>CAESWR010000294.1:1295275-1319099 GCA_903171835.1 Mullus surmuletus
GACCAGTTTGGAAAGAACAATTCGTAACCGTACAGCAAATAAGTCATACATATATACCACCGTGATTGCTCATTGGTGGGATCAGTGCAAACGTATACACATTCGCACATACGCGGGGAGAGGCACCCCTCGGCAGCTAAGTAGCTAAGCAGGGTGCTTAGCAGAACCAACAGCAGGGGAAGGGAAAACAAACACAGGGGCCACCAGTAAATCACCTCCATCCGCAGCAGCTCACCGGGGATTGGATGGCAACGGGAGGCCCTGTGAGAAACAGCAGCCCGGGAGGTGTCGGGGGGAGTGGGGGAGGTCGTGGAGGGGAGTGGACGCCCGGTTTTGGCGATCAAGCCGAGGAAGTTGAATCCTAATGAGTGATTTATGCTGTTAGGAGATCAAGAGGCTGCAAAAGGCAGAAAGAGGATACTCATAATACTAACAACCCCCTCAGCTCCTCCCTCAGCTCGTCTGCTAATTTTTTTTAGTGGTGGGGGGTGGGGGGTAGGGGGGCAGGATGGGTGGAGAAGAGGGAAAAGACAGGGGCATGGTCACATCTGCTCCAGATATGTAGAGCCCCTCCCTTTCACGTTCCTGACCCTCCTCCTTCTCCGCCTCCTCCAATCCCGTGCGCCAGAATAGCAGGAAGCGGGGCGTTTGCCCTTTGACCCCCTCAGGAATGTTTTCCTCTGTCCCCATTGCAAGTGGGCGAAGCTCCCTGCCCCTGACGGTCCGGTCCCGGGGAGCGGAAGCGACGCACTGACCTCCAGCTGCTACCCACGGCTAGTTTTTCAAGACCTCCTCCGCCGCGTTCGGAAAACGCGCAGGCGAATAATTCAGACTTTGGCCGTTCAACAAAGCATCAGTGAGTGTCAGAGAGACGATTCCAGTGATATGATGTGACGAGTTGGCGGGCCGCGCTCAGATGGAAGCCTATCCGTCTCCGTGGCACGCCGCCAGTTAGCCGCTGAGGTATTGCGCCCTGGTCCTGGATGAGCTGCCTTTGGTAATGACTGTGAATGGGCTTTATCTATGGGCCATTACTCTATGGACTCAGCTGAGGCAGCAGGGTAATGCTGACTAATGGAGATGAACTTTTCGACTGATGTATAGCACAGCAAACCCCCGCTGATGATGCCTTGCTCCGGCCACTGTCCCCCCTCCCTCCCTCCCTCCCTCCCTTCCCCCGCTGCTTATTTGTTCATTTCCAAAGCAATGACCATTAAAAAGGAAAATTACTTGGCAAGGAGCTGTCGACAACTTGGTGTTGAATTGGAGAGGAAAGTGTTTAGTCTCGCCGGCTATTAAACTGTGAATCTATTAGTGTGTATAAACCAGACAGCAAATTAATTTGAGGATGTATCCTATTGTATGCTGATGTTGTTTTCCTGTGGTAAGCTCTTTGCTAATGAGATGAGCAAAGGGCAAAATTGCACAAAGAGACTGGAGCCGTCGTCCTCGTTACATAAGCCGGCAGCTTTATTAGTGTTTGTGATGCGGACAGAGATCTTGTTTATTATCTAATACACCAACATATCAGGCACATGCCAGTAAAAGTTGCCTTTTTTCTTTTTTTATCTGCCCTGCCCTCCTACGCTGTCCATTTCTGGCTCGGGGCCCTCGGGCTCTTTTCAGGATGGCTCGGCTTCCTCTTATCACCTATTAGATCCAGATGAGACCCAAGCCTCTCCTGACCACGGCTCTGCCTTAGCCGCTCACAATATAAAGCAGATGGCGGCTAACGCGAGCCAAAGCGGGCCGCCGAAGCCGCTGCGGCGCTTGTTTGCCAGGACATGACGGGGGCCGTGTTAGCTAACTCACAAATTCTCTTCCATTAAAGGGAGTGTGATAGAGTGTCAAAGCTGTTAAGCCGAGCTAAAGCTTATATAGTGGAATAATAGTTTGATTTGAAAACACGATTCATAAATGCTGTTTTCCTTTTTGTGCAACAAAAACTGTCAGTCATGATCGTATCTACAGTGCGGCTGAGGCATGATCTCACAAAGGCCGGAGGGTAATATGAAACAGAAGACTGAGGAGACCCCTCCCTATAACGCACACATCATTACACACACACACGCCGGAGGAGATTGTCCTGCCCAAGGAAAACGGTCAGATCGGAAATTAAAAATTTAAGTTTCCTAAATTGGCTTGTTTCTGTGATCTAAGCCACATCGCGGTCATAATGGAAGCAAAGGAGAAAATCAGATGATAGCATCATGTGGCATCGTGTTCTGAGGAGCCTGGGGAGGATGGACCGGTCATCAAAACATTGGTTCCCATTTCCCAACTTGGATGGTTGTTTTTAGCGGCACCTGTGGCCATTCGGTGAACCACGGTCAACTTCTCATTACGTCTCATTTCTGAAACTCAGCATTTAAATAAAGCTTAAATTGTGCAAAAACACTCCTTTAATCACCTTGGTCATTATTTTTCAAACCATGGACACTATGCAGAGTTAGGAGCTCGTTGTCGTGCTCAAGAACACTTCACCGCCCACTACCCATCCATTTCCACTGCCACTCCACCTCTTGAGCCGTGCTGCTCAATAGGTATGTTGTTTAATTTGGAGCATGTGTCAGCCTGAGATATCAGCCTGGTGATGCTGAGGCGACATGATACTGTCACACACTCATAAAAAGCTCATTTGTACGTGTCCAGTGTTTGCTCTGAAGCCCACCTCTTATCTGCGTCTGCCACGGCCATACAATGCACAACACATGCAGCCTGCAGACTGTTTTGCCTCCATGGAGTGCGAACATGTTGGCATTCAGACCATCATGAGACCCTGGAACTATCCAACGAAAGTCACACCAATAAAATGATTAGGTTTGGTTTTTCCTTGCAGCTTCTGGGCAGCCTGTTTCTGCGGAGTGGCTGCTTCTCGTCGAAATTGCAGCAGATCTGTGGATGAATTTACTTACTAAATCTGCAAGTTTTTCCTTCCAGGAACCACTAATGTTAGCTAACGTTACTGGCACATTCATGCTTACTGAGAGAGGCAAATTATTAGAGATTGGTCTATCTGCAGTCTTGCTGACTTCACTACAAACCCACTTATGACACACAAACACACACACACACACGCTAACCAAACCCCAACCAGCTGGATCCAAAGGGAGAATGTCATGTACTGTGTAACATGTCATGTTGTACTCTGCAGTCAGCATTGTTCTGTGGCTTTATTTAGTTTCAATCTCATTTTTATGGTGAAAAAAGCAAGTTAATTAATGTTTCTCGTGACAGTTTTGGCATGGGAGAATGATTTAGATTAAAAAGCTAATACCCATCCAAACCAGTCCATTCCTGGCCCCTGTCACTGGAATGCTGGTTGGTCTTTCTCCTCTTTAATCTCTGTTTATGTGCTGTCTGCAGCAAAGCATTCAGCACCTAATCAGGTTGCCGCAGTGCCAGCTCCCCATCCCATAGTGAAGCCGGGTTTCCTCTCTGACCGCGTGACCTTTGATCCCTCACTTCCATATAGGCATTCGCACTCGTACACTAAGAAGCCTCCGCCCAAAGAATGTGTTTTGCAGCTCAGGATGCAGCTGCACTCGCGTTGGAGAGGGAAATAATACTGCAATTGAGAACAGAGAGCGCCTAAGTATGAGTGATTTGCTGCTTGTCTGGCTTTTAGCTGGGGATTCTCATTATGGCTCTGCTGCACTGAGACAGCCATAGCCAGAGGCATTATGTTTTGGGGTTTTCCATCTGTCCGTCCTCCCTCCCCCCACCCCGTTTTCTTGAAAGCCATATCTCGAAAACGGCTAGAGGGAATTTCGTATAAAATTTTGTTCAAATGTCCACTCGGACTCGTACATCTTATGGTGGTTAGCGTCAGTGCGGTCAAAGTCGCTGTGGCCTCACAAACACATTTTTGGCCTTAAGTGTTTGTGTCAACAGGATTAAACATCGCATATCTAGAAAGGTCAAACATCAGCCTCACATTGTGCAGTTTTGCAACACTTTTCGGCCCAATATTCAACCAGAGAACCGTGGGAGCTCTTAGTAATACACTCAAATTAATTGAAAGTTCTCATATTGTGGTTGATAATGGATGGATTTTACCTCCATGGATGCTGATTAAACCTTAAAGGGCTGTAACACAGAAGTATGTTTTGTGATAATAGACAATGAGAGATGTTTTCTTCCATTTTTCAGAGATTAACAGCAGCTGTGTACACGGCTATCGTATAACCCGTGATGGTTGGCAACGATGCGCTGGTTATTACATTCGACAAATCGCTGCATGATTGTGTCACTTAGAGATCTTCGTCTTCTTGGAAAGTGCTCAACCTGTGGACGTAGCTAAAAAGCCCCCCCATAGAATAAGCTTTGCTCTCACTATCGATGACAACTCTAAACGGACATGTCATGCAATCGCCGCCTTGATTGGTCGGTGAAAGCAATTCTGCGATATGTTGTCATCTCTCTGTCAGCCTGTTTTCAACGTTTTGATTTGCCCTCGTAGGCCGATCTCCTCGTACAGAAGTTTCCAATTAAGTTTAGGCCCCAAAAATGGAGGACAGCCAAAGCCCAAGCAGAGGGGCGACATGTAATGTGATAAATGACTGACAATTAATACAACGCAATAAATAAATGGAAGCAACGCCAATAAAAAGACAGTATATCATGTTTCCATACAGACCTCATGAGCTCACCCCAATACAAGCTGAAATGAGCTTGATTAAATCCAGTTTTTTCGTCATTTACCAAATAGATTTAAAGTCACTTGAGGAAAATCATCTTTAGATAATCCCATATAAGTCTTTGACATTTATATAACCCCGTATTTTTAAATCCATAGGCATTAGTCAGAAATGAAGGCCATATGTGTTCAATTCTCACTCTTTTAAACATCCCTTTCTTATGTTCTGACAAGTTTGTATAAAGACTCTGAAAAGTTTGCAGAAATAAAAGTGACGTCGTTAAAAGTTGATGAATGATGATAGACTCTCAACGCAACATTAGTTTCCGAGTCAAACTTCTTCAATGTGACAATTCGACTTCACCAGCCAAACTTATTTAGGGGTGTGAAACCGTAGAAATGCGGTTATAAAATTTTACTGGGCCACAGTCGCTGATTCTCAGACAGATATTATTGTACTTTACCTTTTACTCAAAGTTATTATGTGGCTGTGCAATTCTAAAAACAAAAAGGCATTTCAAATTACTGAGGCATTACTTAGTATATTATTCAAATAAAATCCCCCAAAACTTTAGCTAACCAAAGCTTATATTGCTGTGCAGTATTATTCATTGAATTATTTGTCTCCTGACACTGAATATAAAGCATTCAGCTGGATTCTTTGTATTAAAGTGTGTTTTGCATGATCTATTGCTCCTCCCACTCATTATTAATGGAAAAATATCATAATGTGTGTATTCCCACATTCCAAGATTGTCTAGTTTCCGTCTCCAGGAATGTGCGACGCATGTTAACGAATTCCTGCCGCTCGAGGCCACGGAAACAACTCGGGCATGTAACGTTTCTCGTGAATACTCGTTCCTCCGCAGCATCTCAGCGTTTTATCGCTCTTCCTTAAACGGCAGGCGTCCTCTCTAACCCGGCGACGGGGGGCGTTTATTCATCGCCGTCGGGCTCCGTGAAAGGACGACACCGTGAACCCGAAGCGACAGACCCATTCACGCCTCGCGCACAGACAGAGATTAGTCTGTAAGATGGACGCGGACAAAGCGGAGCATCGCCTCCGAAACGAGGTCAAGCGTGCTGTATATCTGTCGCTCCTTTGTATTTGCTTAATTAAGTCGCAATAAGGTTATAATCAGGACGGCGCGAGGAGTGTTTTGTCTCTTATGCCAGCGTGTGTGTGTGTGTGTTAAGCGCCCGTCGATGTGTATATACAGTCTATTGATCGGAGTCTAAGCTCGGCGGTAGCAGCCAGTGTAGTAATGGATGATGCTGCTGAGCGCTGCCTGAACCCGGTGACCTCAGCCGGCTTGACTGACAGAGCAAGGAGAGGATCAGAGGGGAGATAGAGAGGGTTAGCCGCATACCATACATCCCAGAGACAGCAAACGGCGTATCGGGGCTTACACACAAGAGACAACAATTTAATTCAGTTGTTTGGCAAAAGGTTCCAGAGACAGAGAAGCTTGGCTCGGCGTGTGCGGGGAGATGAGAAAGCCTGATTGATTGAAATTACAGATTGGAGGAGATAAAGTATCGCGGCGAGAGTCGCTTTTGTGGGGTCAAAATGTGTCACTGCTTGATTGATCTTTCACTTATGGATTTCAATCAGTTTACCCCCACAGGAATTTCTCCGGCTATACCATGAAATATGCTTTTTCGCAATACGGCGTGCCAGGAGGGTCCGAGTCCCGTCAAAGCGCCGCTCGCCCGCTCCCATCAGAGGAACGGGAGGAAAAGGGGAAACGGAGGGGGCGGAGGGGGGGCAGCCACCCTTGAAGGCAATGTTGATCCAGCCAGCTCGTGTTTCCCAATGTTTCTGTGTCTTTCCCACTGCGGCAGACCACAGAGACAGTCCCTCAGTGGCCCTCGTCCCACCCACCGCCACGGAACATTCTGCAGCCCCGGCGCGATCGGGATAAATCAACACCGAGGAGTCACAATCACAGACCATCGGTGCTGCTCTCCGCCCACCCGCCACCCGCCGAGAGAAATTTCCCATGACCACCCCCACGCCCCTCACGTTCCCTCTCCTCTCCCCGAGATTCCCGGTTCGCCCGCTGCAGCGCCGCCACCGCTCCGCCTCCGCTCGAACAAAATCCACATGTGGAGGCCCGGTGCTATCGCAAGGCTCAGATGGTTTCAATGATTTACAGTCGAGCAGCAGACACGATGGCTGTGTGATCACATCTGGCTCCAACAACTCTCTCAGCTATCTCGCATCTCGCAGGAGGGACGACTTCCCACAATGCCACTTGAAATGCCTGTTAGCCGGCGCGCACACACCGCGGGGGGGGTTAAGGTATGTCAGATGTGTCGGGGATAAATCGAGAGCCAAGGGAACATTTTACACGGTGAAAACACCGAAATGCTGATTAATTGTACATCTGCTTTTAATCAAACAAATTCTTTCAGTGGTTGTTCAGATTTTGTTTTTTTTTTCCTTTCCACTTCATACACAGAATGTTTTCCCGACTCTGGGGACTATTACAATACAGATTTTCAAACCACCAAAGCAAACACTGGCTATTCCAATCCCCATTCCACTGGTGCAGCCAATCTTGAAGGAAATGAGAGCGCCGCATTTAGTTCTGCTGAGCTCAAGATTTTCCGACATTTCTAAAGAAAGAAATGGCATCTCAAGACCAAGGGGAAGTGATGACAGTGAACTTGCTCCAGAGTAAACTTTCTTTGCTTGAGTCAGCCGCTGCAGTCTCATTGGAGAGGGTTTCCTCTTGTGTCTTCCATTTGGGCTGTCAGCGGTCGGCGCTGGTTGCCCTCTGTGATATGTGGGGAAGTGAGGAGGAAGAGTGCGGAGGAGCTCACTAATCCTCGGTAGATGGTCTGATAGCGACAGACTCAGTCCTGTGCTGAAATTGTCCCTTTTTCATGTACTATGTGATACACTGTGTACAACTGCAGCTACTGAGTTGATCATATTCTGAAAAGGATAACATTCCTCTTGTGTTCACTTTCTGTTACATCTCTGGTGTTAACAGATCGTGCTTAATCTGCCATAAAATACAACAATTATCATCATTATTCTGACCTCTTTGTCGTCTTGTTAGGCTTCCTTGTACATGAAAAAGTTGGTTTGTAGGCTTTAAAAAAAAAATGCAGCATAGAGCAGCATAGAGTCTTATTCATATCATAATTCCAATTCAGGCTTTTTTTTTCAGGAAAGGAGCAAAGAAAGAAGCCCCTCACTTAAAGCTGACAGGGTTGGGAAAGGAACTGGCTGTCAGTGGGCTGTTGGCTGACAGCGTTAGTGAGCTCACAGTGTGTTTATGATATTGGTTTTGGCACTATTTCTTGTTTTATAGTCTTATATTATTACCGGGTCAAAACTGATCCTAACAACAGAAAGGTTTTCACTACAGCACTTTATAGTGTTGTGAAATTATTATTTTTTTGGGGAGGGGGTTATTTTGTTTAAAGAGAGCTTCCTGACAAGGTACATTTAAAAACCCTAATGCAACAAATGCATTTATGTGGTACTTTTATCCATTTAAGTCCTACAAACGGGTCAGTGGCCCTAACACAAGAGGAAGGATAAACATGCATTATTATTGCTGTTGATGAAGATTGTCGATAAGATTTCCACATGCATGTTTCTCCTGCGGATGTTTGCTGGCGGCACTGACGGCCGACTTTAGAAAAGACAGAACCTTTTGCTGACTCTGAAACTCAAAGCAGCCCAGCTTGGGTCTGCAATTGGTTTTCTTCACCTTTTCAACCTGCTTGTCTGCCAGGAGAGCCGACACACTCAGGTCCACTCTGTTGCGTTCGGCGATTGGTAAACAGGTCATACGCTCCGTGTTGAAGAAGCGTGAGAGGTGAAACACCGACCCAAACACCCCCCACCCACCACCAACACCCCCGGCTCTGCAGATATTGCAGGTCGTGTGTCCTCGCACTGCACCGGTGGAAAATAGAAGTGGAGAGAACACTCTGGAGAAGGCCATGTGGGCTGAGAGTGAAAGCAGCCGGCCTATACGACATTAAAACTGAAAATAGAGAGCTAATGACAGGGAGCACTGGTTAACTACTGTCGGGATTGAATTAATATTACAAATTCTCATCAGTGCATTGGTCAAATCCCTGCAGCAGAACTTTCCGCTGAAAACAAAAGTTGATAATTGAGCAAAGAAGAGCAAAGCAGGGTACAGACAGACGGCTTTTAAGCTACCAAGACCATGAAACGTACACTGCTTTCCCAGCAAAAAAAAGAAAATTAATTACAGTTTAACAGTGAGGAAATCCCTGCTGTGTTGCCCATTACTGAGCTGCAAATTAAAAGAAAAAAAAAAGAAGAAGAAATCCTAATGCACCATGCAGGCGACTGGCAATAACCACACTTTCTTTAGCAATAACCACTATGTTGTTTATTTTTCTTGCGCTGTCATTAAAACTTCATATCCATGGGAAGCGGGGGGCTGGACATTGGTATGTCAACACTTCCCAGCAATATTGTTTCAACTATTTCCTGCCGTTTATTTACACTCACTATGGTAGTAAAGTTGAGCAATGGTTAAAAGTTTGTCAAGAATCTGCGGAGGCGCTCCACAAACAGTTTAAGGTTGTTGTGCTTTCAAAGCCCCTAAAAGTATTTCTGTGTATAATTTCTCATCTACATTTGGCAACCGGCTCTCTTTGATTAAAGGACTGAGCGGGAACAAGCTAATATATGACAACAGTATAATTTTTCAGCGATTTTCTTTTCTTTTTGGCATGCATCCAGCTGCAAATATCTTTATTTCATGCAGGTTGAGGCGAGCTGAGAGTGTGTGTGTGTGTGTGTGTGTCTTTGCATTGAAAGGCCTGTAGCTTTGTTTTTCAGTGACACTGAGTCACTGCTGTGTTTACAGAAGCAGAGTGGCACAGGTGACGCCGTGCTGGCACTGACATCAAAAAATGAGATCAAAACACACACAAATGGCCACTTACTCTTTGGGCACACACACACACACACACACACACACAAATATGCACGCACCCACATGCACGTACACACACACACACAAAACTTGAAGCAGGACTCAATAATTCTCAGATATAAATGCCAAATTGTTGACTCGGTGTTTGGGTGAGAGTACACGCACGGCTCTGAATATGAATGAAAAGGATGAATATGTGGTGAAGAGAAGCGAGGATTTTAACACACCGTTTATATACATATACACACATACATACTGCACACATCGTGTTGCACACACACTCGCACATAGCCCACTTTGCATAAAGTTCTTGTAAGTGTGATGACATGGATACCATGCAATGATATGGCAAATTAAAACATGTTGGTATAAGGGTATGCAATGGATATATGGAAAAAGAAAATGAAAGAAAATGAGCCTTCAGCCTTCAACACTAATACCAACTTCAAAGTAGAACTGCACTTCATGTTTTCAGACCTTCCATCTCATGGGATTTTAACCTCCTCAATTCACTGCACGGGCCCGTTTTTACTTCCACCTCTGACTGTGTAATGGATGGTTGCATCACATATTAGAAAGAGTTATACCTCGATTTAATGCATAGTAGACGGGATACTTTTGTATACTTGGTGGCAGGCTTCTTTGTGATTGACAGCCTGTCTGGGTCGGTGAGATCCACCCCTCGCCTCTGTCCGGTGCACCAATCTTATCCAATTATGGTTAAAAAAGTGTGTGCTGAGTAAAATGTGCACGTAATGCACTTGAATCGATTATTTCAGACTGCAGTATACTGCCTCTGCTGCAGATTAATGCTGACAGGTTTGTTTACTACACGAGAATATTGAGAGAGCTCCATGTTCAAACAATTAAACTCAGATGTCTGCGATATGTAACGTGAGTCTGCATTTTGCACTGACCCCCCCCCCCGAATTGGTCGGTGATGAGCGACCAATGCGCACTTTTACTCAGTCATGTGTTCCATCCAAAGCTCCTTTCAGCACCAGCTTACACGACTATTGAGAACGGCAAAGCATGTGTAATAGATTTATCACTGGACGCTTCTGAAATAGACGTTCGGGCAAAGGGGGGCCGGCGGCGTGTCGCTCTGTCCATTCCCCATCTGACCCACCAACCCGAACAACAACCAAAAAAAAAACAAAAAAGCCCAAACCATCATAAAGCATTTTACGTAAGAAGGAGATTGTACTAGATTATGACGTCGGCGAACCTACACGTCCGTAAACACGCAGTCAGAGGTGGAGGACGACAAAGCGCATGCAGATTTGATTTGGGTCAACCAGCAGTGGACCAAGGGTCTTAATTCTGCTAATGACTAAAACCTGTCTGTCTCTTCCGTGGCCTCGCCGCTGCCAAAGATCACAATCTGAGGACACACTCATCAGTAGGCTGCTAGTTTGTGCTGCCGCTTTGGCTCCGATGAAAAGGGAGATGAAAGGGAGGAGGGGAGGAGAGACAGAGCGTCTTGTTTCTCCCGCCGCCAGTGGAGGAAATAGTGCTTGAGCAGGGGTGTGGGAACGCCAAAGCCAGCAGCGAGGGGCTCAGCAGGGCGCCGAAGGCCTCCTTGGCAGGATGCAAGCAAAGGGGATTGTGGGAAATTACACGGGATTAGAGCGGGCGTCTAATGCCCTCATCCAGCGGGACATTTTCATCAAGAAACAGGGCTGTCGGACAGGCACAAAGAGAGAGAGTGAGCAGCAGGGAGAAAAACCTCATTCGACCCTCTTTTCTCTCTCTCTCTCTCTTTCTCTCTCTCTCTTTCTCTCTCCCTCTTTCCACTCTACTCCCCGGGATTAGACGTAGCAGAAAACTTCTTTCTTCTCCTTTGTGTTGCTTTTGCAAGCTGGCACCTCTTTGAGCAATTGTCCACACGTACACACACACACACACGGTGCAAGACAATAAAAAAGGAGAAGCAGAGCAATGAGGCTGCTGACGGATGGAAATCCTGCTGCTTAAGTTATGTTTTTGTTTGTTGTCTCTCGGTTACATCGACTGTACACACTTTCATTCGCTCCCCTCGCTCCATCACTCCACATGGGGGTCATAACGCGGTAGCTGCCCCCCCGCGTCTCTCCGTTGTACAGAGCTATCACCTGGTGACCAAACTACGATTCAAAACACTTGGACGATTGTTTCAGAGTGAACAGATGCACAGTTTTTGTCTTGTTTGCTCCACAGTTACAAAATTAAAGTTTCCCCGTTGGGACTGCAACAATGTTTTCCCGTGTCTTTCCTTTGTGGAAACATTAAAGCAGGCTGGATTGTGGCAACTGTTTTCCAGCTCTGGAAGTTTTACTGTCTGCTACGGTTGGGAAATAGTTTTAGAGGGCCGTGCAAAAGGGACAGGAGGCCAGCATGTGCTCAAATATCAGCACTAGAAGCAAATTATGTAGACATAGTGAACTTGGTTTGGTTATCATCATGTACATCCTGTCATGCATCTTCTCTTGCGACAGTTTGCTGCCTTAAAATAACCGTTTTTATCACACTTTTTGGAAGGTCAGAGACAATTATTGCGTCTCCTGTCGCCTTTATACATCAATCTGACCAATTTTAGAGGCAGAGGTATTTAAAGAATCACTTTTAGAATTGCAACTTTCCTCCTTCGTATTGTCCTTGTTGGCCTCCATGGTCTCTGTCACACACGCCACTTGTCATCATCTGTGACCTTTGACCAATTGACTGACTACCATCTTTTTATCTGAGGAAACAAATTCTCCAGAGCCAAGAGTTATTGGCGGCGACCTTAAATTTCACTGACATTCTCTTATTGCTCTCTGTACTTTTTGGACATTTGCGACCTTTTTCGCCGTCCAATTTCGGATGAGCCCCTCCGGTTGTCACTCAGTCAGTCAAAAAAAGCAGCCACCAGTCTGCTTTCTCTCCCCGTCCGAATCCGCCCGGGTGTATGAGCGGCGAGGGAGTCCATAAAAGTGACAAAAAGAGCCCAATCCCCGCTGCTTTTAAAGACAGGCCGTAAAATCAGATGACTTTACTGCCACTCCACTAATCCTAATTATTCAGGACATTTTAACGCACGAGAGGAGCGGAGGGGAGAGAAGAGGTCCTCTGCATACATTTCCTATAGTTCAACGAGGAAAAACAGGAAGCCACTGTCTTTATAAGACAAAATAAAAAAGCTTAATGGCCTTTTTAATATTTGGGTTGCCAGGTGCTGCCTCCTCTGGCATGCATTTCCCCCTTGACTCGCCCGGGCCTTTTCCTCTATGGGCCTCTGTTGAATACTGTGGGAGAAGCCACTGAGCAGCCATTCACTAACCTTGTAGTGGTTTACATGCCCATTAAATAAGGCTTAAACAGTGCCTATATAGACATGCCTGCTTTGTGTAATTAGTCGTGGAGGGATAATTGCAAGGTCAGAGAATGTTATTGTGCGCAATCTGATTTAAAATCCCTCATTTCGGGCCAGCGCCTAACTAATAAGACGCTAGACCTTGAGAAATCATGGATTAATAAGGCTTTGCCGAGTTATTCAGCGTGGCATTAAATTTTAACTTTTCACACAGACTTAAGGGGGTGGTCCCGAAGTTGCTCTTTACATCTTAAAAAGCGAGCGACTTGGATGCAGATCAAACTGTCCTTTGTCGGGAGGTTTTCTGTTGCTATGAATGCCGGTCTTCATGAAACACGCAGAGTTTGAGATCCACAGCAGAACAAATCACTAAATCTAAATCCGGAGGACCACCATCGTCCCATTGATATTTGACCCTCATGGGGATTTTCATTTTGACTGATACATTCCAATTTCGTTCAACCCTCTGTTTTCTCTCTAAAAATACATCTCCAAATTACATTCACTGTTGTTAAAGCACAATTTTTGACCAATCCAGTGGTATCTAGAATCTTATCGACTCCATAAAGGAGACTACTGTTATACAGTAAATGTCATAACATGGCGGCTGATCCGCATTTAAGTTATCTACTGAGCAGCCTATAAAGCTTCACTTTTAACGGCGCATATACACTGACAACACAAATGTTATTGGTCACATGACTCTGTTTTGCTAATCCTTCCAAGAATCAAAAACTGCAGGCTGTGGGACTTTTCAAAAGCTGATAACATGTAATATCCACAAATAAGAACAGACAACCATGTCTCCTAGAAATCCAGCGTGTACACAAAGAGACAGCAGCAAATGTGCTCTGAAGGACAGATAATGCTTCCTGGATTGTGTTTTGTGTGTATAATGGGGGGGGGATAAATTATCGAGCAAATTGCAAAAATGTTGGTGCAGATAATGAAAATTCTATTAACGTACAATGCACTTGTTTTTTTTCACCGTCAAGCTTTCATTATTGTAGCCAGTTTGAGCAAATACAAATATTTAATGTTCTGAGCCATTCGAAGAACAACGCTGAGCCTATTCTTTAACAAAAACAGAGATTTTTCCAGGCAACATCCAGAGGGCCTCAGTCTGACCCTGCCCAGGATGTGAACCCCAGACTCTTGTATTTAAGTCCATTCCACTTGAGTCCATCCACCCCAGACTTCATCCTTTGAATCCACTGCGGCACGTTTAAAGGCATCTCATTAATTGTTAAAAAGAGAGACGGCAATTAGTCACATTTGACAGTGTTTTTCTGTACAAAGAAAAGAATAAGATGTAAAGTCAAGGTGGAATAAATAGTTAGACATCTAACCAACAAGCAGCAGTTTTCACTACAGCGGTTTGATACATAATGATAACATCTTTGTTGGTTGCCATGGAGACGACTCGGTAAATGTGTGACACAGGCATGTTTCAACATTTCTCGACCGCTCCCCGCCGGACCGTGCCTACGGGATGCTGCGATACCTCGACACAGAAAGAAGAAGGTTTGTATTTCATGGGCCTCAACATGGGCAAACGGTCAGAGAAATAATTATTTCTTTGGAAAAGTGTTTTGGGAGACCACAGGCTTTGTCAGGGAGCCTTTTTCATTTATTTTGTGAAGCTGACCTAAGGCAACCTTTAAGCAGACGGTGGTGGTGGGGGGGGATCAAATGTAGTGGCTTTTGTGGTGTTGTGTGTGTATGTGTGAGGGTTTTTTTCAACATCACATAGTTCCTCTACTTTATTTGGGTATTTCCCTTAGCCTTCTTGTGTTTTCTGGTCACACTAGCGACTCGGTTTCCCCGCCTCAAAACCAGTTTGTTTGGCTGTAAGCCACACTGGGTATCAAGTGAATGGAGCCATTAAAATAAACAGTGTAACTCGAGAAATGCTTTGCCCTTCCAAGGCTTACCAGTGAAACACTATCAACAGGTTTAATCTTAAACATACCTAAGCTCTAACACCTTTCATCTACACCCCCACTCTTGGGGAGAGGGGTGGGTGGGGGGGGCTTTCACACATTCAAACCAGGAGCATTATGCAGCTTTGCATTGCCGTGAAGCCAGTGAGTCACATTTGAGCAACACTGTCGGGACAGGAAGTGGCACATTCAGCAGTGACAGAACAGAGTTCACTTCTTTTTTATCAGCTGAAAATGTTGAAGCAGGACTTGTGGTTAAATGTGAGGGGGTAGTCATGGCAAATGTTGGCTCACTGAATTCACGTACAGCCACTAGTGAGTGCACTAAATCTACAGCTTGTCCAGTGAAAAATCAACACTGTCACAGCTGGCAGCTTGTTTGTTCTGCCCTGACAACAGCCCGGGCTCTATAAACACTACTGTAGCACGGCTGCTGTCCCACAACTCCCACTGACACACACACACACACACACACCTGCACACACGCACCATATCGGTCCACTTGTTTGCATTCCCTGCCGCATGACATCACCACCCGGGGGTCAGAGCGCGGCGAGCCCATTGGTCGACCGTGGCGGAATTGCTGATCGGGTCCAAAGATCACAAAGTCGTGCCAAGTGGTGACATCAGCGTGTGGAGCTTAGCCAATGGCCGAGAGATGCCTGGGCCACTCTAAAGCAACATCCTATTTACACACACCGACACACACACTGACACCGACACACACACACACACAGGCACAGACACTCACAAAAAGGCAAAAACAGATTTCAGCGACGTGGCCCTCCGCTACATCCCACTGATGCTTTCCGTCAAAGAAGATGCGAAGCAGATGACAGTCATTTGTAAATAAAAAAATGTGCTGTGGTTGAGTTTCGGTGCTCTGTTTCTTATTGACCCTCACTTCCACTATTTGTGATGACTAGACGTGCGCTTTCAGCCGCTCGACACATGTACAGAGTGCGAGCGCGTGTCCAAGAGCACTTCTCCTCACCGTTTCAGACTAATTTCACGCTCACTGAGAGAGTGACGTGATGTAACAGGCCGCTGTCTGCTGCATTATTGTGATCAGAAACTTTGTAACTGGCACACCGTCAGTTCCAGAGTCAGATCGGAATCAGACGGTGCCGATCGCACGCAGACTGACAAGTTCTGTTTCAAATTTACAGTAAAAGCACTTTTTTTTAACCTAGATTTAGACATCTCGAAATTGTGTTTCATGTCATAAAATCGGAGAACTGCTGAACCACGAGAGAGAGCGTACCACAATGACACACTGACGAAGTGATGAATGCACACCCGTTTTTGAATAATAATGACATTCCACCCAGACAAAATAGCATGTATTCCCAATATGCCTTCAGTCCAACTTTAAGGGAATAGTTCTGCATTTCTCTTGGATGCTGCGTTAAATCTCTGCTCACAGTTAAGCAGCTAGCTTGCCTTCGTGCTCATAAAATCTGTCCGCCGTCTACTTAATTCCCAATTAACATATTAAATTCTTTTGTTTTATTTACACTAACACATTTTACAAGGAGGGCTACAAGATAGATTTGGCAAGGTGCAGAGACTTCCTGGAATCATGGCGGCGAACGCAAGCCAGCTCTCCCCCCACTTTTCCCAGTCCCTTTGCTGAGCGGCTCCAGCTGGACGCAGCTTCAGTCTCATCAAACACAGATCAGAACCATTGATCCCCTCATTCTAATTCAAGAGCGATGCGTATAAACATAATATTCATGGGTGAGCCTCCAGCCCGCTCGCGCACGTACGTGGGCGAAGATTTGTGTCCGCAGGAATGCGCAGCGGCCGTGGATATTATCCCAGTGTGTTGCAGCTGAGTGAGCCGAAACCACCAAGAGAGACATTATGTTTGAGTCACCTCATGATGGTCGGGCCTCCATATGGATTTGCTCCTCAATAGGCATTTCCTGGAAGAATTCTTTTTATCAACTCAAAGTGGGTCTGCACTCCATTCAGATCCGTTTGATTTTTCATTAGGGAGAAGAAAAACTCAATCCCCCCCTCGACATGACATTGATGAATCATTTGTCTTTGAATCTGCGGTTAACAAACTTTGACTAACCAGGCTCCTGGAGAGCTTCCCACAAAAACTTCCAGGGAGCACAACAGGGGGCCACGTTTACTGCTTTAGTGATGTGGATAAAAGCGCGTCCCGGCGGCCCCCATAAGACTCCTCAAAGACTCTTGGGGTTAGGCTTTCTCCAAACTTGACTGTGCTCGGAACAAAAGCCCCCGATGCCGCACAGTACCACTGTTTTACTGACTGTCTGCGAGCAACAAAATAGCTTCCATGGAGTCTATAATCTACTTCAGGGAAGGAAGCTCCGACATGAGCAAGTGCATCATTGTTTTGGAAGCCTAAAAATCTTCCAAATTCGACACCATGACATCACTGAACCTTAGAGCAGTGAAATCCCTCTCACAGCGACACCATTTCGTGGTTGAAATATATAAAACGTGACGGTGGGGGATTTTAGTAAGCCAGCACCCCCCCCTCTGTCCCCGCCCGGCCCTGTTTCTGATGTGAGGAGTGATTCAATTGTGTAGAACTCTTTTAGTTTGGGGAATTTTCACACTTTGGTGTCACTGCATATTAACCAAAGTGTTTGCTAAGAAGGAAGCTTGAAATGTTTTGGGGACTTTCTTCTTCCCCTCATTTGATCTGGCATATTAGAAATGACCCTGTTTGCACACAGAGGAGGTTCGCTTCCTCTTTCAGCTTTCGTGTATTGCATAAAAACGACGTGCACGACGGAGAGCGGCGCAAACCTGAAACAGAAAGACGCCGCTCAGTCATTTTCGTTCAGTCTTTTCGACCCGTGTTTCACAAGGGCCGCCATTGTCGTGGGCAGAGGGAAGCACAGTGTGTGGCAAGTCGGGCTCGGGTTGAATGACGGAGCTTCAGAGTGGGCTTCTGTTAGTCACTGTACGTTACCATTAACACGTCTGGCTGCCTGGCACCGACTCCACTGTACGAGGAAGAGCGTGAAATCCCATCAGACGGTACAATCATGCCTCACACACACATCAACCCCGGCCATGTTGTAGTGACACACAAACCGATGCAAACTGGTTTGCCCGGTGATAGAATGGTTGGCAGGCACTGGGGGAGGAGTCTCTGTGCCCTCTTGTCTGCCTGGTGAATAGGCTTTGACTCAGCTTTCTGGCGATGAATGCGGTGGCAGCAACAGAGGGGTGTGAAGTTCCTGTGACAGCTCAAAGGCAGCAGCCATCTACGATCCACCACTAAGATGGTGGCAGGTTGGCTGGTTTGGTTGTGGTTTGCGGACTTCACACCTCACTGGGCTCATAGGATACGGTCACCACGCCAACGGTGGAAAATAATTTACTTCATACTGCGTACTGAGTCTAATTTTATCAAGCAGACAACAAACCCACACCAATTAGAAATAAAGTTATATACTACATCTTGGCTTCAGAATAAAAGCAAAACTCTTGTTAAAAATAACGTAATCACTTTGTAAGTCTAACACTGCAGTCTGAAGAGACAAAGTGCATTGTGGGACATGTGTCCTGCGCATCGTTCTTTCTAATCAAATATATATGTGGTTGTTTCTCACAGGCAGATGGCACAGCATACTAAATTCGATATCACGCGTAACCGCATAGCCGATGAGGTTAATGAGGATGTGTATGCGCACAACAGCACTTTTACTGAGATGTTTATCATTCTTGTAATAACTTAAGTAAGAACTTAACTTTTAGGAATTGAATAATTGATGTCATCCTCTGAGTTTAGAAAATATGCTGTAAGTGTAGCTGAGCATGCAGAGGTCAGATCGTCATTTTTCAAAAATGATGGTACAGATAATAAAAGTTGGGAGATAAAGTCTTCAAAAAGCATCAGCAAGGCACTCTGGATCTCACCAAACTGGTAAAAAATGGTGAAACTGGCCTTTAGTCAGACCTTAGCACGGCCTACAAACTTGGTAGGGTCATAGATTTTGTTTGAATGGTGCATTGTCTTGTGTTTAAGATGCAGCATGAGCTTCAGATGTTGCCAAAGCTGGTTTGATATGAATATTTATCACGCTATAATGGGTTTTCAGTTATCGCTGAGCAGAGCCGCCTCCCACATGAGGTACTTGCTGTGAAACAGTGCAGTGATTATTAAGCCTGCCAAGGGATTCCTGTACACTGATGATGAACAGTTGACTCTGAAATCTACTTCACATATGAATTGTTTTCCGTCGTTTAAAATTATTTAAAATACCCGGTGCCAATGAAGGTAAAAGGGAATTAAATGATCCGATTATGACGATGCAATCTAATGGCTCATATCTTTGTGCACAACAGGAAGCGCCAGGTCACTCATTCATGAAATCACAAAACTAAGTGGCATCACATGATTAGTTTAATCACTTAGTTGTGTTATTGGTTTATTATATAGTCATAACCTCAGGAAATTAAACAAGTGTAATATTTGATCTTACAAATGCTCCCGATTGAGATCTTGCGTTACAAATATATTCGTGATCGACAATGGAACAATTTATTCACAAACCACAAATGTCAAGTTGCTCGTGAGAGATTTTGTCTCAGAAGCGTCAGCAGCTACGTATATGATGTGGAGTTGCATTTCAACTAAGAGGAAACCAACAAGACCACCATTGTCATCCGAAAACACAACGTCATTCCAGTCGCCTATTGTGTTTTTTTCTCTCGCCCCCCAAAAAATGTTTCTTCATCTTCAGTTCTCTTTTTATGCAAATTCGAATTAGTTGCCTGGAAAGATTCTTGATGAGAAGTGAAACCCACCACAGAAGCTCAAACTGTCCTTTGAAGTTCATCTGATGGGAGTCAGAGGCCCCCATTATTTTCCCAAAAATCAATTAAAACAGCCCGCAGATACAAGCTGCTGCTTTGATGAACATAATCCATCACTGTAAATAAGACAACTCAATTTGTTTCTCACATTTTCTTCCCCCCCGAACATGACCTCATAAGACAACATCGATTGCAGTTATATTTCTGTCTAAGGCCATTTTGGCAGAACGGGGGAAAAAAAAGAGACTGAGTTACTGCTCATCTCTCATCTCGTCTGCATCATCATCTCACTGCCACTAAAAGTATATGCAACGCTTCGTCCTAATTGAAAGTGAAAAATTAGTCCTATTAAGTGTGGTAATTACCTGCTTGGTGAAGTCATATTACTGCAGATTTCTAACTGTCTCATTTAACGTGATGGATGGTATCTGTTGGTGCAGCACTCTTGTTTTTTAACAGGAAGTAACGCACGCAGGTCAAATATACTTGTGTAGGGAAAGAAATCTTTTCTTTTTACTTTTTTTTCCCCTAGTTGCCTTATATCTAAATGAAAAAAAGTATTGATAGTCTTTGGGGTCAAGCCTTAAACTTTTACAAGGATGTGACATTTATCAAAACTTTTTTGCAGTTAGATAAGCACAGCGGTACCTTCAGACACCCGGCCATTACAATATAAACTGGTTGCTGGCTCCACGTATAAACACAATCTCTGGTATAATATGATTTTTACCTCCCATGATTAACTATGGCCACAGCTGCACTGTAAAATATTAAAATACACTGCAGTAACCTCAAATGTTCTTAAAGTCTTTAGAATGATAAATGCTCCTCAGTGCTGCGTTTCCCCCCTCCCTCCTCTGTAACTAAGTGAGAGGAGGCATTTCAGCTCTTTAGGACGAAGCCAGCTCCGAAAAATCTCAGTCTGTACATCAAGCCAGGACTGTAAATATTGTATTAGCAGTCAACAGAAAAATGTGTAGCCGGACTCGTCCTGGCAGGAACATTTGGGATGGAGATGTACTTCTCATCAGGTGTCCTTGTGTGTTTTGACAAAGTCTACGCCCAGAACTAGTTATGTTCCCAAACACTGAAATTACATTGATGTTTCTTGCGGCCCCCGTCTCTCCTGCGTCTCCGCGGACCAAATTTTCCTCTTGAGTTTCCCTTCGTGGAATCTGAGGCAGCACATGCGACTATTTCGCCTTAAAGTTCAGTATCAGATATGTTTTCGCGGTATACTCTGACATGTAAGAGGGTGAAACTTTCATTCTCACTCCACATCCTGAATGTCTGTTATTGCATTCAGGTTCAGCGGGTATGATTTCCTGTGAGAAGTTCCTACCTCTTTATTCTCGATCACGCAGCCTGTTTCAACACGACATATGAAGACAAAAGAAAACACAAAGTAAGTGCTATCATCGGTTATTACTGCTAGCCACCACTGCCGTAAGGTTAAGTCAATTAATTAACTGTTAATTGTCTTTGGCCTGATCAATCGCTACATCACCTCTGGGTATGTTACTCAGCTATTCTGATTTTTGCACATCCATTGCTTCAAATTGAGGCATCATGCCAAAGGATGCTTAAAATAGCCTGTGTTTCCAGTTAGAATAGTGTGATGCACTTGTTTTCGTCCAGGAGTGAAGAGATTGTGGATTGAACTGATGCTGCTACCACTGCTCTACAAAAGCGCATACTCTAGATTTAATTAATGCTACTGTCAACACCACGTGCTCACTAATCAACAGAAAATGCAACTACATTTTTTAAAAAGCTGTGAGTTTCGACCACCAGCGTTAAGCGGCCGTGAGGAAAACCACAAGCCATAAGGAAATGCTGTTCTGGTGAAACTGACCTCAGCAGTTCCTCATTCAGCTGTGGCAAAAATGAAAGTTTCTTATCTTATCATGCGTTTATGAAGAAGGGAAAGTGAGAAAATTCCGGGGTTTCCAGCGGCCTTTACTTGCCCCGGCCAGCTGTCAGGACTCCTCCGTCTGTCTGGATGGTCCGACACACATCTCAAAGGAATTTCTTCTCCTACTCTCGGTGAGACGCTGGCACGCTTCCACAGTGGTCCATGTCATGAGGCCATAAACAAGCTCTATGGGGAGTGCAGCACGGCGGCGGGAGAGTGGCTGGGTTTTTATGTTGTGAGATTGTGAATATTTTATTTGAACAGCGGTTGACGGAGTCAAAACACAACTGGATGTTTCTGCTTCACGCTGGAATTCAGCCTAAACTGCAGCGCACGGGGCTGTGTTTTTCGGTGGGCTTTGATATTGAGAAGGCAGCGCCGTGTTTTGACAGCTTTCAGGCTGTGATGGAGGGAGAAAAAATGGAGAGGAAGGGGAAAGAGATGGGTGGGGGGGCTAGGGGGTGGGGGGGGTGTGGCAGAGAAGGAATCCTGGGCTGCTCAATGTCACACTGGGGAGGATTGCGGGGAGCAAACTGGGGGCGGTTGGGGGATTGTGGGGGGGTGGTGGCGTAGAAGGACATAGAAGGAAGTTTATCAGCGTGTTTGCAGAGATAGAGACGCACGGCTGGAACCACAACAGGATGGAGGAACGAAGACGGAGCTGAAACATGTATCATATGCAGTACGTGGACACACTGATTAAACCTCTCCTGCTGCCTCACACACACACACACACACACACACACTCGCTCACTCACATTAACACTGCAGAAAGGCTCAGGGTGAATGGATATTTAATGAAACGCCCTCCCCCCCCCCAACATACACACACACACCCACACACACACTCATCCTCCACCAAATCTGCTCACAAGCACGGGAGTCCAACGGAGGAGGAAGAGGAAAGTAGGGCACGTCTGCAGATTTAATGAGGCAAAAAAGCGCTGTATGACAAGCTTATGTTTTCTACTCCAGCAGAGCATCTTGCTCCGAAAGACAGACTCCATTCTCTCCCGACGCACGCTGCCAGCCACAAAAAGTCCATCTTGTACAATTTCGTTCCATTGTGTGTTTGTTTTGTGGATGCTTGACAGCGTAATAGGGGCTGGAGAAGGGAAAGGGGGGATGGGGGGGAGGGAGTCCATCTACTGCATGTCACAGCAATCACATTTGATCGTTTTTAGAATGTAATCCCATTGAGTAGGCTTACAGTGCATTCAATCTCAAACCCCCCTTTTCATTTGCGATATATTTCAGGTCGAGTCATGATGCTTTTGCTATTCAGGCGTCACTAACGCTACACATTTGTGCACGCAGGGGGAAAATAGAGGGTGAAATCTGAATGCTAGTAGTAGCATTCAGTAGTAGAGTAGTAGTAGTAGTAGTAGAAGTAATTTAACATTGCACTACTGCCTTCATTTGGATTTGTATATAATGTTTATAGACTTCTTTATTGATTATTATTTTATTCAGTTTAAGTATTGCCACAGTGTTTGTGGCGTGTGTGCTGTGTTTTAGTTGGTGCTGCCACTGGCTTTGAATTTCCCTCGGGGATCAATAAAGTATTTATCTATCTATCCATCTATCAGAATCGAGTGAAAACTGGGAGTAAAAGTCGTCTTTGGGTGCTAATTAGGCCCCGGTCCGGACCGTGGATGTTGACCCTACATGGCTTTCTCGCTATTTTAGTAGAGATGCTCTCAAGCTCAATTGAACCACGGGGGGTTCTGGTTGCTAAAACAAGCAGCACACACTCACCATTTCCCCTTGGTGTCTCTTAAAGCACACACCCGTACAAATCACCACATGTAAAAACTTCACAGCAACACATTCGAGAAGGAACCCGTGAGGAGTCGGCAACGTTGACGACCATGTATCCCGCAACTGCAGAATACGTGGCTAACTACATCTTGAGGTATGTCACGCCTCGAGTTGGTGCTCCATTTCTTTTGTGTGTGTTTCTTGACGCTCTTTTGCACCAAGTCATTGTATCTATAATTGAGGACGTGCGTCGCTTTAACAAGCTCGCTGTGTTTTACTGACCCAGTGGCGACATGACTCAGATGCTTCTTCGCTTGGTGTCAGTTTGTTTGTCTGCATTCTTGCTGCAGTGTGACATTGTGCCGTGTGCCGAGAGTGACAGACACACAAACACACACATATACAAACATCACTTTTAATTACCACACCTTTTCTTTTTATTTGTGACTGTTTTTAATGTGTTGTTTTGGAAGTGAAAGACAT
>CAESWR010000294.1:1386265-1401614 GCA_903171835.1 Mullus surmuletus
CGATTAATATCATAGTTTGTTCCTCCGGCTCCTGATCAGATACATCATCACCTATTTTTCGATGTGTGTAATCTGTGAATGCGTGTATCTACTTTTTAATGCTCTTCCAGCACAGATCTCCCTCCCTCCATCCTTCCACCTGGTTGGCATTTCTCTCCACGCTACCGTAAGAACCGAGGTGCAAGAAATCTCCGTAGCGAAAAACATCGCCGCATCAAAGACCCCGCGAAGATTACATCCCCTGATCCCCCGCTACGTATTTGCTAATACGCGAAAACCGATATGCGGCTCAATCTCTCTTAAGCGGAACCTTTTAGAGATCTGGCCGCAAAATGTTTTGAGGGATAATATTTGCATGTGGTGGTGGTGAATCGTCCAAAGGGCTATTGACACAGGCGCTCTTTTGAGAAGCTATAGTGGACTCGAGTCAATATTCCTGCTGGAAGAACGTCCAGAGAGCTCCACTGGAAGGGCTCGTGGCGCTCTGTTGACATGAGCCTGGGACCGCGGCGGATTCCGGGCCAGGACGCCCTCGATGACCTGCCGGAGAAGCTCCATTTCCTGTCCTGCTGCAGCTATTTTGCGGAAGAGAAAGACAGTGATTGAGGAGCGTCACGTCGTACGCTCAAGAACGAACGGTATGCCGGTCGACGTGGACGTGCAGATGTTTAGCCGGGGTCAACAGCGTTCGCGTAAGTAAACTCAACCGCCGAGTTAAACTACAGCTGAGCCCCCTACAAGATAGTGTAAACATTTAAATATTTGGAGGCTAATTCGAGAGAGACTGTGCATATTTGATTTGACTGCAGCTGGCCCACACATGCTCATTTGATTGAATGTCGAACACAGTGAGGGCTCATTTTCCGTTTGACGGCTGCTAAACAAAATGAAATCTCACAATTAGATCTGGAAAATTAGATAAGCTTTAAAAAAAAAACATTAATTTGATTTTCAAAACGGCTCAGTTTTTATGCCTGCCATGTAGATTCGAAATAAAAACTTCAATTAGGGTGAACAATAACAAGCGTTAAAACCTATTTCTGGTAATGATTGAATGAAGTGCAGCGTCGCCTCGCAACGAGAGCGAGCCGTCCCGCTGTCTCCTCTCAGCCGCGGAGCCATTTACACGCTGCAGCCCAGTTGTTCTCTAATGACGTGCAACCATGAGATTTTTGGTTGAGCAAAGCTTCTCTGCCATCCCCAACACAACTCGCAACCCACATTAGCAGAACAAGGGGATTTTGAGCCTGCAAGCCTGATTTTCTTGCATTTGTTCAAAACGAGGGGCAGTGCAATAACAATACACACAGTGGAAGCTATGATATTTTCACTTGAGCAATCAGGAAAACATGTCTCAAAACAGAATAACTCTTTGGGGATTAGACGAGACAGACATTAATAACAATCCACCAGTTATTTGGCTGACTCTCCCTTCACATCATCCAATCATTTAATTAAAAAACGCATCTTATCTGCCAAACACATTAATTTGTTTGTTTAATTTGTCAATACAATGTTATTACTGGCTTTATTCAAAATGTCTCTGTGCTACACAGCCTGTGTGTGTTATTATCCTCTGTGTGTTATTACCAGATTGCTACCTTTGGCAGCATTATGGTTATCATACCGCTGCTCTGCAAGTCTGGATGCGTCAATAAATGGCTGGAATCAGAAGCTTGTTGACTTTCTCTGGAGGGTGGATTTTGTGACTGCTTGGACCGCATTAGAGGTGTCCGGATACAACTTTTGCACCTCAGATACGATACCAATATTGTTGCCTTGAGTATTGACCGATATCAATCCGATACGCTATCAGCACGAATCATACATACTTTTATTACTTATTTTGTAGTATGGAATGTTAGAAGAGACTTGATCAAGTGATATTACTCAAACAGAGAACAATAGTCAGCAACAGTAGCTATGAGAAAAACTGACCCATTTATTATTAACCAATGGGCTACATATAGAACTGCTAGAGTGGAGTCTGGAATGGACTGCTTATATTGGAGTGCTTATATCAGAGATTTTAGATGCAGGCCGATATAATTATAATTATATATGATATATTATAATTTTTTGCTGACATTGGACAGATATCTGATATCAATATTGGATCAGGACACCCCTGGACCGCATTGCAATAATACCTTTCTGTGGCTTTGTGTGCTATTGTGGAGCTATTGCTACCATTGTTTCAATTGTCTAAAGCTAAATTGATTGATTGACAGATAAGCAAATAAATAAGGAATATAGGGAATTTTGGTATGATAAAAAAAAGTACACCATTGTATCATTTTGTTGCCAGTCTCACACCAGCGTAGAGACTCTATGACCAAAACATGTCACCTCCCACATCTACTGGCTCTTAAAGTGCCTGAGAGTGAAAGTGATGACTGCTGGTGGCCTGCTGACAGTGTGCTGCTTTTGTGCGCTCGGCCCTGGCACCCCGCATGCCCGCCATGTGTTTGGGTGCTGTGGTCTCGCAGAGCGGGCTGGGGGGGGTGGGGGGCACAAGGGCACCTTTTCACGCCACGACCCAGCTGCCTCTGAGAAATTTCCAGAGGGAGGGGGATGGTAAAAGAAGGCCCTTTCACGCCGGTCTTCCAAAGCGGCGCCATGAATCAAAGCTGAATGTAGGCTGACCTGTGCTTCTTGCAAAATGCGACCATAAAAACCCCTCATACGTGGATGCAGATGGGACACATCATGAAAGGGGTGTTTTAGGGTGAAGCTGATGGCCTGGGTAAACCAACCAAAGCATTGCCCGAGACATCTTTTACGGTCAAGCCCATGGCGGTCTCTTTGCCTCTGCCACCCATCTGTCAGACAGGCGACACTTATTGACCCGCAGCCGTGGACTTTCCATGAACACCCATTTTCTGCGGGAGACACCTGCTACCCACATCACTGCAACAGCGCTTAAAAACATCTGTTTTCACATGCAATAAGTCACTCTGGCAGCACGAGCGCAGGTGCACTACTCAATAGTGACCTTGAAGGGGTTACAGGAGGTACATTGAGCACACCTGAGCAGAAAGCAGTCAAGTGGAACTTATTTCTGTAGCAGTATACAGAGCAGGTCTAGACATTTTCTCTAGAAGGAAACTCAAACTTGATATAACCTATAGATGTAATTTATACTTCTCATTTTTCTTCTTAACCATGAAATCATCAGTGTTTGTAGTTATGTCACACTGGGATGCATTTTATGCCCTCAACTGGAGCGGGTGAACAAAACATCCTTGTACATGAGAGTGGTAAATCAGAATTAATGAGTCTTTCCCTGATTTTTGCCCTTATTCAAAGCAAACTCAAGGGAATTCTTGGAACCAGTGCGATGCTTTTTATTACTCTTAAGAACAGGCCAATATTTATAATGAAAGCATAAATCCTTAATCTACTGAGCTCATTTACTGTGCTGTGTAATCACCTTATTCGCTCTTTTTATGATTTCAGAAGTAATTTTGAGGTGTCCGGGCAGCCTTGGGCCATCGACTCAGCCTTGGGCCATTGATTCCTTCTCCTAATGTTTCCTGTCTGTTGCTATAAAAAGCTTATGATTATAAGCAAATCAGTCAAGAACCTAAGATAATTGGAGAAATACCGACCCTGAAATCATCCACTTCCATTCCTTGTTTTATTTCACATTTGCAGACTTAATACGTATCGGTATACTTTACATACATATATACTGTATAAGACTTTTAATGGCCAGAAGTTGCAATATTTGTCTGCAGCTTAATCCAACTTTAGAAACCTTTTGTAAACTATAAATGCAATCACATTTGTACATATTTAGTCTACTAAAGCACCAGAACCGTGATGTGACCCAGACGTCAAGTATGCCGTGAGTTTTTGTCACTCTGCACATGATGTTTGTCACTTCATTGCACCTCCTGAGAAAACTCAACACCCCTGCTTTGGCCCAGATCACTGCATCGTGATGGATGGCGCCAAAGGAGCTGCTGACGGGGAAAAGGAGGCGGTTTGTATTAGTGGGTTAAAAGTTTCTTCGTGGTCAGTGAGTGAGGTGCAACAGCCGCTGATGACCATGTCAAGCAACTAGGAATGTAGATCTAAGAATATCTTTGTTTGCCATTTGTTTGAAAGTAATTGGAAATGTTTTCATTAATGTAAGCCTGCCGTAGCAACAGACAGACATTATGGGAAGTAAATATTTCCTGATGCATTATTGACAGTAGTATGTATGTGTGTAACATTGCACCAACATGTCAAATAGCAGGAATGCATGACAGGAGGGAGGCACTTCACTTAACTGTCTGCAAGAGAGAATGCACAGAGTTTAAATTACCTCATAGGTTGAGTCCGAAGTGCTGTCTTCAGATCTTCTACCACCTTGTTCCTCATTTCCATTTCCTCTTCATCAAAGGCGAACAGGGTCTGCATCTGAAGACAATAATGGAAGAGCAACTGCTTAACATTGCTGAATTCTGGTATTGTTGTGTTCTAATGAAAAGCTTTGTGGTTTTTTTCTTTTCTTTTCATGCTTTCTTGGTAGCAATCAAAGAGCATCAGATCGTAAGTCAGTTTGTTTGTTTGAATTAGTCCTAGCCACACATCGTAGACTTGTAGGCTCATTAACGTTCGAGATGACACAGATCAAACAGGCCATTTTGCCACTTTCAGTGTCATTTTGCCCGGGACAATTTGCAAAGGGCCAAAATAAGTCATGCAGGCAATAAGATCTAATCAAGCATGCAACAAATAGGACAAAGAGAAAAAATGAATCACACGTTAATGCGTTTTTGCATCACTTAAAGGCTCCCTGCAGCAACATCAAAGGGTTGCAGTGCTCCCATTAGTCAGGACCACAGGCCTTCTGTTTAGCCTCTCCAGGCTTTTTCCATGGCAGCTCTTTGCCAAACGCTAAAGTTCAAACAGTGTGTGTGTGTGCGCGTGTGTGTGTGTGCATGTGTGAGTGTGTGTGCTTAAGCAATGCAGTGTACAAGTGTAGTCACGGTGGCTGCCTATTAATTTGCCCCAAAAGATACTGACTTCAATGTGGCCATTTTTTCAACACTTAAGCAACACAGGTCAATGTTGGGTGCAAAAATGAAATGGCGCAAAGGGACATTTTGAGCCAACAACGTCCGTGCAGCGAACTGACGCCATGTTTGACTACCTCACAACAGCTTTCGCCTGCCCAGTGTCTCAATGTTTAATCTAGACGCAATACAGTCAAAACATCCATCGTGTCGACTTAGCCTGAAGTCCAGATGGTTCAGAGACCCCGTGCCAAGAAGTAAAAGTTCTGGCTCCTGTTTCTCTGAACGGGTATGTTCAGAGTCAATGGGATGTTGGACACAACAAGTGTTGGGGAGAGTGAATGATTCGGTCGTGCTGTGAGCCAGTTCACCGTGTCAATGAGTCTAGCCAAACGGCTCCTTCCTACATCTGCTATTTGTAAGATTATTCTAACCTGGCCAATATGCACATAAGGATACTATTATAGCCAGTTGGTAAACCAGCAGAGGGTACTTCCCTAAATCCTTATTATGGGAAGTGGCCCCCAGAGCCAGAACTATATGCCTTCAAGCTAGTCGTCAGTGCGTCGTTAACTGTGTGAGTGATGAGTGCTGCTCATCAGATTCGTAATTTAGACCATGTGGGTCACCGACGTGCCAAGTAAGAAAAGCATTTGTTCAATAAAAATGAAAGCAGCAATTATTTTAACTTATGCTAAGAGGCAAAACAGAGGCACGGAAGGCAATTAAGCTAACAAAATGCTAGCTGAACACTAGCTATTATCCTGTTGTTCAGCCTCTTGTGTTTTTGTTTATGTGTCATTTAAGAATAATGTATTTCAATAATAGCCTAAGTTGTACAGAAACATGACATCAGAGTACATGTAAGTGGTAGCATTAAAAGCTAGAATATGCCATTCTGTAAGGTAGACAATAAGAAATCAAAATGTTAATTAAAAATAATTTCTATAAAAGAAGGGTAAAGGGGGGATTTCAGATGAATAGCAGGAAGCCCCTTCTCTAAACTTGGCCTTATTTCTGCAGAACCCCCCGTCCAGGTGGAGCAGCTCTGGGACCCAACATGATAGCTTTGACACAGCAGGGCTACAGAAACTCCTGTCAAGAGTCACGGCGATGCTTGAATTATCACTCGGTGGCCAACAAACAACCTCGGGGCTGTGACATGGTTTTATGAATGAACACGGAGATGCCGGTTGTGCAGTAATCTCTCCGGGCCGCAGAGCGAAAGTGAGCTCATCCAATAACTCAGCTACCGTGGAAGGGCTCTCCCTGGTGAGCTCAACCGGGAGCCAAGACATGAAGTCATTGAGGAGCAGAGCACCTCCGAATTTTAGAATGTTCTCTTGTCAAGATGCTGTCTGGGAGCAGTGTAGCGGCGGAAAATGGAGACTGATAGCGAGAGTGAAAAAATGATTCAGGAAGGAGAGGAAATGGGTCAGAGAGCTGCGGTGAATAAGGGAGACTCTGCTAAAGTGCAACGCGAACAAGAGGCTGCTTGTGCGAAAAGGGGAATGAAGACTTGACGCTTGATTCATTCCATTGATGTAGTTTCATTTCAGTTGCTTCTACTGTGAAACCATTGGAAAAACGACAACAATTTTACAACTTAGAAAAAGAAAATGTCAGCTCAGAAGGCAAGCCAATGGATTGCAAAAAAAAAAAAAAAAATAGATTTGCAGAAGGAAGAGTCTGCTCTCCCAGCGTGTCCTACACCTACAGCCAAACCTGATTTAAAATGTTTAGCGAGTCACAAATCAACCGCCGTGCCTGTCTGCGTGTGTTTGTGCAGATCAGGTACCGACACACTGCTATGCTCAGAACTAGCTCATTCTCGTCCCCCGAGTGGAGCCAGTAAACAAAAACAGCTGTAAAAATAGCAACCTTCAACATGTTTGCCAGAAAACAAACAACATGGCAGTAAACAGATATTAAATGTCATTACTTGTTGGCTCCATATTTATGATGGTCTGCGTGAATTATGGTTGAACGGTTTATCTGATCCATGGCCTGGAAAGACTTGTAAATGTATTAAGTGTTGGTCTGTTTGGCCAAAGGGAGATAGAAAACGAAATAAAGTAGTAGGGTACTCTATAAAATGCATTCCTGCGCCAATTTCCATGTAGAATGGACTGGGGAAAATGACTGGATCTGGTTCTACAAGCTTCCAGCGAGTTATGTGAGGAAAGCCTGGTAGTTTGTGTCATCCTGCAGCCACAATAAGTAAGTGTTTTTCTGTTTCAAAATGAATCAGCCCTTTGCTGTTTTATTCAGACATTCTTATTCAATTTGCAAGACTTCGACTCCGGCACAGTGACTAATTAGTCTCTAAATCTCATGCTTGCGTGTCATTTTTAGAGCCCCTCCTAAAATGTTGTGTTTTATGATTTCCAAATATTTGGGAGCCAACTTGTCGTCTACTTAAGGACTTTGGGTGAGAGGTCGGCGGTAAAAACTGGTCAGTGGCCGAGTGTACAATCAAATCGCGCGAGTCTCGTAAGTGCTTTATGTCTAAAATAATACTGAGATCATCGCGGAGTACAGTTTTCTAATGGTGTTGTGTTGTTTTCATTGGCAGCCTCCAAAACCGTGGCCAGAAATAATGAATATTTTCAACCTGGCTCCCCTCCATGTCTCTGACAGCCATTCCCACTGACTTGACTGCTGAGTGTCTAAATGGCCTGTTTGTCATCACAGTGTGTGTGAATGCTGGGGTCACACTGAAGGAATGTGGTCATGCGAATATAACAAGCAGTCAGCAGGGAGACGATAAAAAGCGAGCCAAGAGAGAAGTCTGAGAAAGTTAACCTCTTAGGAGTGGTGGTCCAATACTTGAAATAAATTTAGGATGTCGTAGTTGGGGCGATTCAAGTCGATGAGAAATATGTTGGAATTCCAAAAGAGTGAGGTCCCCATTCAGACGGAGAGAGCAAAGACAGTGGGACTTACAGCAGCCATGGAGTTGATCCGGTCAATGTAGTAGTCCGGCCAGCTTGTAGCCAGCTTGTTGGGGTCCTCTTGCTCCTGAGAGACACAAAAGCACACTTTTAAACACACGGTTTTCCATTTAAAATTGTTATCTGTAAGTGTTTGCGTTCAGGAGGATGTATGATTTCGTGATGGAGAGCAAGATGGCCTCAAACTCCATGATTTCAATGATATTGGTGACAACTTTGAACCCCATCACCACCTGCAACATTAAAAATCCATTTCAAATTAGGTCAGAAGCCCACCCATTAAGGGTTCCTTGGGCATAGCTCCATCAACAAACTGAAATGCTTCGAAAAAGTTGGCCTCAGACACCTTTCCCTTCTCTGTAGACTCATCAAGTTGTTGGATTTGTGTGCATTCCTGCTGTCAGGTGAAGTTCTCCTTCACTGAGACTTTGGACCAACAGATAAAAGCACTGATTTCCCCCTTTTCAACCACCCGTAGACACAGGAAAAGTAGAAGAATATCAGCATACTGTTCATTTTAACTTCAACATAAACACACAGCGGCCTCTATGAGCTCCGAAGTGTTTTGGTAGCTCTGAAACATTCCTAAAAATGTGTTCAACTTTCTTTCACGCTCATAGTTTCATCATTTCAGCCTTTCTGTCCCTACCTCAAACATGCACATGAAGGCTGAATGGATGTGGCAGTCCAGTCCATAATAACTGGGTCACAACATCGCAGACTATTCACTTGTGTTAGCTTCTATTATGGAGAAAGAAGAAAAAAAAAGACCGCCTCAAGGGAATGAAGAGCCCTCCACAATAGTTTTCAAATACCTCTGTCTGAGATCAATTTGTCCTGGCCAATCGTAGGAAGCGTGATGCCACGAGCAACCAAGGCACGGGGGAATACAGACACCATGTTCCTGGTTTACATCTGGTCTTGTTTAGCCCGGGCTCACTGCAGCACTGTAGTCAAACACTGCTGTTCTTGTAACAGCGTGCACGTTCATAAGAGCTGGAAACTAAAATAAGTTCCCATTAAGGCAAATTTGCCTTATTTTGCAAAGTAAGAGACACAATTATATAAACCAGCGCTGTAAGTGTGTTTTAAATGTCAACATATGTCAAAAAATGCAACAAAAAGTAGTTTCTTTGTATTGAAAATGTGCAAACTCCGGGGTCTAAAGATTGTTTTCTTGCAGGCATGCACCTCATTGTAAGATTATTGAAGAAACAAATTTGAAGAAAAAAAGTTAATCAATTATCTCCATGTTTAGTTCCTGATAGAAAAAAAAGCAATATCCCATGTGCACAGTAAAGTTGTTTTTTGTTTTTAAAGCAAATGACCTTTTCTGTGGATTAAAGCAGACATCATCTATTGTGGGACAAGACGCTGAATCCCCTCTTTACCTCCTCTGACGCCCAGCATCAAATCTACTGATTTCTGAATCACCGAAGCAACTCAACTGAAGATTTTTTGGGTTTGAGCGGCTTTGGTCGGTGTGGGTTTTTTTAGTCTGTAGGATAACGACCGCCGTTTCTGATCCGCAGCGCTCCCTGCCAGCATTGCAGCTCGGGCTAAAGAGCGGAAATAAAAGTAAAACAATAGGACTTGCTGTACTACTCTGCCCGTGTTTTCATGCCGCGGCCGTCATTTTCCACTGTGCTGCCGACACGCTCGGGATGCGATGCCAGACAGATCCTGAGGCCCAGATTAACAACATAACTGCCTCTCTCTCTCCCTTCAGCTGAAATACAGCCACCGACACGCCCTCCAAAACATGTCGGGTCCGATGCAACATTTACTCTGGCAGTTTCACGAGCCAGAGTAAAGTGCTATAATTTTCCTCTTGTTTTGGGGGCAAATGAAAAATGATTACAACACACGCTCTGCTTTATGGCTCCTGGTCGTATCAGACGCTGCACTTCCTCAATATTCGCCCCTGATGGAATTCCTGAAAGGTGACGCGATGGGACCTTTGTTTGCCACTTTCTTGATCAAACTTGATTTTCTTGATTTTCTTGAGTTAAATCACAGTTAATGACCGGGGATTCAAATCTTGCGATAAGAAGCCAGACTGCAGAGAGCTTGGGGCCCTTTGCAGAAAAACAAAGTGCCGGCTCGGTGATTGTCTGAGCGTCCACACGCGTGTTTGAAAGCAGTGAAACACGCTGTATTGTACGGTGTGTGCATAATGGATGCTGTTTTGCTTACGGTCCTGCTCCGTCTGAACCGTACCTAACATTCCATTTGCGTGCTCCGCTGCGACACTTTAGGGTCGACCGCATCATTCTATTACAGCAATTACACACTAACACTACACTGTACATTCCTCACGTCTGGTGACATTAAATATGATTTACAATCTCAGCTGGAGCACAGAAGGACAGGAATCCCCAGCAGTGTATCAGGTATATTTCTGTAAGGTGTTCCTCTTGTTCCAACCATCTGCAGAGGGATATATTGTTCCTACAAAGACAAAAATACCCGACCGAAGCCAGACATGAAGGAGTATTTCACTGTCTTTGGCAGACTATTGCGTTCGCAGGGGCACCTGTTGCAAGAGGAGATGAAATTACATATTTGGGCTCCCCTGCTGCACCCCTAAAAAGTTTAACTGACAATGATAATTGAGTTCGCAGATTGTAAAAATCTTACGAACACATGCCTTTCAAGTCAAGGTGGCGGGGAGCAACAGGGGGTAGAGAGTCCAAACACTCGGTCGGCCACGGTTAAACCCGACGCTCTTTGAAGTACACGCTCAGGTTTCCGCTGTTTATTTGAACTTAATTCCAATTATGCTTTTAATGCTGAGCAAGAGCATGGTAGGTAGGAAGGTATAAGGCCGCACTGTAGTCCACATCCAGGCCGACTCCATTAGCTGCTCGGTGGCGTCGCACATGTGGTCGCCCGAGTTACGCGTGTTCTGCAGAGAAGAGATCTGAGAACGACACATTGTCACTTTCATGGTTTCTAAATCTCTGGGTTCTGCCCGCACACTCAGCTCAGCCTCTGCTCCTTCGACTGCTCTGGTTCGGGAATCCGTGCTCTAACTGTGAGTGACAGGCAGAAATGTTTCCACGAGGTCCCCGGTTTCTGTGGAGACACGGGTGCTGCTCGGCTGCTGGCACTCCGTCGCCGTGAGCTCAGAGAGACCCGGAGGGACCCTGCCCGGGATGCGTTGCCTCTCGTATTTATTTTTACTCATTTTTTTTATTCTGCAGTACTTTATGGGGCTTTGCAATGGCATATATACTACAATAACACACTTATTCATAGCAATAATACATGTAGGGGTGTCACGATCTGATACTGATATCGGATATCAGCAAAAAAAATAAAAAAAATAAGAGTATCGGATTATATCGGTCTGCATCTAAAATCTCAGATATACAAGCACTCCGATACAAGCAGTCTATTCCAGACTCCGCTCCAGTACTTCTATATATGTTTAAGGTTAAAATGCATGTAACCCATTGGTTAAAAATAAATGGGTCAGTTTTTCTCATAGCTATTGCTGCTGACTATTGTTCTCTGTTCGAGTAATATCACTTGATCAAGTCAACATTTCATACTACAAAATAAGTATTAAAAGTATGCATGATTCATGCTGATATCATATCAGATCAATATTGGCCAATACTCAAGGCAGCAATCTCAGTATCAAATCGAAAAGTTGTATCGGGACACCCCTAAATGCAGGTCAATGATGGTGTCAACATTTCTGAAAGGCTAGATTCTGCTTCCACAGCTGTGCAGCACTTTGGAAACCTTGTTTGTTAAAATCGTGCTATATAAATAAAGTGGATCGGATTGGATTGGACACTGGAAAGACACCACAGGCCCCAACAAAAAGCAATCCATATATGAATTTTCACACACACACACAACTGGTGATTCAGGTAAGCATTAGCAGCGTGCACTGTTTTTGTACGCAAATCAAATGGAATGAAAACCGCAGTCGTCCAGCACAAAGCGATGCTGTGCAGGTAGGGTTTGGGAGTGCGCCCAACGCCTCGTCCCCGCCGCGGCCGCACACAGTGCGGCCAAAAGGTGGCTTCCCCTGACTTCTGTGTTGCCTTTTGAAATGTGCTGGCAGAGAGGGTCCCACGGGAGGGTTTGAGGTATAGTTACATGATCTTGTTCACTCATGAAAGAAAAATGTTCCCAACTGACCGGTGTATAAGCATATCTGGACCAAAATATGCCAATTTGTTTCACTAAATTCCTCATATCATTGCGTGTGTAAGTGTGTCCGCAACTTCAAAAGCGCATTGCTGCAGCAAGCCGCTGAGGCAACATTTTCTCTGTATTCTCTCCTCCAGCTGTTACCACAATATGTTCTTGTCTGGGCAACAAGTGGGATTGTCCGGCATTCCAAGGAGCCAATCTCTCGGCGGGGAATATTTATCTATGGAAGCCGGGATATAAAATCTCACCTAGAGGGGCAGGAAATGGACAGGATATTGAATTCTGGAAGATTATGTAACACTTGCCTTTTTCTTACAGGTAGCTAACATTACATAAGTTACAGCGAGCACTCGAGCTTTTTTTTTTTTTCTGCCCGGGGTCACATTAGTGTAATCGATGGGGATGGGGCCCACGTGGCTCCACAACTGGAGGATCAAGCTGCAGCCACTTCAGGAGATTTGTTTATGCACGCATGAATCTGTTGACTAAAATCAAGGTAACGTGGTTTGATAACTTTGTGTTCCAAATAAAGAAATTTAGGGGAAAATGTAAGAATGTTTGTTCTTGGATCGATGCTTGTTTGATGCCAAGGGCCATAAGGTGGGGTCAAGGACTGAAAACTGTGTGTGTGTGAGCAGCTTCGCTAATAGGAATCAGGAGATGTTGTTTGGCTCCCAGCACTGAACGATTATCAGGATCTTTTCGATGTTACATCGTGTTCTGTAGTTGGGGGCCCGCATACACACACACACAGGCATCCACACACCCAAAGATTAGAGTCGGGCGATGCAGCTCTCTCAAAACAGAGAATGTGGGAAACACCAGCATCGGCTAAAGCCATGAAAATCCATTCCACTGCACACGATAATGCCCAATCCAAATGTTTCATTTTCCTCGTGCCCTCAAACGTACACACACTTGGATAGACATCCGACCGGGCCGAGATCAGAGGAGATATGGTTGGGTTACGTAATGCCTGAAGGCTTTGACAAGATGTTCTAGTTAGTGATGGTACACGGAGACCATATTTACGCTAATTCCCCAACCACGATGCACTTCCGTTAGCTGCAGAGAGTGTTTTTGGGGTGTGTTACATGATTAAAGCATCTTTTCTCTTTAATATTTTCCGACTTGGGAGCTGACTCGGGTCTTGCTGATATTCCATGATGCAGTGGCAGTAATGAATGTTCTCTGCGCTGAAAGGATTTGATGCAAGTGAATGAATACAATCATTAATAATGGATTTAATTATTTTTAGCACTCAGGGGCAGGCAAATTTAATGGATAATTCTTCTTCGTCACTGCTCATCCGACCAGAGGATGAGAATTGGAGACGTTAGCAGCATCCCAAATAGGGGTGTCCTGATCAGATATTGATATCGGTCCGGTATCAGCAAAAACACGATTATTGGATTATACGGGCCTACATCTAAAATCTCCAATATAAGCACTCCAATACAAGCAGTCCATTACAAACTCCGCTCCAGCACTTCTATGTAGAATATTCTTATGTTTAAAGTTAAAATGTATGTAGCCCATTGATTAATAATAAATGGGTCAGTTTTTCTCATACCCACTGTTGCTGACTATTGTTCTCTGTTGGAGTAATATCTCTTGATCAAGCCATTTTTCCATACCACAAAATAAAATATAAAAGTATGTATGATTCGTGCTGATATCGTATGAGCTCGATAAAAGTATTGGCCAATACTCAAGCCTGCAATATCGGTATCGGATCGGGAGTGAAAAAGTTGTATCGGGACACCCTTAATCCCAAACACTAGCTGTTCTAGTTGTTATAGGTGTGTGTTGATGTAGCACATAACTCAATCACAGCACTAGCAGATAAGTCAAAGCTGTAACACACCAAAGTAATAGAATATTCATGCGGGCTGAAATTGGCTGGCCGACAAAAAAGGCCAACAAAGAAGCATTTAGTCCTCGTGTTTATGTGAAAACATTCCGATCACCCGATTTGGGATAAATAGTTTTCAGTAGACCGCAATAAAAATGGAAATGGCATCGCCGAGGAGGTTTGCAGCCGGTCGGTGTGTGGGCCAGTTTGTTTTGCAGGTGAAAAAAGTTGGTTTGTCCCTTTGTCGCTCGCGCGGCGGCTCCCTCCAAGTGTTATCTAACCACAACAACTGGAGCCGTCGCTCGGCCGCGGGGAACAAGGGAAGCAGTGTTTGTCACAGACGGGAACGGCTGAGGGAAATTCGTCCATCCTCTGCTCCCCGCGCAAATCACTATCATGCTGTAATTCGGAAGAACACTGGGGACTACTGTGCAGTGTGTGTGTGTGTGTGTGTGTGTTGGGGCCGAAGAAACAGCAAGGACGCGTTTACCTTCGCGCAGCAGCTCATGTCTGCGTGGGTTTGTGCACGTGAGGACAGTGTTCATGCCTCCCTGCCCGCAGAGTCACACACACACAAGCAGGTTATTATCCAATATTGCATGCCAGTTGTTCTTTCCCCCTCATTCTCCATTACGCCGCCTCTATCCATGAATGAGGGGTTTGTTTGGTTTTTCCTCCGGCTTTCCGCCATGCACCGTGTTACCCCAGTTTCGCTCTCTCCGTTTCCCCCCGAACCTGGACGCGCAGCTGTTTTTTTTCACTCCAAACTTGCAGAGGAAATGATTTCTGACTGGGAGAGATGGGGGAGGAACGACAAGCTAATATATCCTACCTCTGAGCCTGCGCGTCGGCTTGCACTTGCAAAGGCGTTTTGGTTCCAATACGAATGTTGCCAAAATTTTGTTTCCACTACATTCTACTACAGAACAAAATGCTCGTAAATGTCTGTGGTTGCTTCAGTGAAATATTCAATAACTGATATTGGAGTAGTATTGAACTCGCGCCTTTTCATTTGGGCTTCAAGTGGTGGGTGGGGGGGCGCATTGGACCCCACTTGATATCCTACAATGTATTCTGAGGGAATTTTAAGTAGCATGTTTATCATAATTGGAAATCTTACATCTCTTTTTTGTATTTTTTTCCCCAAAGATTCCATTAAAACTGCTGAGGTCCTCCAGCTTCCATCTTCCCCTTGACATCCCTCTAAACACGCTGTAGTTCCACTGCTCTTCTTTTTCCTAGTAACCCAATATTGTCCTACACACAAAAACTTTTGTGCATGCAGGTGCGCACACACACACAAGTGCGCACATACACACACCACAGCGTGTGTTTACTCCCTTTTGTAAAAAAAAAAA
>CAESWR010000294.1:1415337-1443576 GCA_903171835.1 Mullus surmuletus
CCCCCACCCCTGCCGACAGGAACATCTGTCATTTCTCTCATCCTCTCCGGTAATTTCTGACACTTGTCTTATTGCTTTGTGCCTCTATATGACACTGTTCTCACTCGGGACTTTCAACATGATGCTTTATTATTGCTTTGTGACCAGGTAAAGAAGCAACTACAGGACGAAAGAGCCATAAATGATGCACATAAAGACATTAATTAATAAGTAATCATTAAAATATTCAACTGTTATCACCACTGAGCAGTTATTTGTTTTTCTGCTAAACTAAGGTGTGTTACGCACCCACCTCAATCTTTCTCGCTATCTTTATTTGCTTTATTCGCTTTCCTCATCTCTACAAGTCACACATTTGCGTCGCACCGCTCTTCAGTTTTGTTTCGTTCCCTCTCGGTCATAAAGGTCAAAAAAAGAAGCATCACAGAAAAAGAGAGCCTGCAGATCTCTGTCTGTTCGTGCTAATTAAAACCATCTGTGTGTGTGAAAATCTGAGATGCAAGACGAGGTGCGCAGAAATTTGTCACTTCTAACTGCGCGTCGTGACAGACAAGAATTTCTGCTACACACACGCGCTTGTGGAGAAAGTCACAACACAGACGTACATTGATGCAACTCCTCTCCAAAAGTCGGCGTCTCCTGTGAGCACGCTCTTTGCAGCCTCGCATGCGTTCAAATTCAGACACACCCACTCAGGATTCAGAAGTAAGCGCAATATTTGCATGCTCACACACCAAGAAGCCCCGAAGCAGAGAGCGAGGCCTGCTGCCTGCTCTGCCTTTGATGGCTCTGGAGAGCAGCCGAGCAGAGAGAGGGAGAGAGGGAGAGACGGGGAGATGAGAAGGGAGTGAGGGAGGGAGCCGGGGATAAAGGGAGATACTGCTGCCACTTCTCATTCAGCCCACTACCTCATCGCCTCATCCCCAGCGCCGGGAAGTAGGTCAGTGGAGGAGGAGGAGGAGGTGGAGGAGGAGGAGGAGGAGGGAGCAGCAGCAGTGAGGAGAGACAGGCTGCTGGAGTGCGATTGTGCGCGCATGTGTGTGTGTGAGGAGGAGAGTGATAGAAGATGTGTATATCTACGCAGGGATCAGTTTCTCAAACATTTGTGCCTGCGGAATTTCAATTCTCTTCCTGACATCTGTCACACGACGCGATGCTTTTAGTACCAAAATACTAAATCTGATAGGAATCGGGCTGCTGGTTTAAGCGTCTCCCCTTGAACTCACACACAATTTCTAAAAAGCTGCATCATTCACCGTCTGTCTCTTTTACTTATTGTTTTTTTTTGTCCTCAATCTTTTTTGCACATACAGCAACTGCAATCGCCTGTCAAAGAAAATTGCATCGTTGTTGTTTGAGAGCATTATTCACCAAAAAAAGGTGGAAAAGATGGAGGAACCCGTTTAATTTGGCCACAGATATGTTAAGTGTTGCAAAGAAAATTGGCCTTGGCGTTAGTCTGTGATCTCCACATGCCCTTCTGCTCTCCTTCACTCCCGAGCCCCTCCCTCCTCGCTCCACACCCTCTTACTTTCATGTTAAGGAGGCTACTTGTAATTCATGAGTGGATTTTTCATTCCCCGCTCATGCCATCCAGACAGGAGAAGACATGAGTAATGCCAGAAGGAGAGAAAGAAACAATAAAGAGGCCACAATGAAACTGGTAAAGACAAATAAGTACAGCGAAGGCACAAACAGGAAGACTGTTTTTAAAGAGGCACTGAATAAAAGATCAGAGGCACGACTGCAGCGCACATTTTTTTCACCCCTTTACACACATTGTTTCTGGGTTCCACAAATGAGGACCATTCCTCCGGGGTGCTGTGCCGCGGAGGAGGATGCAGACATGCTTATGTAAGCACCCTCCACCAGCGATGGGGGAGCAGTGCCACGCTGGCACGCAGAGGAACCATGGTGCCAAATGGAGTGGAGATTAAGGGATAACATTGTTTTGGTAAACTGTTGGCACAAAGCTGTAAAGAGGACCACACAGATGGCCGATCAGTGCGCTGATGCATTGATCAACTGTGATCCTCGTCCTTGACATAGCAAGTGCATTTTTATTGGATCACAGAGTTCAATCAAAAATTGTTAATGCAATGTCAGAAATACGAGTCACTGTTTGCGGTGCACACCCTTAAATTGTGGGCTTGGAGGATTTGGCTTATTAAACAAGTGTATCAAACAAGTGCTTCCCCTCTGTGTTGCTGTCTTTTGAATGGCCAAAGAACACCCAGTCGTAAATGCTACACATCCTTACTGCCTCAAAACAAACAGGACTTGGAATGCTCAATGCGATCTCCAGATACAAAGTCCAGTCTTTGTTTATCATTTCCACTTCCTGAGCCCTCCACCATACACCAACTTTCCCATTTAATATAGATGTCATCTGTATTGAGAAGTCACGTGTGTGCAAAACTAACAATTGTGTAGCTAGAATATCTCAAGTTTCAAAGAAAGAGACGCTCCCGAGGTGTCCAATTTTAAAGAAATGGCAGTGAAAACAGGAAGATAAATGGAGTCAAAGGCTTTTACTACGGTGTTGTTGGTGCACTCCCATTGAATGCACCAAGTTTACAGTCATTGGCTGCTAAAATTGCTCATGTCCTTATTTTGGCATTTCCTGGATTACTGGTGTGTGAAAATGACATGTCCTTTGACATGGAAGTGCACCCTTATTAATTTGACATGAAGCAGCTTTTCAGCCTGACGAGTGGACATACTGAGGCCATGCCACCCTTTGCCCCAGACATGCCCTTTTCAGCATGCCCTTCCCTGCTTTTCTTCTGTCTGGCTGTCTGTCGAATGACTAATGGACCTACCCTCCAATTCTCTTCCCCCTACAAAGCTGTTGGCTCCAAGCCAAATCACCCGGGACACTGAAAACTCATTCTCCCATGGACCTCAACCCGACCCATGGCCCACCCGCAGTTATTGCTTAAGGCCTTTGGGGAAGCCACATCAGTCTTACCCTATTTGGGTCAGAGGCCATGCTGCGTTGATAATCAGTTATATTAGTGCAATATGCAGTCAACAAACACATTCATAATCTGTCCAATTACAGCAAGGTGGCACTTCTTTAAGTTCCATTGAGTACAACATCATGGGTGGTCAATATATCAGATCTATTGAAAGAGTTGATGATGGTATGGTTCACCTCCATTGACTAGAGGAAAAAAAGAATATCAGTTCATGTTCAAAATAATATATACATAAGAACTGCGCTCCACATCATAAACACATAGCACTGAGCGCACTACACACACTGCATTCCTGAGATATGACATCACCCAACTACTCCAGCACAGATCGCAGTGGCGAGCAGTGAGCTACGGCTTCTACTGACAAATGACTAGAGCTGACAGTGGAGGCACTGACATTATTTCATGGTACATTTGCATGCAATGCATTCCTGTGCTCGTTCTGAAAGCACGCGTTCTGCTTGGGAGTTCATGTTGGAGGGTCAGGGCTTTCATGGGAGTCTGTACCACTGAGTGGCTTTTTTTTCACATGGACCTGGACAATGGACCGGGGGATTTGGTTTGGACAATTCTGTTGGGGCCTAACAGGGTAGGCCAATGTAGGCTAGGATAGCTCTTTCTGCTTGTGCAATGCTACAATTCCTCACAAGCTTTTGCATCCATGTGCATCTGATCTTCAATGGGGCAGTTATTTTTAGCGGTGACGGCAGGGTCTCCCTCCAAAGCATTCTTGGCCAGTTTGATTGGCTCAGCAGACAAACAAAATGAGAACTTTCAGAAGTAAATCTTTTTATTATCACTCTTGGCAGCAATTGCATGCAGTCTGCACATGAATATGATCAGAAAGGTTCACAGGCACCAGCTCGGAATAAAACAGATTCAGTACAATAAGATGGCCTCAACCCAAAGATGCTCTCCAAGGGTTTGAGGCAGCTGCTGATAAGGGCTGTCTGTGCTCCTCTTGTGCCTACGTGCATCTTCCAGGAAGCAGCCCAGGATCAGAGGATCGGAAAACCCACCCTTCCCTCAAACCCCCCTCCACTCGTTTTACCATTCCTCCCAACCTCCCTAATTCCTTTGCCTCCTTCAGTCACTTCCTTTCTGCCCTGATATCAGATAGGAGAATCTGCGAGGATGAGTTGAAAATCTATTCAGCCACTGGACCAGTTCAACCTAGAGGAGCGGGGGCCGTGCCCTCAGACGGCGTCGCCAGGATATGGTCTGGGGCAGAATTGTCTGAGCCGGTGTCAAAACACACATCAGTGGAATGATACTTCTGAGATAGTGTGAACAATGGACTTCAACTGCATAGGGTTTCAAAGGCACCTCACATTTCTAGGCATTGTAACAGGCATTAACAACGGAACAAAGACAAGGAGGTGGGGTTGAATATGTCACACACCATAGGGCCAACACTCTGCAAAACATACGGAAGTAATGAAATAGTTAAAGTACCTCCACTTAAACTGACCACAACCACAATCATTATTAATTGCTTTAATAGCGCATGGTGCTTAAATATTTCCAGACTGTAATCAAATGCAAATACAATCAGATAAGAATGCAGAGGTAGTTTTACATTTTCTTCTTTGCTTACAAGCAGCTCATCTGAAGTCACCAATTACAAGGAGAGTGCACAAAGTCGAATGGTTTGCAGAGTCGCCACTGGGACATTCAGGAAAAAGTCATTGGTTTGTCTTTAGTCTACAGTCTATTATCAGTTGTTTTGTGAATCTCCGGTAGGTCAATTACTATAAATGGGTAATTGTTGACAAGCTGTTCAAATTAACCCTGATGGGCATACTTTCTTACTCTTCAAGGATGAATCTTTTTTTAAATGTGTTAAAAAAAAACTGTGAGAAGTTAAATCTGCACTTCCTGTATGTGGCAGTCTTTCAATATCACATCATAAACTCCCTAACCGTCAGCTGTTTCACAGCCAGCCTTCATGAACTCTCAAAGGTCTTATTGGCTTCTAGCCTCATTCAAAACAAACATATAAGCACTGTTGGTTTTAACAGGACCATGAGGCACAGTAACCCACCTCACCCATAAAGAGGAAATGCCTAAACTAAACCACTGGAAAAAGAGGAGGGGGAAAGATGTTTCCAATCCTCCAGGGATGTCATTAATAGCAATTTCATTTAGTTTGATTCATGAAAAAAGAAGTCATTTCCTGATGTGAGGAATGCTCATCTGGCACAGACCACATGAAGTACAAGGGTCTCTTACAACTGGGATTTTTAAGACTGTGTTTTTGTGTTTTGATCAAAACAAATGGAGCATCTCTGTGCAGCAGTGTTAAGGCCCAAACCATGTGCAATTTGAGGAAAATTATTATAAACACGTTGGATTCTTAATAAAAGCCAAGAACCACAGACGTAAGTTTTTTGTGCAAAAGTTGAAGTAGAACACCATTACAGAGGCAGGCGACTTGGGCGAAGTGATCGAGCGATTAGCATGAGTTGGCAGACATGTATTTAAGGAGGCTGGCTGGATGAAAGCCTCCTTTAGTGAGGCACCTGAATTTGCGGTGGCAGCTGTGCTCAGAAAGTCATCCAAATGTTGCACCAGTTAAGTCCACCAATAGCTGTGCACTCCAGTATTACAGATGTTGATACTGGCTCGGGAGAGGTCCTGTCAAAGAGGAGCGGTTCGCCCATGGGCTCATCTTTGCGGGTCAATCATGCTCATCAAACAGAATGGATCACTGCAATTATTACACTATTAATACTGGGAATAAAAAAAAGAGTCAACTGCACTTCGCTCCCCAGCCTGCGACATTCTCACATATTAACAGGACTTGGAATTAAATCTAATACTTGGCATCACTTTTCCCTCAAACCCCAAAGCCTTACCCTGCCATGTCGAGTCGTTTTCTTATTTCACATGGGAAGAACGGTCACGAGTGCCACGTCTAAATAAAGACGTGTGATTATATCTGGAAATATTTTTGGCATGAGTGCAATCTCCAGGCTGGTTACCCGGTGGGAAAGGATGCCTAACTTCCGTGCGATGTTCTTCAAAGTGTCGTCTCACTGGGCAAATTGAGCGCTTCCATCAGTGCAATGAACTAATCTTGATCACACAGATGTTTCAAAGGATCCAAATCCAGATCTTGTCCGCATCAAGGTTTGTACACTGCATGTCTATCAATACAGAATGGATTGTGGCTCTATATTGTGCATTGTTGAGCTATTAATCTTGCTTGGGTCAGAGGTCAACAGCTGCAGCATAGAGGACAGAGGGCTTCTGGGTAATGTCTGGAATGCTCTTCTGGGACAGTTATAGCCACGGTGATAGGGACAACCCTCTGAAGTGACCAGCATTTTTTTTAAATAGCCTGCAGTAATACAGTGCTGAATTGAAGCACTGTAAAGAGGAGATATGCTTACACATCATAAGCCCACGAAAGTGTGTCACTGGCACAAATACAATAGTGCCATTTGACACACTCTCACTGTGGGGACTTCCAGCAAGGGAGAAAGAGGGAGAGGATCAGCAGCCTTTCTTCAAGTCTCCTGGAGTTGTCTACACAGTAACGACTGTAATGTAAACACAACATGATGATAATCCCATCCACAAGATCAGATAGTTGATTTTAAGCAGCTTTATAGACCTACTCTCCTCTCCTCCTTCTCACCATCCTAATGAGGAAGCCGTTGAGCTGCCAGTCAGCAGCAGGGCTGAAGAGATAAAGAGTCGATAGTGGCGAGCTAACTCCCTCGCACTCCCTCTAATCCTGAGAGAGCACTTCATACATGCGTAATGGTCAATAAAATATGAAAAGCCCTCAGAGCGCCGGCAGCAGCAGAAGGTGTGTGTATATGCCACGTGTGAGTCCTTGACGCTCATTAATGCCCTGCCAGCACACTGAATCTTTTAGATGTCACTGTGCGTCCGCCCCCCCTCGCCCCCCCAGGCACACGTGACAGATTTCCAAAAGACTGGAAAATAAGCCTTTAATGTGGTGGAAATGGATACTATCATTTTCACAATCGGAAAAAGACTTCAAAGAAACAAGATCTTGTAATTTATCAACGATGAAGATACGGGCAAGTTTCACCTATGGTGCATCAGCTGTCAAGTGTTACCCAGATTGCTGCAAAAAATATCTTCCTCACCCTTTCCAACTTCCATCTTCAACATCAATAATTTAAATGCATGTACAGTGAAAATGCTGAGGTATCTTTTGAGATGTTTTCCATCCATGAACCGCCAGAGTTAGGCAAGCCCTTCGCAGGAAACTTAAACCAATTTCACAGGTGGAAATTTGGAGGGCTGGTGCGTGAACTTTGGTCGCTGTGCTTTCGACACACTGCCAGGATTTACAGCTAACAGAACCTCACAGACCAGAGTTTGCGATGCCTGGAGAAAAGGGACCTCATGACTTTACAAAATGAGAAGATTAGGACAAGGTGTTTATTTTGGTTTGCGCTTCCATGGAGTAGTGGCTTACTTTGGAAACATGGAATAGTGAACAGTGTACAAAATGATGTGCCCAATATGATGATCCCATGCAAAAGTGTACAGTTTGAGATAAATGGAAGCCTGCTTTATGAGTTCCATATTGACTTGAGTTGCTGGGAGGAGTCTTAAAGCATATATGGAATGTCAAGCTGCCAGGCCATTACTTGCAGCAAAGGCCCGACTGTGTGATTGATGAACATGAGCTATCAGTCCATGTCTGGGACCAGAAATAGGCATGTGCCCATTACGTAGGAAGGACACTGTCCCATCCTCCCTTAATTCTTGAAATACCAAGCATTTCCTTGAATTTAACGTGAGTCTCTGGGCGTTTCCAAATCAACAGTCGCCTGGAAAAACACACAAGGAGGGTGCCACAGAGGGTGCCATCTGTCAAAACAGCAATAACACAACTTACTGGTTGCCCGTCTGAGTCAGGCTTTAATGTGTTCTCCAGCTGCATGGTTACAAGTGTTGATTTTGCTTATCCAGCAAGCAAGGCATACCTGGATACAGGAGCCATATGGCACAAACTTGCGGAGTACACCTTGTAGTTGGATCAGCTTGAGGTGGGATCACATTCCCACCACATAGGACCGCAAGAGAATTGGTTTGCAAGAGAGTGAAGCCCATTTCCACTAAAAGGTTTCGGTTGAGTTGATTTTCACGAACTAATTGTACCGGAGAGGGAAAGCAAACTAGAACTTGATTCAATTGGACTTAAACCAAGCAAGATTCCTTCAACCATCAACATCACAGTACAACTTTCTTTTTTAAATTTATCACAACATGGATATCAATCTCTCAATATCACACTCACCATATAATGCTTAACTGAAATGCAATAGTTTTCATCCAATACTCGCCAAAACAAATGAAACTGAAATACTCCAATCTAAATCTGAATCCAAGTCCGACATGCCAAAGGTTTTGGTCTTAGAATACACAACCGCCCATGGGGTAAAGAAAGGCATGCTGTCAACACCAGTGAAGAAAAACTGCAACATCGAGACCATGCAAATTTCCCAACCATGCTTTTGCTGCCATTTATAACCTTTAAAGCCACCGTAATAAAAAATGTGTAGTAAAATACCGCCCTTCCCTCCAATGACAACAAACACAAAAATGTGGAAACTTAATTATCCAAGTGGGATTAGCAAACCTTGTTGCCCACCAGCTCCTTCTTTGCTTTGTACGGAGTGGACTGACTAATGTTTATTTAATTGGCTGCAGTAGTCTATGTTTCCTCGGGTGGACTGAGCGGCAAGACGAAGTGCATGGGCACAAGGAGTTTATGCTCATACATCTGTAGCCCGTTGTGAGTGAGCAACACGCTGGCGTAGCTTTTACTCACAATGACCAAAGAGGGTTACAAGTATCAGTATCGAGATCATATATCTCTGACTTACCCGCTTCAGACAGGCTGCCCTAAGAGATGGATCGTCCCTGTGTCGCGTCACTTCGAGTGGAAAAGAGGCTCTTGCCAAAGCAATGCTAAATCAAGATTTTAAAGCATTCCACTGCACCGCTGCATTATTTCTCCCGTTTTGTCATCCGGAGTTTGTGTGCTGTAGCAGAATTCCTCGGCATTACTGGATATGATGGTGTTTCTTCAGTGAAGCTGCCGCGTTGTGTTGGCTTCGCCTCTCTGAGCCGAGCTCTGGGTTTCAGCTGACTGTGCTGAGAGCTGAGCTGTTGACATTGTCCCCGCTCCCTCTCCCCCCTCGCTCTCGCCTGCTCTCTCTCCCTCTCTCGCTCTACGTCTTTGAATCACTCTCCCCCTCCCTCCCGCTTTGGATTCCAGCTCCGGCGTATGACAGCATCGATGTAGATGTCAGTTAGAAGATGATCAACCTTTTGAGAATATATTATAGATAGTAATAAAAAGGCGTGCGTGCATAAGTGCATGCGTGTACCTGCTGTATGACGCCAAGAGAGAGAGAAAGATGAAAGGAAATGACCCTTGACGGCCCCTGTTTCCCCCACAACACCACTGCCCACAATTCCAACTCCACCCAATGCATTCCCTTACTAAGCAGACCAAAAAAAAGTTGCAACTAGGGGGATATCACACACCCAAAGGAAACCCCTTTTCCTGTCGCGTCATCTAATTGCCAGCACATGCACGAAGGCACACATCATCCCGAAACAAGCACATGATCATACAAAGACATGCCAAATATGGGGCGCTTCGCTTGGAGCTACCCCTCTGACACACACACACAGGAAAGAATTTCCCGGAGGTCCAATCAGCTCTTTGAGAAGCTGAGACTCGGGATTCTTGATTGCTGCTCTGCTGCCCCTGTCAAGTTCACACCATTAGTTCAGCCGCCTGTAATGATTGGAGGGGACCAGTTGAGGGTCAGCTGGGGAGGGGCGCGTGATGGAGCACAACACTTTGCCCAAATATGAGTTCAACGAGTGCGACGTTAACATCTCCCAAAAGCTCCCATAGCACCGGCCAGGATGCAGGTGTATTTTCCCCCTGCGAAAGGTTACGAAATTCCAGGATGGGAAGGTTAGGAAGCAAACAACTCATCACGCATTCACACGCTATCAAGCATTCAGTCGATACGTCTGGTGGAATGCCAACATGTCAGTCAGAAGCTGATAATTGACATCATCTTCAGGTAAAATGGGCAGATCAATAAAAATCTGCTGACATTTCAAGCTGCCAGACTCCTCGTCTGCAACAGAGGGTACTGCTTGTCCCGTGGTTACTGTCGATCAATACCCAATGATTGATCTCAGGCTTGCTTGCATAATGGTCATATAGATAAAGACTTATAGCAATGGACTGTGATTCATTTGACACACTCAGGACGACAACAAGCACAGAATTTTGCTTCTCTCTGTTTGCACACTGGGCACGATTACTCCATTTTCTGAAATTAGAGCATTCTGACAATGCTAAATGAATAGGCCTTGGAAAAGTTGACACCAATACTGCTGCATATTCATTGAAAATGTCAAAAAGCCGATACAGAAGGAGCCAAATCGACACAATACACAGAATCCTCCCTTATTGAACACACTGCACGCACTCTCGAGAGAGCATTAACTGGAGCCATTGATATGACGGAGGAAGGAGAGAGCGAGAGTCACAATACCACTTGCCATCGTCCTCTGGGGACAGAAGACAGATGACACCGAGTCGCTGGCGGTAATGCCTGTGTGCATTCCTGAGGGAGCCCGGGGGATGCATCCGGCACGGAGAAAAGACAGAGATGATGTCCACTTCCCCTCTTGCTCCTCTCTCATTTGTTTTCTCCCGTGCAGCGCCAGAGTGAAGTTTGGCATCGCCTCAACTCTCTCTAAAGTGCATTGTATCCGTCCACAAAACAAGAGGGGAAACTGGAATAAAGTGCACGCCGCTGTACCCCCCCCCCCCCATCGCGCCCCAATCCGTTGGCTAATTGATGGAAATAAAGCTCGCCAGAGAGGTTTCTGTTAAGCATCATGGTCTTTAAGAAAACAACAGAGCGGGGATTAAGATTCCATTCTCCCTTTTCTTTTTTTCTGAGGTTTTGTTTGTTTTCACTTGTTTTGGAAGAAAATAAGAGGTTATGCTCTCAGCTGCGACTCCACATTGTCACTCTGTTCTTTCTGGTGTGTGTGCGCCAGGGAGACCGAGAGCCTCTACAGACGTGGCTGCGGTGAATCTTCGCTGCCCCCTGGGTAACTCCTTTAAAATGTCAGGGAGTTTTGGCGTCTCGCGGAAAATCAGAACGGATGGCGGACGTCATGAGTAATAAACCAGCTGCGAAACACGCCGAGCCAGTCTGACACTCAGGTGGGCCGCTTGTCTCCCGGCATATGTGTGTGTGCGGCGAAGTGACGCGCAGCTCCCGACAACCTGCCATTCACTTGTCAGTCGGCTTGGTGAACCTCAGGGGTTCTACTGACTAAACTCAGGACTTGGATGAAAGACTCAATTGAGAGTCCAAGGTAGCAATATTTGACAAGCAGGAACAATCAGAGTCTGGCACACGAGAGCAAGAGTTTAAAAAAAAAAGGAAAACTGGCGCTTGGTTTTGAGTTGGACAAGAGGTGGACAGAATATTGGACAACCCAGGTGGTCTCATCCAGACTCATAAAACTACACTCTCATGCGCTGGAGCAGTCAAACTTGATAACGAGCAATGAAACAGCAAGAGGAGAGGCCGTAAAGAAGCGCTTCCAACTGGCATCTGTGGTGATCTTTCCGGGGGGTTGTCGCTTGAGAGGAGTGGCGAGGGTCCTCCTCCAGGCTGGCAGCGCCCCGAACGAACACGCTTAACGACATGTTGTTGCTTAATGTGTTATTTAGGGTTTTTTTCTTGCAACCAGGCAGCTCTCATTTGAGTTTGTTTTGTTTAAGCCAGGAATTCCTTGTGACAGCACTTTGCACACAACCATTTCTCTCACACCCCTCACGGAGATAAATTGCCAGGGAGACAAATACCGCCACTGCACAAAGACGGAGCCCTTGACAGCGTAAACACGAGGGTACATTTTTATACATGGCCTAATTGTATGTTGGCTATAAATCGTGATAATGGGCGAAAACTTCACAATCCATCTTTCTGGAGTCTATGCAGGAAAGCGGTCTAATGACAGTAAAGCTATGACCATAAATCTAATTGTACTTACTATTCTCTCATGGTGAAATGCTTGTTATTTACACCTCTCATGTATAATTTCTGACTGCATCGTACAGTAACTACAAGCAAAAGCATCTTTTTTATTTATCAGCGTAAACAAGGATTACAGCTAGTAGTCAATGCAGCTGTGTGTTTTATTTTAGGTGTTTTGCAAAAAGCGCTGGGCGTTTGAATGGTTCTTTTGTCCCCCAATGCAGACTGGGCAGGGTCAGAGGTCGCCCAACTGCAGTCTGCCTGGGTTTATGCCAGCTAAATGCAGTCATGTTTGGACAATGGCACAGCTTTCCGCTGACTGACTCATGAAAGCTTCATCATGTTCATCGGTGATGTAACAGCTTGACCTTCGCGCATGAAGGCCAGCAGTCAGAAGGTTTGAAATATAAATCGGAATAATCTCATAGTGCATAGTTGAAAATTAATCTTGAAGCCCATGTGACAACCCTACTTTTGTGTTTAAAGTCTTCTCATTGGCTGATTTTCCACCACGGTGAATGCAGGTGTGTAAACTGTAAAAGGAAGACTGACAAGGAATACTAATGGCAAAAAAGATTGAGGGCAAAACCAAAAGCAAAGAGCCTTGTTCTTTTTCCAGATGCTTCCATTCAAAACATGTTTTTTATATTCCACTTGCTATTATATTGGCAGCGTGGGGACCTCTCTCCGCAGAGTACAACCTCAGCGGTGCGGCAGACACGTTAATTTATCACCAATTTCTATCCCGCCATTCAAAAAAGAAAATGCTCCACAAAAAAAAGTAAGCCACCGACCATCCCACCGAGGGGAGACTTTTCAGAATGAGTTCCTTCTTTGGTGACCAGAAACTGAACCCCTAAATAACTCCTCCATCTGAGCCTTTCCAGGTGTAAAACGTTCCTTCTTAAAATCCATTCAAAACACTATAAATCAAGCCTTTTACGTCCCTCAAAAGCATTGCACGTATCCATGTATGGCTAAGTATGTCTGAGTATGTGATTGAAAAGCGGGGTCTGATTCTAAACAGTGGAGTTGCAGGGGGTATCCTGGACCCGCCGCCACTCTAGACTCCCCCTGCTCACATGGTCATGGTTGTCACAGTATCTCCACAAAAGACATCTGGGAGTCATCTATGCTCCTAAACAAGGCCCCCCAGTGAACAGGTGTGTGTCTGTACCCATGGCCTTTTGACCTTTTTCTCGACTTTTGACCTCTTGTTATGGGTGGAGAACTTTGAACCCGCTGGCTCGACCGGACTCAGACGACACTGAACAGCCAAGGTTATGTTACCTTAGGCTGAGGGTAATCTGAGCGGATTTGCAGCAAGTGTGGAACTTCAAACAAATAAAAAACATGGAAAAATGTAATTAGCTGATAACAGACTGTGCCCTGCGAAGCTGCGAATATTACTTACTGACCTCATGCACCGAAATGAGCAGACCCCAGTTGTAATTGCGCATTTGCATAATGCTGTGACAGCAAAAGCAACCGAGCCTTTGAAGCCTCCATGACAAAACAACCGTTCCATCTCTCTCAACAGATTTTATCACAAACCAGAGGAAGTGGAGTGCCTAAAAATAGCCCCCCAATTTTCTCATCTAAAGCTTTCGTCTGGCTTGACCAAAATAGGTCCAACCAACTCGGCGAACCCCGTGCTTTTGTTCTGTGCAACACTGCTGGAAGAAAGTGGCAAACGTGACATTTTTCAACAGCTCTCTTCCTCTCCGTGGAATGATGCTCTGGCCAGGGTGTTGCGGCGCTCCTCTCACCAGATGAAAAAATAATAACAAACACTTCCTGTTTATCTCCAAAGCAAGTCGGGACAGTCTGTTCTGAGATGCTGCTCATTCCGAAAGCCTGCAAGTTATAACGCCTTACCAGCGAAGGAGACCGACAGAGCGCAGAATGCAAAATTTGAAGATGATTGAAAAGGAGAATGCAATATATCCGTCAAAAAGGAAGGCAGAGCTTCAATGTTTCAAACTTTCAAGCCCAAAATTTGACTTTTGACCCATCGACATCACTCAAGCGCACATGTCCGACGGCCCATCCAGCCACACAGCAAGTTTTCGCAGCTGCCTCTTGTATTGGTGAGAAGGGTCACACAAGTTATTGCACAGATTTACAGGCCCCCTAAGTTCGCGAAGCCCTCCGCCGCATCCTGTTCTGTGGCTGAGAAGGGGCTCCCTAAAACACTGCCGCCTCCTCTGTGACTTCGCTGCGGCTCGCTCACGTGGACCGGGCTATCGTCCTCCGGGTCGTGCTTTTTCGGGGTGAAAAACAAAAAACATGCTGAGGCAGAGGGTCCTTGAGATGCATATTTTCAGGGCTGGGTCAGGGCCGCGTCGCCGCTATGGCCGATAAGCAACACTCAGCGCTGTCTGCAGGAAGCGGTCATGCATACACAAACCGAGCGGTCGGCGATTACACCCAAGCCGAAATTGATAAGAGTGCAATCATAATTTGTCACTCCATTCTTTCCCATCTATGTCACGCCGCACAAAAAGGATGCAGAGAGCCCTCCCTCCTCCGCTACCGCGCTACTGTGTAAACTGCACGCACATCTCCGATTAATCTCGAGCTGAACATGGCAGGCGGGTGAAAGGCACCCGTGTTTGTCCAGGACAGAATGACATGACGTGCAGGCGGAAGCACATATCTTTATCCCATGTGTGTGTGTGTGTATGTGTGTGCAAAAGACAGACGGGGTAAATACATATATGGGAGCCTGCTGTGCGGAGGGGTGCTGGTGTGGGGGGCGGAGGTGAAGGAGAGTGCTGCTTAGGGGGCCCATTGTGCACAGATTACCCGCAAGAGGGGTAAATTATAGTGTTGATTAAAGCCAGCTGAGGCCAGGGCAGGCTCCTGGAGCGGCAGACACACACACGGGGAGCCACGCGACCCTGAAATCCATCTGGCTTCTTCAGTGACACTAACTGGATCCTGTGCACTTGTTTGTTTTTTCTGCTGTAGAAAACTGGTTGTGGGCACACAAAGCTTGAAGAAGAAAAAAAAAAAAAAAAAGATAACAAACAAGACTGTGTTCATGAGAAGGCCAACTCTGTGAGGCAACAACTGCGTATGACAAACACATACAGGTTGTACCACTACCTCAAGGACTTTGATTTGATGGCATCTACCCATCAAGGAGGCATGACATACTGCACATTCCTGCCTGTTTAATGCAGCCATCAGCCAGGAAATCCTCTCTCCATTCATCACACAACTGTCATCACGACTTCAAACGCCTTTCAGAACAGACATGCATGCGTGCATCCTTATCTCCGATCGTCTGAGTATCACAGTAATGATGCCATTGTTTTTTTCAATGCCACTGCTTTGAAGAAGCAATGCGGAACCTTTTGACACTTGTTTTTGTCACCCTAACTGACAACAACCATAGAGATACTTCCCTGATTTGTCATAATCCCACCTATTAACTAGTAGGTCATTGGTATCTCCATGTCTCAAAGGGCCAAGAAACCGGAGCTACAGTCGCTTGTACTACAGTAAATGTTAGGAAATCACATGATGAGTTGGATAGGAAAAGACATTGCTCGTACCGGTGGGCTCACACATCAGCGCACAGATTTATTTCCTGATTTAGCGGTTTCAAATCAGCTCCATGGAACTTTTAAGGTTTTAAGTTCACTGCACCGCTGTTTTGGTTCACCCTCACCGCTCTCACGAGTGTCATTGTCCGCCTCAGCAGGCGGTGGTTTTTCAACGAAAGAAGACTGTAATAAATCCACCGGACAGTACTGGCGCAGGACCGAGCGCTGGACAGACAGACCAACAATCAGAGCGTTCAGCTGCTAATGAGCGAAACCAAAACAGAGGAAAAAAGACAAGCAGATTTGCATTCATGTTTTATGTATGGTTACAGGGCCCGGGACCGAAGCTTGGGCCTTGTAACTCTAACATAGCATAACCGTATCAGGCACATCAAAAAAATAGGACATCTACTGGCCTGGATGAGTAGTGTATCCTCAGGGACATACTAACTGCAATCATGTGTAGCATCCAACGCACGGAATGTGTGACGACAGCCAAAACTATAGGCATCGTATACTCACTGTGTGTACTGTATATACAGTTAAATGTAGTGCAGATGTTTGGTATTGTTGTTTCACAATGTGCAGTTGTCCCATTCACTGGCCTTCACAGGATGAAAACCTGCTATGACAAGAAAAAAAGTGCTCTGACCCCCCCACCACCACCTAATACAAATCTGGGTTAATCACATCTGCTTTGGCCACGTACAATCAACACACATTGTTCCGATTACATGCTATTTAAGTTAAATGGTCAGGTTGGGCCTCCAATTGTTGTCCCATTGCACGCTGAAACAAAAATGTGGGTCAGCAATTTTTTTTCCCCTCAGCTTTTTCCTCTCCCTGCATCTTTGTTTCCTTCACAGAACAATGAGTCTGCCACTTTCTCCCCTCCCGAGACAGCGGGACTGTAGTGAGAACTGGCATTATTATGACCACAGCGGCCACTGTGGTGCGCGCAGACAGCTAACACCGCCTGCCCTCCGAGATGTGGAGGGTGATAGAAAAATAGAACTCGGTGACCTTGCTGCATAAGTTCATATCTTTAAAAGACGCTCCGAACAAAACATCCTTTTCAATAATCATGAGCATTGATTGGTGTCCCTGTGATGAAGGGAGGAAAGCCAATCAATGAAGCAACAGGATTTTGTCCTCGCCAAGTATTTAAACAGCAACTTTGCTCGACGGAAGTGAAACATGGCTGACTCAGCTTTGGTCTGGCATCTCCTTTCACCGGATGCAAAGGTGGAACAAGATGTAGTACGGCTGCCAAGTGAGAGATGAGCCTGCAATATTTCATTCAAAGTAGAATAGAAATATAGTGCAGTAAAATGACTAATAATTGAAGTATGATGGCATACAGATGGGTGGCAAATCAAAGGAAAAACTTGCAGGTGTGAGGCGAAAGATCAATCAATCAATCAATGATTTCAATATGGGAATCATATGGCCTCCATAGTCCAAAGAGCTCAACGCAGCTGGAGAACTAATATCGAAAGACCAAATGTTGGGTTAGACAGAGAGAACGTAAGAGAGGCCGAAGGACGTTCAAGCAGTTCATGGCTGCCAGATGCCTTTACGAGACATATTATGCTGGTTTTTCTTCTATTTGTCATTCCACCTGTACATTTTATTTGAATGCTTAAAATTACAGAAGAACAGAAGTCTGGGAAATGTACGGAACACGACTGACCCGTGTGACAGATTTACGATTAGTGTCTGCTTTAATACTTCAATGCTCAACAGTGTTCGAAGTGAGTTTGTGTGTACTCATAAGCTTTCTACTGTACACAAAGTACAAACGGATCGCAGCGGGGTTCTTCCTTCCATTCTGTTCTGCGGGCCAAAGTCGAGCATTCCTCCAATCAGCAGGTCCTTTTCCTCTTCCTCAAATACTTGGCTAGAATGGCAGGAAGGAAAGGTACTGACAGGTAGGGTGTGTAAATGTGTGTGTAGGCGGAGGGTGTGTATGACCTTGGCAGTGCTATGCTGCATGACACTATCGGTGATTAACCTCTGAATTGCTGCCCATCATTTCTGCTCTCCACAAGTCCTCTCTCTCTGGCTTCCTTCCATTTGCTTCTCAATATTTGCTAAAGAATTGTGGGTTGGACCTCACAGGACTGGGTGGGCAGACAAAATCTTTCTTTTTGCTCGTTGTGTGTAGCTCTTTCTCCCTGACGAGAGACACAGGAGCACCTTCCAAGGGCTGAGAGATAAAGAATGCACAAGGTTTGCTGCCTCACACTGCAACGTTCCCCAAACATCGCTGGGTTTATGTACTGCGGCCTGTTGCCAAGGCAACCTGGCAGCAAATCCGAGCCCAGCATACGCGTGGTGGTAATCCAAGGAAGGGAAAGAGTGAGAGGCAAGGCAGTTTTAGAAACAGGCTTGGAGCAATTCTGGAAAATGTGTTTTCTAAAGCAGGATGAGCCACATGAAATGCTTTGAAATATTAAATACCCTCGTGCTTTTATCTTTGCGTTTGGAAGTGTACCAGCATACAAGGACAAGTTCAATGCATAGCTGATTGCTCACAATCATGGTAGTGGCTTATTGGCGTCTAGGCCTCCTCTAGGCTTCCCTTTTAATTGACTTAACAGGAGGTCCAAAACCCATACACACACACACCTCAGCCTAGTCTACTGGAAAATCTCATTTAAGTCTCATTGACTAATAGGATTTGATTTATTATTCATGTGTCTACGTTAACACAGATCACACACACAGATCGACTTATGTCCAAATGTCACTTCCCCCTAGCTCTTGGTATCCCACTTAACTTTTAGCAGAATGGATAAAATCCCCTTGGAATTCTGTTTTATTAAAGCTCATCTATATTGCTATTGTTTAGTGTCACTCACAGCAGATAATTGTGCATTCAAGGGATTTTCTTTGTTGCTGCAGAAGATTGGGATGAGGGGGGCTGCCGGACAGGGATGTGTTTATGATATATGGAAGCATTAATGTCTGCAACAAGGGCCCAGTCTGTCTCCCTAATACCTCTAATCCACCTCCCACTGCTTGCATCAATCCCAGTAGATAGTGGTCAACAGCATGTTTCCGGTTCACTGGCATCCCTGCCACTATATTGACCCCCCCCAGCCCCCCATCACCCCCATCCATCCATTTCACCTCTCGATGACAATCACAATATCTTTCATTCCCCAGATGCTTCATGGCAAAACTAATCCCTGCAGCTGTTGGACAAAGTGAAGGTATGGGCTGGGGGGAGGGGGCAGGATTTGATGATGGAGGAAGACTAGACGCTCAAAAAAAAAACCCATTTCCTAGATGGATCACTGCCTGAGGAAATATTTTAGGCCCTGATACTGCATGAAATGGCCATTCCTGCCAAACTGGCGATAGAGCAAGCGAGACGAAGACGGACAAAAAGAGAAAGAAAGGAAATATATCAGCTTTTATGTAGGCCAATTGCTGCATTCGGCAAGTGTAGTCAGATGGTTTGGCACACAGAGCGGTAGCTTATGGGTTATCTCTCCATCACTCCATCGCTGACAGGATGGACCTTTCAACACACATGCATTCACATGTACTTTGCAGGGCTTCTAACTGCAGCTATGGCGACTCTAGGAAAAAAAATCCAGTCTGGTACCGGCCACCACTGTCAACCACAGCCAGCATCACACAAGCAACACTTCATGCACTGGAGTGAACACACTCTGAGTGAGTGATTAGTCAGTGGCAGGCTGGAAAAACCTTGCATCATCATTAGGCCATCTGGCACCGTCAGTGATGATGCTTGAGGTGAAAGGAGGCCACTTCAATATCCCAGCACGTGATTTCACAAGCGCATGATGAATTTCCCCTGATGTATAAACAAACAAAAATTAGCTTTTCTAAACACAATGCACGTAGATAAAGACCCAAAATAACCTGCTCTCTGTGGTTGCTAGGACATGCTTGGGCCATTTGGGTTTCCTCGACTGACTCCTGGTGTTTGTTTGCCCTCACACTTCCTGAATGCTGATGGCAGATAGTCTCCTGGTTTATACAGAGTGGAAGGAGAAGAAAAACAGCACACAGAGCTCCGACAGGCTCCCGCCTGATGCAAGGAAGGAGGAAAGGGGGAGGGGAGGGTGGTCAGTGTCTCGGTAACCACGGAAACAGCACCAAGGGGTCACCTGACGTCCACATGTAATATTTGCAATGGGGGAATGATGACGTGCACATCAGAGGAGGATGACAACTGTTTTAACAGGCTTCCGCCTCCCCCCCTCTCTTCATCTTCTTACCATCTGCAAACATTTTATAAATGGAAAGTGGACTTACAGGATTTACAGGAAAATCTTTTTTTGTTGTAACGTTAGGTTTGATCAAGGAGAGCAGATGAGAAGACAAATGTTGCAACGGAAAGCGAAGTTGCTGAAGTTGCAGGTGAATGCAAGAAAAAAAACAATAACAGTCGAGGGTCGGGTCTGGTAGTGCTTAGGGATGATGGAGAACACCAACAGATGCTAAATCTGGTAAAAGGACAGTTTATAACGCTGCACAAATAAACGCCTCGCTTTTCAACAGTCCATTTGAAGCAAACCTGTGCGAGATCAATCTGCCTCTTCGGAGGGATAAAAGCAAAAGGCCCCATTTCAACAAGCCTCTCCAGAGACAGGCCTCTATTCATACCGCCTCTGAATGCTTTAGTTGTTGCCAACCATGCGGTTTGTCACTTGGCGAAAAGGAGTTTTTGAAAAGAACTTGCTGGGGATGAAGGATCTATGGCCGAGGTCCAGTGTTCGGATCGGTGTTTGTCCGTTTAGTTACTCGATAGCTAAAAGACAGAACCGTTTGTCATCGTTGCTGGATCCTTAACTGCGCTCGCTCATCCATCTCAAAGCTCAAACACAATGCGATGGCAGTTAGCTCAGATGATGCATTAGGGTCTGGGAGAGCGCCTGTGGAACTCAGTAAAAAAAGTGCCTGCCACAGCTTTCTCTCCGGGAGCTTTGAACTACACCATAAAGTCATTACATGATTTGAGAGAAATGCATGAGAAGATAGGGAGGCCAAATTTCGTAAATGAAAACGTCTAAGCAAGAATTATGACAGTGTTGAGCTTATAAAATGCTTTAATGCGTGGTAATGGTCTTTGATTTTAAACAAAGTGGGATCACTGGAGAGAGTTTGTCTGATACGATGTTTAAACCACTGCTTCTTCCACACAAAGCGACAGATGATGATGGGATTTGAAGGATTAGAGTGGACATAGATGTTGGTGAATGGGATGCATCTCCACCTTAAATCTTGTTTGAATGGTCCAGCTGCAGATCATGTCGATAAAACACATTAGTCACACCACTTAAGTAAATTGTTGAAATTGAATTGAGGGTGGAGGTAGAAGGCTTGGTTATCTGACAGCATGTCTTATCTTCTGTAATGAATTGCAGACTGTTTGTTTGTTGGCCAGCGCAGATTCACACAAGCAAAAGCAGTGACACCATGTGTGGAATCACACTGAACAGGTGGAAGTTTTTAAATTAAGTACATTAATGCAAATGGCATTGACAAAATAGGGAATTCATAATTACACAATTATTTTAATGAGGTAACTCTCTCAGCTAACTGGCATTCACTCGACCACAGAAGTCCCATTAACAGGCTGCAAAGGCGAAGCAATACATTCTACCCATCACAGGTTCAGAATCCAACTTTGGAGCCAGGACTTTTTCTGCAGCTCATAGCCAATGTAAACCAACTTCGGCCTGGCCCGTTCTCAATACTCTGTGTCACATCAAGATCCATGTCTCCATCTACACCCCCCATCTGAAGTGATTAATTAGTCTGGAGTGTATTTTTGCCAAGCTTCTTTATCACTGTGCTGAAAAGCCTGAAGGATCCCCCCCCCCCCCTCTTCCCAAAAGATAAACTTGTGTCGTTGAGCCTGCTGAGTATGAGAAGGGGTACTGGTCATACAAATGGCTTAAGAAAAACAGCTCGGTCCTCAAAAGACCGAGTGCTGTAATTCTGCTACCACTGCAGCCACCGGTGGTTGCTTGGATGAGATGGGCCCGAGAGCAGTGGTGGGGCTCAGCCTCTCTGAGCCTGGGCGACCTCAAGGGAAAAGCCGGTCCAGAGAGCGGGGGACTCTCACGGACCTTCGAGAAATTTTCCCACAATCAAACACACAAACAGATTCGCACAGGGCAGCAGAGGGGACCGAGGAGACCGAGGGTGGGAGGGATGGAGGAAGAAGATCTGATAGTTACAATAACACCGCCTAAAGGAGTTCATGCTTTATCATAATGCTTGTGAGGAGGCCCCCCCAATGTCAATGCACACAAATCTGGAGCCAAAGACTGTTCTGCTAATGATATTTAGTGTCCTAAGGTGAGAGTCAACATTGTCCAAGGGATGTTTACCCTGAAAGTAACCTTATGTCGATTTTAGAAACCCACTGGGCTGGTACTGTATTGGCCTCAACAAGATGATGTCCAAACCCACATGGTTCATGGGTAAATCACCTCATTAAGGAAATCTGTTTTATCCACAACTACAAATACCATCTGCTAGGAATTAAATGGGTGTCAGGCCAGTCAGGACATCTGGGCTGGTAGTACCGAGGAGTTGAAGCTAATTTACGGACTTATCCTGGGAAACCAACAACGCAAGACGAAAGCTTGGGGGCTGACATCCCAGGCCAAATAATTTGTCAGTTTGGCAATGGGAACCACATCTACTCTGTTTGCAAAACCTTCTCAGGTTAAAGTCTCCAGATGCAGATATCGAATGGCTTCAGTTATCCCACTCAAAATGTCAGGATAATTTAATCTGAAGCACACATAATGACAAGCTCTTTGTAAACAAAAATCTATTTTCTATTGGGTCAGCCAGGCAGCTAGGCGAGGTCAGAGGTCACCTTTCACTGCATTTGACTGTTTGTGGAGTCTATTCTGAACAAAAACACAGGTTTGACCCCTGGTTAAAGGAGTTGCATTTGTTATGGTCATTTTGCATTATGGTCATTTTGCATTCGTTAATTTTAAGATTCTGCAGAGGCGAATTATACCAAAGTGCTCAAATGCCAGAGCTTTAAATCATTTAAGCATACACCTGGATGATATAAAAATAGAACCCCACTGAGACAAATGATAACTGTGTTTGGCCTCCTTTTGCATCATGCATCAAATAACCATTTCTTCTTTCAGTGTGATTGATGTCTTTCTCCTGGCAATCTAAGTTACATTTCAAGAAAATGTGGCAAGCAAGCCTCCTTTTGAGTGGGTCAGTACAAGTCTTCAAACTTCCTTTTATAGAAGTAACCCCCCCTCAAGCTGGATATCATCGCCATTATAAATAAGAAGCTGGAATGCAGAAAGGGAAAAAATAAACATCCAAGCAGCTCCGTTATCTCCACCCAGCTGTGCAGTTTAGAGGCCAATCCTTGGAGATGATGTCACGCTGGCATAGTGTTACTGTTAAAATAGTGTTCCGATAATTTTGCGTGGAGTCTAATTCGTTCAGAGAATGGCGAGCAAACTTCGCTAGAGACAGACCTTGAATTAAGGTCACACAGACTTCACCGAGACATCTATATCAGGCGCCAAAATGCCATCAATGCCAAGCGCCCCATCTCTGAATTTATCAGAAGATTAATGGTAGCCACAACTTGCTCACTATAAAAACAACAGCAGGATTGATTGCAATGAATCGTGTAGCTCATTATAAGAATCTAGGTGGTAATTTGTGGGTCAAAAACAATGCCAAACATTCTCAGGATACAGATTTGACAGAAGAACATCGAAGAAATTGTAAGCAGTTTAAGGTTTTTTAGGGTTTTTTTTCTAGTTGATATCTGTGTGGGTACTTTTGCATCCGAGGTTTGAATAGCATTGAAGTAAAGGAGACTCGGTCCAAGCGCAGCCGTACAAGCTAATTTCAGAGGCAAAGTGAATTTGAGATGCAGAGGTGAGGGGAAACCTGTCGCCGAGAGAATACAGTGGGGTTGACGCACTGGAGGTTTGATAAACGATTCCATATGTGCTCCAGATCCCAAGTGAAAGAGCTGCTTTGTGCTCGGCGAGTTAGCACGCGCACATGTCCCAAGTGGACCACCCTCCCCTCCTTTCCCTTCCATCTACTGACAAAACCTATCTGGCCCTTTCTCGGTAGCTTGGGGTAATATTAGCCAAGCATAGGGGGCAGGAGCAAGGGGGTTTGCATGCCCGAGTCTCAGCCCCTCCGTCCTGCAGCCTATTTTGACGGGATCTAATTGCCTGTGACTACATGGAGACAGGAGGGGAAAACAACCAAAGCACCGCGTTAGTCGTCTGGGGGGGTTGGAGAGCAAAGGGTAAAGGGGACGTAGGTTGCGAGGCGAGGAGGAAGAGGAAGGGGGAGGGTGCTGTCACCAAGCGAAGACATATTAGGATCCTCTCAACCTCCATTACCCCGAGTGAAAAATCATCCCAATCCCACCGATGGAGAAATAATTCCCTGAGACATTAAAGAGGCAATCTTGCGTGAGCACCTGCTCCCTGTATGTTCAGCCCCGATACGACTGAGCAACCAATCATCCAGCCATCGTGCAACTTAATGCAAAATGCAACCTTTACGGTGGCCACAAGCTCCGCACTGGAGGAGCAGAACAAAAGGACGGCGAAACTGAGATTTAAATTGCTTCTAATTTATACCAGTGGTGGAAACATGCAAGTCTAATCAGGTAGTCAAGGCAGCGAGCTACTGTTTCCAAAAACATTACAGTAGTACTAGTGTACAAAAGCCTGGCTAACAAGGAAACATTGTGCAGGACTGTGAGAGCAGAAACTTAAGGTGTCTACTTTATGATAAAGTACCTGAGTTTTATGAGATTTTAATTAACCACATGATTGCATAACTTTTTAAGATTTGGAATGAGTGGAGTGGAAAGCAGACTATAGAGAGGGAGGGGTGGTGGAAGAATGCAAAGTCCTAATGTTTTCTTCAACAGATACCACCTAATGCTGAGGGAAAGCGTTTGTTTCATGCAAAACTTTGACTGTGCAAACAATGCAGTTCTTTATGTCTTTCAGAGAACAGAAAATTGTTCTCACAGATGTAAAGGATTTTGCATCAAGGTGCCTGCAAAATGCACATTAAGATAAATTCATAGCACAGCTCCACAGTTGGGTAAGCCCAACGCTGATAGGATGCCAAGGGTCATATCAGGGCATTCCTTCCACGCTGCAGTTCCTCTACAACTCAGGTGATTCACAAGCAAAGAACAGCCTCACTACTGTGCGGGACAAACAGACCACAGCCTGTTCCTTTCACCCATCAACAAGACCTGTGCCGTGATCCCCTGGCATAGCCAGGACCCAGACAGCAAAAGCTCGAGCTCTTAGAAATGTTTGAAACAAAGGGGGGGAAAAAAGCATTAATTCCATCACCCTAAAAAATTTAACTCAACCTTAACATGCTGTCTAGCCTATTCTAGCCTGGAGGTGGTGGTGGCGGAGGAGGAGGAGGGGCGACAGAAGAGAATAAAACCTTTTAAATCAGTTCAAGGTCTCGGTTTTTCACAGTGACTGAGCATCACAATGCGAGCCTTGTCCCCAAGACTTCTTGCTAAATTTAGGGTGCCTTTGCACACATATGCAATTTGTCCCTCCTTGTATATTTGGGATCCTGACAGCAAGTGGGAAATGTACTGTTTATGTTCCAGAAAGAGACATGGTTTATACCCCCCTCTTCAGATATTTGGCAATATGTAAGCAGCCTATAAGAGTGGAATTCTCGGTGGAAGAAATATGGTTGCCTCCTGCTGCAATAACAAATCCACGGACAAGCCGGTTTCCCCTTTTCTGCATTTAGGTAAAGTAGGAGAGGTGAGGTTGGGTAAGTTAGGGGAAGGGGGCGAGGAAATAACCACCGCCTCTGACTAAGCTAAGTGAGAGGAGGGGAAAGAAGGAGAGGGGGGGGTCACTTTAACAGACACAACACTGTATGTCTGCTGGAGGATTACACCCTAACAGCCAATTACTCCCAGACTCCCTCTGCCCTGTGCCAGAAACTCAGCGCCGATGCATTTAGCAAGCATGTCGCCTGCCCATCCACCGCACCGAGTGGAAGATTGGGCTGGAACAGAGATTAGCGAGAGGTCGCATGCGTGTGCTGCAGCCACTGACTTGGAATGCCATTGACTTGGAATGCGAGTTGATGAACTGTGAAGGTGCAAGTGCTGCACATTGGGTCGTTCTAGATGATGTGATAATCAGAATCTGTTGCGTTCTGATGTATTAAAAGGGTCACGTTATAGCAAAACCAAATGCACACCCAAATCATATGCGTCTCTAATGGAAAATTCACCCATCTAAAGCTGCAACAACCAGCCCATAATGAAAATAATTGTTATTGAGAGACCTAAATTGATCGGGGGATTGACAACAGATGTGTGTTTGTGCTTAAAGCTGCACAAAAGATGCATTTGTATCGAGCCCAACGAGGCCACCACACCAAACCTCTCACCTCAAGGCCTTGGTGTGCAGCAGCAGATGCCAACCAAAACAACTTTAGTTGCCTTGGTAGAAGCTGGCAGAGCTCCGCCTAACTGACTGGGTGTGGAACAATGGCCCTGTCTTTACTCTGCCCACCCCTCCCCATGGCACAGACTGGACACACACCACAGCCATGTGTGGCCCGCTCGAAACCCAGTAACATATGCAGCCACCCTGAGCTGACTAAGACTTCCAGTCATCCTTCCGCCCCCCCCCACCCCGATGTGCACACACTCACACACACATAAACTAAATGTCTACATCCTCCGCTCAGTCAGCAAGGGCACAGCCAGCCAGCAGAGCACCTCAGCCCAGTGGCCTTGTTACTCTTGGATCAGCCCTATTTTCCCTCCCTTACTCCCTTGTGAAAACACACAGGTAGCCGGACAAGGCTTTTGCGCCACAATCAAAACACTGGACCTAAAAATACTTCAGCCAAATTGCTTGGACTGCTGCTCGTCGGGCTACGGAAGCAAACAGACAAATATTCCTGTTTTATATGCATTATTTGACACGCTTGATGCCGGAGCCACGGAAAGGCTTAAACAGCGTATTAAAAGCTCAGTGGATTGCAACTCTGCTGCAGATTTGAACAGCCAGCTATGGCGCAAAGGCTTTTCAATAAATCCATCCATCACCGACGTCCATTAACTGACGTCGGTGGGGTTCAGTGGGCCGCCTATTGATGCCTTTTAAGTATGTGCATTACACATTGTTATAAATTCCTTCAGCAGCCTTACATGGACAAATCCGACAAGCCACTTACACATAATGGGTTAGCATGATTAAAATGTAATTTCTCTGTCTTAATCCATCCCCGTCTTTTCAACCATAACCATGTTTTTATTTATTCATCCCGCCCCCCTCTTTTTTTTTTTTTTTTCCCTGAGTCACGTCTAAACAGTTAAGGATCACTGCGGCTTACTTGATGCTCGGCAAGCAGCAAAGTCTTGATCCGGGAGGTGGAATGTAGCAGACACTGAGAAGTCCTCAGGCGAGCGCTGCATGGTGAGGAGGAGGAGGAGGGGATTGGGGGTTTTTTTGCGCTTAGCATGGTGCTGCGCTTGTAAAGCCCCAACAACTGGCCAAGAGGACCTAATGCTGCATCGCTGCCAGATGTTCGGTGAGATTAAATAGCTCTCGATGCCTTCCCGTCCAATAAACTGGCTTGGCTGTGGAGGCTTTAAGAGCTGTGGATGCCCCCAAGTGGGCAGGCCCTCACTTTAACCATCCTGATTACAAACGCAGAAAGTTTTTTTGTGTGTGTGTTTGGAGGGGGGGGGTGAAGAGCACCACAAATTGTCTGATGGGGGAAAAGGCTTTTATCAGTCAGCAGTGTTGGTTAGCTGCTAAAATTCAGACAGAGAAGTTGTGGTTAAGATTAATTGACATATTATTTGGTCTGCTGATGTGAAAAGTTGATTCAGCCAATTTCAGCATGAGAAAAATGAACCGCTGCCCGCTGCAAGAAATATCCATTAGGATTTAATTTGACTTAATATTGGTAATAGTGGGAAATTGTCATATTCTGGATATAATCATTGGGAGACAAAGGAGGAAAGTCGTTTCAACCTGAGGAAGTGCTTCGACTTGGATACACAAACACACGGTCGTTCAAAACAGTCCATCACTGTCCAACGCGCCTTGTCGTGAGGAGACATTTTTTGCAGCATGACTGAGGCTTCCAGCGCGGCCGCAGCTGAGGCGCCGCAGCGCCCTCTGTGGACGGCCGGGGGAACAGCCGGCGTGTGCGCTTAGCCCAGTCAACGTAAAGCCGGAATAATATTGAGGTCAAATGCATTGCGCATCATGTGGAGGCAGCCCGCCATCATCACGGCACACGTCACGATGAATCACGAAATATTAAACTCAATAAATTAATTAATTAAAAAAAAAAACCATCACATGTTGAAAATGCGGATGCTCACACACGATCACCACGACAGTGATTTTTTCTGTGTCACCGTTTCTCTCCTGACGTTTGAGGATGAAATCGGTCCTTTAAACGTCACGAAGCAGAAACGACAGCCGCCTTGAACGCGGGAGCGGCGCCCGAACCAGCTGACACCGGCGAAAGCTCCCATTTCCAAGCCACTCAAACCTTTTAAAAAATCTTTGCATCCCCCCTTTT
>CAESWR010000294.1:1470548-1481537 GCA_903171835.1 Mullus surmuletus
CCGGTAGTTACACTGACGTGCTTACACTTTTTCTGTGGGTGTTTTTTTACGCCGGATAATGTGTATTTAAAATATATGATTCCGTTTAGAACACAGAACAGTATGACTAACGTGTCAAAGGTAGCATGCAGGTCACAATTATAAGAATCTATGAATTTTTGTGTAATTGACATGTTGCCATGTTATGCCAACATAGGTTTCCAAATGTTCCATATGATTTGCTGACATCATCACTCACATGCTCCCAGTCAGTTCTTATTCGGAGTATCTGGAGGCCTGCCACGGTGCTGTGGTACCAGTGTGGGTTCGGCATGCTGAAATAGCCTGCTGCTGATTCCGCTGACCAACATCTGGCGGTCAGCCTTTGAGGATGCAGCTGGGAGAATTACATCAGACCAAAGGTTCCAAAAAGGAGATAGAGGGAGCGGCTCTGGTGTGGGATGGTCACCAACGACATTCTGTGTACAAAATATGATAGGAGGTGGATTAGGGGTGAAATTTCATTTAGTCAAGTGGCAACCACCCAAAACCGCACAGCAGGTCTGTTTCTTCTCAAGAGCATCTCGAGTTGACAAGGACCGACTGGAACCAGTTTCAGCTTTCAAATTAGAAGACATGTCTTCTAGAGACGGATCAGTGAGTCTGACCTTTGACCTTGATTGATCATTCGCTGGCGTTTGCCCCTCTTGCAGCTCTGTGTGAGGATTTTCATTGTGTGGCTGGCACACAGTTGCCATTTTCAGATGTATTTACTTGTTTTGACTGAGACAGTTTTCAGCTGCCTTCAAGATTCTTGTGTATTTTGTGGTGCATTTGGTCAGTGAGCGAGCATGCACAACACCACATCCCAGGGTCCACCTGTGCTTTTTCCATAAGTCACAATATGTGCCGTGAAAAAGGTCTTTTGACACTTGTTATGTTAAAGTGGTTGAGTGTCTCATTTTGTGGTTGGATTTGTGCATTACTTTTGTTACAAGTGGTCTGGCTTTCTTCCAATAAATACAACATCCATTAATCCTGGTGTTGGACTATTTTCCATACCATTAACATGCAATCACCAATCTTTGTTTAGATTGCGAAAAAAGTATTTCCTCTCTTGAATTAGTTTCTCTTTTTCAACGGGCTGGTTGTCTGCACCGGCTACCTGAAGAGAAATAATTTGCGTCTCAAGCCAGCATGGAGTTTCTTGACCAATCTGTGTTCAAATTTAACTCAAGCACACCGCAGTCAGTCAAAAGTCAGAGAAAAGCTGTGGCAACAAACAGAAACAGCTGATGCACCTTTTGCCTCTGACGCACCAGAAGAGATGTTTTTGTTTATCTACGATCAGGTCTCGTAAATCCTTTAGACATTTGATAACTAAACACAGACTAATCCCTTGTGAGGTGAGACCACTTAGGATGACCATTTTAGGCAAAGAGCCTCTCAGGAGTTCTTGAGCGCTGTATTGCCTTGTTTTATCAAAACCCGTGACTAGTAGGTAAAAGACGCAGTGTGTAGAAATCTGCATTCCTTTTTTTAACTTCTGTCATCATTCCTCGTCTGGTCAACCCTCTTGGACATTAATAGAAAATTCTTCTGTTTATGCAGCGATATCTATCTAACTACTTATTTAAGAAACCTCACTAAGTCTGGGCTTCTGTGAGATCCTTCTTTATATATATATTTATATATACGGTAACATGACCCAGACAGTGGTTACTAACAACAACCAGCCCGTTGGCTCGGCGTGCAAGGGCTTAACCAAACACGTGCAGACAGAAGCAGAGGTTTTTATGTCTTTTTTTTTTTTTTTGCCACCATAGCTGTTTAATGCTATTTTATGTTTTGCTTCCTGTGTTTTCTCGCCGGAGCATCCAGTTTTCTGGAATCACTTAAGTTTTTCCTCAAAATGTATTCACAAGATAAGCCACAAAATCTTTTTCAGAAGGGTTGTGTCATCAGTTGGCAGCAGGGGAAAAGCCTCCCTGCACTTATGTGTGTGTGAACCAGAGTTAATTCTGCCAACACATTTTCATCATTTGAATCTCCTTACTGTAGTTAGAATTGCGTGAATATAAGATTTAGTCGACGACATAAGTTTGCAACCTTCCTTGCTATCACACAATGAAAGAAGCTCTAGATGAACCTTGCCTCGGCCAAAACTCAATCTGTATCATTGTTTATTTTGCCTCACAATTGCCTCACAAAAAGGTTGTTTACTTGTTTTATTCTGTTTATGTGACAAAACGGCATCTTTCCCTTCTTTTTTGTCTATTTCAGTTAATAGCACGTCTGAAGCAGGAGAATCAATCTCTGAAGGATGAGCTAGCCTTGCTGACGACCGAGCAGAGAGAAGACATCCTAACCGCGGACGAAATCCAGAAGTATATCCTCTCGCCTTCCTTCATCCCTCACATTATAGATGTGATGTCCTGGAATGTTGCTCTCACAAATACCAACACTGATACAAAACAAACCAACTTGAAATCTAGATGAGAATGTTGTGGCGGAGCTCACAGCAGGTTCTCGGTCAAAGTATCGCTGTTTGTGTACGCAAGTGTATGGAAAATAATATGACCAGGATGAGCCAGTCATCTCAGGACACCGGGGATGGGAATAGCCCTGTGCCGACCACATTTAGTCCTCTTAAGTTGTTTACTTTCTTTTTTGGATATCAAATTTGTAACTCTGAGATTCTCAACCATTTTGATGATTTATTAGTATTTTGGTTTTGCTTAAAAAATGCCCGAAGTAGCCCATAGCTATGCTGAGTTGGCTATAAGCCTTATTCACTGAAGATTAACTGGATCTAATAGAGTTTCCATGGGCTCCGCTCCAGCCTCTCTGCCGCTTTGCTGCGATGGCAAAGGGACCAAGTCAATTAGGGCCAAAGTTCAGGCCAGAGGTTCCATCAAGAACTTGGCACATCACCCATCCAACACAGATATATTTACTGCTCTTTGGTCCCGCTGGTCCACTTTTATTTTTTTATTATTTCCCCTCTGCCTAGGTGATTATCCTAGATTTCCCCGCATTTGTGGTTTAACTCACATAGGGAACCTTTAATGATGTCTGTTGTGTCCACATTCATGGTGATTTGTTGCTGTTTCTTCTCCAGTTCATGCCTCGATTCAGCGTTGAGTGATTGTACATATTCTGGCTTATTTTTTGTCACAATTCCAAAGGTAAATATACTGTATATACTCAGGCATACAGATTTCCATCTTTCCAGAAGTAGCTTGCTCATTGACTATAATACTCGTCACCTTACACCTTTTAAAAACAGTTTGGATCGAAAACTGCGGTTGGAAAATTGTCTTTATCTTCTACAAAATATGGTACAGGGCATTAGAGGGAATTCTCGGGAAGTCGTATCGCGCAACCGCTGATGTCTCACAGGGTCCTGAAACAGGGCCGCTGCGCTCCTTCATCATGTGAACCTGGCATGTTTCTACGCCAAACATGTTACAGTGGAAAATGAAGACCGCACATTGTCGTGCCTACATTGGATCTGTCTGGATGCTTGCCTCCCGATCTTTTCCAGTGGCCGCTTCCAGAGCTTTGAGAACCAATGTTTGGACTATCATCTAGTGATAGTTTATCAACAGGCTGGCCCAGTGGAGCTGGAACACATATTTAAGTAAATAGTTTTCTTTGACCAGACCCATATTTTAAACATTAGAAGCACTCCTCAAATATAGATCTTAACTGTTTGAGTGCCTGTTGATCGTGTGCTTAGTGTGATGGAGAAGCACTGTGGACATGGAATGCGGCATTGGTTGAAGAATTTGTGTATATTTATGTTTTTGTCTTGTGATTAGGTTGGAGGAACAAGTCAAGCAATTTCTAGATGACTCTGACATGGATGTGACATTCTTACCAGGACCAGACATGAGAAAAATCAAGTACTGTTTCCTCCTACTCAAGGTATTTCTTTACAGTCACTTGAATAAGCATTCTGGTCCATCTATCCAGCTGCCATAGCTACAATGGCTTGATTTTCGTTCTGTGCATGACAATATCCATGTTCTGTCAACTATTTGTCACCTCAGCAATAGACAAATTGGGTTGCACAGAAAATGTGACAATGCTTGGTTGGGGAAAACAAAACAAAAAACCCTGGACTAAATTAGACCAGCAAGTAGTCAATTCTGATCCTAGTACACCTCACTCCATCAATCAAACCAGAGTACCTTTGTGCATCATTTCATGAAATAGCTCCCCCTACTGATCTCACCAAGGAGATGTACCAATTTTGGAATCAACCAGTTTGAATTCTGTTTTAATGTATTTTATGATGTCAGAGTAGTTTACCATAGTGAAAGCTAATTCTCTTACCACATTTTCTAGATAGAATTAAATAGTTTTACTTTAAGTTGAGGCCTAATGTCGATTTAGACATCTTATTTACAGCCACTAAGGTTATTTACTCTGTGACAGCCCATCCATAATCACCAGACAATTCAGTGTCCAAATGGGTCAAAAGAGATATTTTTCCCACGGCCAGACTGAGGTCTAGACGTGTGGTGCCTTCCACTTATTTGCCATCTAATTAGACATTAGGTGTCATTGTAACATGCAGCCAGTAATGAGTGTGTGTTTTGTTTGCGTGAGAGTTATCTACTTGCAACTCAAAGTTTGTCTCAAAGTCCTTTTTTTATTCTGCTGTATGTCAGTGATCTTATTCTTAAATAAAACTTTTAGGCTGAAATCGCGATAAAAGTTAATGCAGTGGTCAGTAATGTGAAAGATTACGGTGTATCAACTGTAATCTGATTATTGTCATCTGAATTCTTTATATCTGTTTTTGCGATTTCAACATGCACAAAACATTATTTTAGTTTATATTAACTGATTCTTAAGTTGAAGTAACGTTGTGGAAGAGAAGCTGCCATCACATGTCACTGAGTTACCAGAGATGTGGGCGTTGCATTTTCACCCTTGTGTCAGTCGGTCAGTGAGATTCCCTCAATTGCTGGCCAAGGAATAACCCACTATTCATGCTTTTGTTTTTAAGAAAATCTGATTTTAGATTTTATTCAATATTTCTCATACAGCAGCCAATGGCCTACTGTGGCTAAATGAGCGCAGGGAAAACACTGCAGTGATCGCTCTGTTCCCGGGCACTAGCATAGTTGGAGTTGGAGCGGCTAACAGAAGCAGTTCCAGATCCCACTTGAATGTCTGTTTATCTCTCCCTCCGTTTGTTATGATCCACAAACTCTATCTTCTGTTCAGTTTACATTCCTCCGAGCATCACCCCAGTCACACTTCAGTGATTCTGTAAGAATTTGGATCTGGTTTGAATTTAATTTCTCCATTCTTTGTTCTTTTTCGCTGGCCGGCTCTTCCATACTTGACTTTCTGCTCGTCTATGTTTCAAGATGGTGATCCGACACCGCGGTACACGTCTGCAGGTTTTCCTTTTCACTCAAGATATGCGGCGTGTGTCCTCTCACAATCCACTGATGATTTGGAAACAAGTTTGTTTTGTGGTCCTCACCTCAAACTCAAGCATCCATTTTGGGGTGGTTACATCCAGCACATCCCCAAAACCTGCTTGTACCACACTCTTTTGCACCTTTCCCTTCCACTGTATATTCTCCACGTGGGAGAAACCACCAGTCCTTAACATGTTTTCCACCTGTCCAAACCTGGAATCACTTTGAAATTTTAGAGTTATACTGCAGACAGGGAAAAGACGGGGACATAATTAACGTTTTGGGAATATCATAGAATTTAGAAGAGCTTTCCGGGATGATGCCACGATGTGTTTTCCAGGTTGTTTGCATTCATGGCAGTTAATGTGGTTGTTTATGCTGTGAATATAATTTCTAACAGCCCGGTGGGGGATGTAGGCTGCTTGCTCCCGGACAAGGTTGCAGTGATGGAATTTTTTGTCTCCTTTTATACAGAGAATTTGTCAAGGATGTAACCGTGGCAGTGATGTGCAAGTGTCGCCAGCAGCAACAGTGAAAGGCAAGCAAGTTCCAGACCACCGCATGGCAGCAGAAATGGCTAAATTGAAGGAGATGCTGTTGCAACGTGACAACGAGATCAGTATCCTTTGACATGGTTAAATTAGTGTAATTATGATTGATGACACATTGGATTAGATACGCTGAAAATAATCAGTGTCTAATCATTTAGTATCCTGTAACTTGTGTAAATCCTGGTTTCATAAACACGAGAATCCTTGCCATGTTTTCTGACTGTAGTCTGAGAAATGACATTTCTTTTATTTTGAAAGCATTTCTTACTATTTGGATGGAAATGAGGACTAAAGCCCCTAAAATAAATTCAATTAGAGTGCTTTCAACATACAGACACATTTTTGTCTATACCCAACCTTGCAGTTTATCACATTTGATGTTGATACTGCAATCATAATTAGCACAGACACATTCATCGTGAAGCACGTCTGCACGTGTTATTGCAGGGTTGGATTACTTTGCTCCTACACACACGCGAATTATGAAATGTAAGTAGCCTTGCATTCATTGCCAGTCGCCCCCAAAACACACATGAAATGTTGTTTTAATGTGTATGCTCAGATACTGTATATCTTCATCTAATGACTGCAGTTAATCATAATTACTATTAATCATAATTTTGGTATTTGCATTTGAATATGATATTTCTAATGGCTTTATGGGATTATTCTCCCTTCAACTGCCCTCGCTGCGGCTTGTCATTAGATCAGAGCACATTAGTCAGAAAATTGAGATGCCTGCTTGATTATTTAGCCGCAAAAACCTCAGAGCTCGAAAATAAATATCACATTATCATGCAAATATTTTACCATAGTATTTCTCAGGCCAGACCACATATATGTCACCTAAAATCAGCTCAAAATTTCCCTCCAAAAAGATAAACACAATTTCGAATATCTGTATCCTTAAAAGCCCGCTCTACCGACATTACTGCCTTTACGTTCCGTCTTTGTGAAGTTTGTATATCAGGATGCAGTAGCCTAAACTGTCAGCTGCTCAGCCAGGGTGGTCTGTCTGCAGCGTGTAATATTATAGTTTGGGCTCACCAAACATGTAGAGGTGACATCATTTCCAGCCAGAGCCCTAATAACTCTCTAGATCCAGACCATTTTGAGGAGCTAAGCCTGAATCCGCTAATCACTATGCTTTCCATGTGTGTGTGTAGATGTCCCAGCCCCCCCTCCCCACCACCACCACCCCGAAAATTGCTCCTGGAAGCAAGGGCCCCACTTTTACCAGACTGATGCTGCGTCCTCACAGGCTTAATAATGAGAGTGACTTTTAAAAGCAAAGGGTGTACCCATCCCCACTTTCTCTGTGTGGGTGACTCTGCATGAGAGGGAACACCTGGAAACGCTTAGCCGACGCTGCTGCAGCGATGACACATCCACCACTAACATGATGATAGAGCAACAAGGAAAACTAACAAACACTGTTTGGCTTTTAAGAGTAACTTAAGGCTCTTTTATTTATTGCCACGTAAACATGCCAGGCAGCGAAAAAATGACCAAAAGCTTTGTAACGGTTGGGAAATTTGGTCATAAATAGCAGGATTTGTTGTGAAACTGCCCCGTGTCATCAAGGCACTGATTCTTTAGATTCACTCCTGCAAAACATTTTCTGCTTCTATTGTTTGGGGAAAAAAGGAGGATGGACAGGGGTACTTTGATAGTGAAATTATAACATTTAAATATCTGACAGCATCAACGTTGTTTGGACTCCTAACTAGATCATCATTTACACTGTGATTTGTGAACATAAATTTATTCATAATCTAACAAGCAAATCATCACCAGTCCCCAGTTCCTGTTATTTGCTAGTTTCTGTCACTTGATTGTTACTTTGAATCAGCTGTGTAGTGCAGTGAACTCTGACCTCATCAACCTACTCAGTGAGGTTTGGTTACAGCTGCAGTCTGGTTTTACATATATGGAAATGAGTCCTCATCAAAGGGAATTGGCCCAAAATGGTGATTAAAGTCATTCGCAAATGGTCTTGATTTCGTTCATTCCATGTAGATTGGGGAGGCATTTAATTTACCACGTTTAAATCAGCTCTCATATTACATTGGACTGCAGCTGCCATTTGGATTGTGCACTGCATGGTGTTTAGATTCATTTGACTCGAAGGCACGAAGTATAAGTGAGTTTTTGTGTTGCTCATATTGTTTGGTGCAGTGAAATCGGAGCCTCTTGCCAAGATTGGCATCGCACCTCTGCCAGTTCTCCTAATTTTAAAGACATTTCCTTTATTTCCTGCGATGTCTGCCGTATTGGACAGCATAATGGAGAGTGGCAAGAAAGATGAGAGGGAGAGATTGAATGCTCATCATGGGACGAGTTTGACCACAACATTTTCAGTGCATTGCATGTGAAGCAGCCCACCAAGAGAAGTTTTCAACATATACGAGACGTCTATGGAAGTGTTCGGCATAGAGTAAATGAAGATATCAGATGCCAGAGATCTCAATGATGGAAAAACCTGGTGAATAACAGTCTGAAGTAATAACTTGTATGAAACAATGACACAGGAGCCACAGAAACAGTCATATTTCTCTGTGAAAGTTGGCTTCTATAGATCATTTGCAATTGCGTTGGGTTTTAAATTTTGGCAGTTTTGAAAAGCCTGCATGGTTGGTTTCATTGGAAACTGTAATTGGAGACATAGTTCCTCCATGCTATTGTTCCCACTGACATCCTCTTTGTATTGGCTGACAGGAATATAAATTAACGTCTCCAGCTCCTTGAAAAATCCATCCATTCATCATCCAAAATCATGACATTCTGACTTTTTTTTGTCTTGCACATCCTAAATTATCTGCTGACCACCATAGTTTCAGTCTGGCCACAACTAGACGTCTGCTAATGTCATGAAAGGAACACGCTTGAAGAACAGACTAATGTGTTGACTTTAAATTATGGGTTGTGATTAGACCATCAAACACACTTCCATTTATAGTGGAAAAACAGGCATGACTTGAATGAATATTTTATGAGGCTGTAATGTTTTATTCATATAGTTAATGTACACAGGGATCAAGTTGGAAGGCTTTTTTCACAAATGCAATTATCAGAGGAAAACTTTGCCTCTTTACCTGCGAACCCGCAAGACTCTTTGATTTCCCGCCGTCTGTTGACATCTTAAAAGCAATCTTGGCAACTTTCTGCCCATCGTGTTTTTCCTTTAACGATTTTCCCATGCAATTTGACTTCATACAATTACAAATTTTCCCTCCGTCAGCAGTTGCGATTGCAAAGAAATTGCCAGCGCAAAGCGTGCGATCATTTCACGCCGGCCATTGCAACAGCTGTGCACTCCTGTCACTCCACAAGTCTTGAGTGATGTGTGGGAGTATAGCAACCAGGGGTCGACTTGATGATCAGACTTTGAACTGTGAGGCAAATCTGCTCGATGCATCATTATTAAGAAATACGTGCGACCAGCTGAAAGTGGTTGGAGAAGTAGTAGCAGCGCTTGAAGCAAATCCGGGTATGTGGAGCAAAGGAAGCGATTACAGCAAATTGTCCTAATGCATGGAGACGTAGCATATGGAGAAGTGAGGCATGTCATAGCAGCAAAAGTGTGAACAGGATCTAAGCGGCACATCCTGCGTTTCAGCCTCCTCATGTTGCCACTCAATTACTCTCTGTCACTTTCACACAAGTGCATGCAGACACGCAGACATATCTGCACTTGGACTCGAGTGGGCAAACACATACATACAACCTCATCAGCGGTAGAAGATTTTATGGAATCTTGGCTGCGTCTCTGCAGCCTCTCTGGCTCCTCTCCTCCCCACTGATTCATCCCAGACCATGACATCTCCCTGAGCCTGTAAGGTCAGATGCTGAACACATGTCAGCACTCTGCAATTATTAAATCCCCTCAATGTCTTTTCTTTTTTTGGGGGGGGAGAGGAAATGGCCATAGATGCTGCCCTTTTGCCCCTGCTATCTGTTTTTGTCTTACTGGAAATTCAGTCATAAAGTAACATGGCTTTGAATGTTTGGGCGAACAGTCAAGCTTTCATCATGTCCTGGACAAACCCTCAAATTCTGAAGTGCTCATGGAATAGGGTTTCATGTCAAGATGAATGAAAGTGATGTGTCTGTGCTGAAAAAAACAACAAGAGTACAGTATATTCTTTAACTCGGCGCCTTCAGGTATCCTGGTTAAGTTTTTGAAGAAGGAGAAACAGGCAGCTCAGGAGGCCAACGCGAAGCTCGCCAACATCCAGAACGGACAGAACCTGGTCAACAAAAGCCCCTCTGGAGCCGTGACGCCGCTGTTGAAGGAGGGAAGTGGTGGAGGGCGAGCCATACAGTACATGAAAAGAGGTATTTTATATTCTTCTATTCAACACTCAACTCCCTGGGCACAGATGTCTTGCCACATATGGCGAAGTCTCAACATCTTGGAACACAAAATTTGATAATCCACATCCTTATATCCGTCATTATTTGATATTAAGAAAAAATATAGTCTTAAAGTATTATTAATGCAGCATGGAAGGAGGCTTAGTGGTTTTGAAGTGTTATACAAAAGCAAATAGGTTTTTATTTGAACTAAGGCCAGTTTGGACCGCGGTGTCCCTGAGATCCGATCCCATCTCAACTTGTTTGACCTTTCAGAGATGGCGAAAACATCAGGAACTGAGTTTGTCCTCTGTTGCCCGCCCGTAAACAGCAAGAATGGGTCAACTCCCCACGAATAAAACGGTTTATAAATTGAATAAAATTTTCACAGATGTCATCTCCATTAGACCTGACAATCAATCTCTCGGAGCTGGAAGAGGCAATGAATATTTGATAAATTAGGTGCTAACAGTGCAGACTGGTGATCTCCCTCTTTTGGAATGTGGGTAGCTCTTTGTGGTCATGCTGATTTCCAGTGTGCCTGTTGAGGATGCCTTCAAGGCATGACAAATCCTTGATTTCTGGATTTTATAGAATGTTGAAAAGTCTGGCATGGCAGACTTCCATACGCTGCCTTATTTCTAAACAATGTCATCAAT
>CAESWR010000294.1:1483474-1497307 GCA_903171835.1 Mullus surmuletus
GTTACTTTTGGCACGGACATTCAAAAAGTCAGCATGACCGGCCTCAAGCGAGATTTTCACGGCTGTTCCTTTCCATATTTAGTGAGGTTCGGGCTATTAGATGTAGTAATCTGCAAATATTTTTTTTTAAAAAGTGTGGAGTAGGTGGAAAATTACCCCTTTGATGGCCACAACATCATACAGATGACCGGTTAATCCATATCATGATCCTTAGAGCCCGATTACACGTCCAACCTTTGTAGGAATCCATACTTAACTTTCATTGCTGCACTTTCACGCTTCACACCGGCTGCAGGCCATTAAATGCCAATTGATGCCCCAACACCATATGGTTTTGTCAGTGTTAAAACCAGCGGCTTTCAAATCGGTCTCAATCATTTAGGACCTTTGATATGTCAAACATTATGTAATGTAGCATAGGTGTCCAGCTCTTAACGAGATTATCTCAGCGCTCACAGATTATCTTCATATGTACTGTTTACTTTTTCACTGAGATTGTTGAGGACCCAATGGAGGCAGCCAAACTGCTTATGGCAGTGCTTCATGGGAAAATACTCATAAGTGCTCTACAGTACTTGGTTTTGTTGCTATAGTTGGTTCTCAAGAAAGATGCAGGATAACCATCAATACATTATGTAGGAGATCCGCAATGAGATGACATCACCCTTATAGACGGACTACACAATGACCCGTCTATTTTTCTGGCAACACAGCATGTTATTGTCCACTCGGTCGCACCGTAGGTTCTTACCTTCACTTAAAAAAGTTCACATCCTGCCGTGTCTCGCTGGCGGTTACACGTCTGCCTTGGAATGTTCGCCCGCCTTTTCTCACACTTCATGAGAAATTTGTGATCCTTTCTGCTCCGTTTGCAACCAAAACTGTGCTTCGGAACGCACGTCCAACTGCATCAGCTGTTAAGCAGCAGGGAGGGCTTGATGTTGTCCAGAGAGGCTGGATTTTGGGAAGAAAAAGCCTTTAAGAACACATTGAGCACTTCCAGGAGGACCGGAGAGGACACTTCCCATGCTTTAATGTTTCTGATTTTCATAATAATGAATGCGGCTGCACACAAAAGCACCATTTAATACCGTTTTGTCAAATGGTTTTCAAGAAGCCATTACGCTCATTAACATATTGGATTCCTCTTTAATACGGATCAGAATGTGGAGAAGACACAACCAATACCGTTTTTCACACTGTTAAGATGTATCGCGTATTCATCACATCTGGAGCGCTTATTTTCCGTGACCCACTTGGAGACTTCCAACCAAACTATATGCATTAGATCATCGCTCTGTCTTAATGCAAAACAAATGTATTACACTTATCCTTTCCTCATGCTCGGCGGGTCACTGGATGTTTACATATGTTTTAATCTAGGCTCAATCCGGCGGCTGCAGCCGACCGCCCGTGTTGTTACAGCGAGGGTAACCGTCGTACCCCGAAGATAAACCGTAATGATGATGATCTTTCCATGGAAACCATTTGTTGCTGATTGAACGGTGCACAATTCGGTCTATTCTTTCCATCGTACGTCCCTCTGAACTTGGCTCTTCGCTTTGCTTCGCCAACACCGAATGAAACATGGCCATTAGGGGGTTTCTCTTTTCTTTCTGATGATCTGTCTGTGGAAGTCGTCTGTGCGCATTACACGACTTTGACGTCCGAGGGTTCCTGATCCGCCTGTCCTGAGAGTTTCCCCCTAAGGTTAATTTATTGTCCTATTTCACGAGCGCAGATGTCTTCTTTCTGTGCCCTTCGGATTGTTTTTATAGCGTAAGCAGATAGCTAATGGACGGACAAGGTGTTCCCGTTGTAATTCACGCTGCTGATGACTTGTATTTTAAGCTTAGCCGGGCTGAAAGGAGACTTGAGATGTCAGGACTCAGATCTTTACTGTAAATCCTGCAAGCATGTAATGAGATGCTGATGGTTCTAGCAGCTCCTCCACACACCTCAGATTATAAGGAGATCTCGGCGGGTCGAACGCCGCCGTCACCTGTTGGACTCATAATAGAAACGTGGCGGGCCCTCACACCTTCTGCAAAACATTTTCCCCCGCTAATAAAGCGATGGAATAGTGCTGTCATACATTGCTTTAGTGGTATTTCTTTTTCAAAAATTTGTTGAAACAGCAACAATAGTAATGACACATTCCTTCCCTGTAAAATGTCTGTGGTTTATCAGCACTTGAGGCACGGAAAAGCAGAATTAGGAAAGTTGGCCCACGCTCCACGTGATCTCATTACCCCACAAATTGTTAGTACAACATAATATGATGTCACATCACTCTTAGATATTCCTGGAATGTTGCTTTTTAAGAGTCGACTTAAGTGCACCCACCCCCCCAAGAAACCCTCAAATTCATTCGTCGAGGTTGGCTCTTGCAACACACGCCAGTGAAATGACTGCTGGTTTCAATCAGGACGTTCCAAAAATAAAGAAACAACATTCCTCACTGTCCTACAATTAATCTCACATGAGTTACTGTCCTGTGTATGTCTTTGGTTAGAAGAGCTTGGTCACAAACGTCGGCACTTTTTAACGGCAATGGAATTCACTGGAAAACATTTGTGAAACATTGTGTTTTCCATGGCAGAGGAGACCTTGCGAAATGATGTGGTACGGCAGTTTATAATAAGATTAGGTAATACAGGGTCCAGCGCAGCCTCACATACGGAGGAATTGACGGGTTTTGTGGAAATTTTTCGGTTTCTCTCTGTGCAATTAGTAGCATTTCTGGAATTCTAATTGATGAGGATGAAAAAGTTTCTTTACTGCTTTTTAAAAAAAAAAAATCAAACATGGTTCCATTTTCTGAAAAGCAAAGTTCTATGGCTGTGCATGTTTGATCTAAATCCATTAATTGTATTTTTTTTTTATGACAGCATAAGTGTAGTTCATAAACAGTTACATTAATATTTTCTACCTTCCGTTCATTGCGGGTGAGTCATTTTGAGATCAGTCAAATGAACTCAACTATTATTAATGTTGTGAATCACAGCTGTGCTTTTTCAGCTATGAGAATAATAATTTTTGAAGTCTATGGATGAAGTCTGACTTCATTCTGAGTTCTCTGTTCCCATTAGTGTTTACATGCATCTTATTAAATCAGACTAATGCAGAAATTAAGTTGTCTTGAGTGTTTTTCCCGCACATTTGGCTTTCACTTTTCACAAAACGAATGTTCCATCATTACCTAATTTGCCTGTTAAAATCAGTGTTCACATGTCAAACAAGATCTTTTAATCAGTGTGAACTTTTTTGATTTTTTATGAGTGTTTGCAGCACATGTACACACTTTTAATAAATATTACCATCAAAGTATTTTACAAGCCCATTAAAAAGCAACAGTCAGCAGGATGTTATGTCCAAAATTATGTACTTTGCTTACATGTGGAAAGTTGCCAACCATGTAATGCTGACATGTTGGGAATAGCTGTTTATATTTGTGTTTATGTTCCCCCTAAACCCTGAATGGCAGGCTAATAGTCCTGCAGCATTGTAATTAGTTATAGGTGGGAGGTCAACAGTGCCAGTGGGGCTCTCGCTCGCATCTGGCTGCCAGACTGGGCTTGAGGTACCTGATGATGTGGGAACAGCTCAGCCTCTTTTCATCAGGGATGATGTGGTGATACGTGCAATAAAGCAACGGCACACACAGGCTTCTTGTTGTCCTTTCAGGTCTGCAGCTGTCTATGGGGAAAAAGGAGGCTTTTGAGATCTACAAAAGAGACCACAGAGGCCCCGAGGCCACTGAAGTCAGCAAGAACCTTCTCAAAAAGAGGTATCACCCCTAAGATTATGGAATGATTAACAAACATCATAGTACTTCCACGATTATACTGCAATTTTGTATGATTCTAATCACAGAGTCAAGAACAAATTGAAGTTCAAAGTCATGACATCTCATTAAAGTGCTATATATTGGTCACAAAGACATACTTTCCAAAACAAATCATCAAGATTAAGAGCACTGGGAAGTTTTTGAAATGTTTTATTTTTGTCTGGAACCGTCCAACAGAGGGTATTTTGTTTTTCCCACCATGGCTGATTAATATTGCCATTATTTTTAACAGGTCAGCTGAAGCCCTGAAACTGGGAGAGCAACTGAAGGAAGCCATGAGCAAAATCAGTAAGTGGTCTCAGCAGATTATGTTTTAGAGTGGTGGAAATACATCCTGTACTTCGTTGCCGCTACTACCCCCTGTGTCAAACAAAGGCTGTGGCTGGAGCTCTTACTGGAAGCCCGGTGAATTACCCCTCTCTCACCGTCTCCGAGCCTACCTGCCTGGAGGATGTTAATGAACAGAACGCTGTCAGCATTCCATTTCCCCGGAGTGTAGAAATGTCGTTCAGCACATTCCAGAACTTTTCCAGGACCAAGACGTGTTCTGATTTCCACCCACCTCGTCTTCCAACCTGTAGTTTTTACTAGCCTGTCTCCGGCTGTTTTATGATGACTCCGTAAGCACACCCCTGAGTTCTTCTGGGTAATGTCCCTGACAGGTAGCCTTAATGTAGCCAATGCGGCTTAATGTAACCTGAATGTAGCTTAAGGTCGCCTGAAGGAGGCCTGGCATAAACCCTCACGTCACTCAGTGTTGAATGATTACAGTAGCAATAATCTCCAAGAAATCCACTGACTTTTGTCTGGAGTTTCTCTAGTGTTGCGTACACGGGCAGGGAAAAACTAAACACTATCCCCCCTCAATATGCGCCTTGAAATCACTTTTACTAACGACTCAAAACTATATATTTCCAACCTTTGCATCCATGTCCCATATGCGTCCTGTTGGTTATTTCCACTGCCGGTGATCCCCCAAACGCCCACACACACACACACACCAGCCCTCACGTGTGGTTTAGCTACTTTGATCAAGTGACATTTTTGTCTACGTCCACCGTCCAATAGCATGAAACACATTTCCAACCAGACCTGCGAAGCAGTGTTTCTATTTATCATGCTCCCATCAGTGGAATTAAATAGGTTAACAGGATATTGCATAGTTTATAGTTTTAATAGCCGTTTAATAGGATGTAAAATATTGCAGCTGTCAGGGAGGTATGACATGACGTATAGATGATTTGGTGAATTTTCGAGCAAAACCCGGAGCTCTATCTGGTTTGCATTTGCTATCCCAAAAGCTACATTTATGAATTTCCCCAGACTGTGTGTTTTTGTGGCTCACTTTACATGCCACTGAAATGGATAGGTTTGCCTCACACCAGTGCCTGGCATCCCTTCTGCCCCAGCTCTCGCCTGGTGGTTTGGTAGCGTTCAGCTGTTACCCTCACACACGCCAGCGCACACTTATCACCCCTGGAATTTGATTTTTGCTTCAGCCTTTAGTCCAGGAGGTGCTGACATCGCCGTATGTCACAGGCATCATACATCACACAGAAATCCTCGCGAGTGTGTAAATAGAGTATTGACTTTTTAAATGTGTTCTGCAGATTTAGTCTTTGCCGGTGTTTGCTGTGGGGAGAGTGGTAGGTTTTGATTTGATTAATTAGCATCATTTTCTAATGTTATTTGTGTGTTGAGGATATGAGGGGATTTGGTGTTCAGATTCTCCCGACTTACTCATTTTTGGAAAAACACCCGCAAAACATCTTGATGCTGTCAAATATTATTACATTGTTAGATACATGGAGCCGCATTCTTCCTAGATGAGAGACAGTGTTTTTAGTGGAAGGTGGTTGCCTCCTCTGGCTGGAAAACGGTGCCATAATATTTAGCTCAGCGTGTTTCCTTGCCATCCTGGAAGCCCCCTGCTCGGAAACCCGACCCCACCTGTGTCTCATGGTCACCGTAGAACATGGAAACAGTTAGCACGGTAGAGACAAAAGCTTTTGTGCTGCTTTGTGCTTGATGGATGTGCCCAGCATGAGGGTCAGAGGCAGGGGGAGACGAGAAGAGGCAGCAGCCCGTGGAGACATCGGTGTCTAAACATCTCCCTGGTTTACAGTATTGTTCTTGGCCACCGCTCGTGGCCCTGGAATCCAGTCCCGCCGGAGGAGCGTACGTTCCGAGCCCTTAGGTCCAAAAAGTGCAGGGATATATATTTATTCAGAGGGATCAGTGATGCACATCTTCAGCAGCATGAAAGGTGTATGGCAGCTGGAAATGAGCAGGATCTCTTGATTTCTGTGCCAGATGTCAGAGGATTTATGGAGTAGAGTCCTATATGGAGCATCTGGTATCCGCTTTGGTATTTCACTCTCGGCCTTCTTTGCTGTGGTGACCCAAAGATTTTAAGGGATTCGAGGGGCGGTATTGCAGGTATGATGAGCGTTTCTGGGTTGTAGGTGATTTAGTCAGCATGGCAACATTATCACCTGCTCTCCCCACACCTTCATGTGCCGCCGCCCCCCCAGGAAAACACAGCCGATCAACCACATGATTCCTTTTATGTGTTTTCTTCATGCATAACCCATGAGGGATACTTATCCCGTCGAATTATTGGAGCGCTCCTCCGTGTTTGTGCTGCAGATCTTCGTGTTACACCGGCTTAATGGCGCATTCATTTTTCACGTCTGCTTGAATCAACACCCTCGCAGTAACCGAGAAGCTGGACAGCGTTTACGGCGCTTGGATCTCCATCTCACTGCGGTATTTGTGCGGCGTATCGCATTTTAACCTCCAGGCCACAAAAATCACCAAATATTTATTGAGGCTTGTAGCTTGAAACCCGTGCTTTACAACAACGGCACGTCTCCTGACAAAGTGGGGGGAAACCCCTGCACGGGTTTGAAGAGGTTGCGGTCGAGGCCAAAAGTTTGGTCCAGGAGGAGCGGGGGGGATCAGTGGACTGAAGGGTAATGAAGTATTGCAGCGAGTAACACCCGCCCGCACACCACTAGGACTTGAAATGTATGCAAATTTGTCTTTTGGGGAGTTTTTCTTCTCAGAGGGTTCGAAATACCGTTAAAACTAGACTCTCTTTTCTGGCTTTTGGGTGACCCCGCTAACCAGACTGTCCACACGGGTTTGTCCACATTGTTGCCCAGGACCGTTTATCATACCGTGACCCGGATAAATACTGATAGTGATTGTTCTGAACCGCTCGGCCCACCCTGGTTAAGAGAAAAAAAGTTCCACCATGACTGATGCAAACCACGCGGAGGCCATGTGCTGTTCGTGTTGCCGTCTGCACGCTGTCAATGTGCCGCGTCAGTGACATAAATATTTCCCGTGTCATTACGGAAGAGGGAGGCGATACATCAGTTGCGGGCCGTGTTTGTGAAGAGTTCTGTCTGTTTGAGAAGACTGGGGCGCTCCCACCTGACCGCAGCGCGAAGCCAGAAGGCGTCCCAGTTCGTCGGCTCCCTCGGCCACCCGAACTGCTGACTCGGAGTGAAAAACACGTGGCTTTTCCGAAGGGTTCCCGAAAGCTTTTTTTTATACTTGAGAAGTCACACTGCCATCATTGTGAGTACAACTCGTCCCTTTGTGAGCTTTCACATCATCCATTCTTGTCGCCACCGGCGACCGTAACCGCAAATAATGAGTCTTATTTTGAAGGAAAAAAAAAAGAAGAAGAAAAAGAAAAGCAGTGAAAAACGAGCCGCTTTGTGTGTTGCGTGGGCAGATTGCAAACCAGTTTAAAGCATTCATCTGTGAGCTGATGCGGCCTGAGGTCTGTAATAATAATATTGTTTTTCTTTATGAATCCCTGGATCTTTATAAGGGGGCCGGCCATACTTCCCACCCCAACATACCTTTTCAAAGTCTTCATTCCTTCTTTGACGAAGCAGTAGCCGTAACCCAAGTGTATTATGGCACCTGTTGCATGAAAATGGAATCCCCGCCCACACACACCCCATTTTCTTCCCCTTTTTTTTTTCGCGAGAAGATACTTCATCTGGATTTCTCATTTTTGGGGTTTTTGGCTTTTAAACTTTTTAGATTGGCGGCAGGATCATTTTACAGAGCCGAACGAGACCCCGGGGACTGTAATGGAAACTCACCACAGAAGATCTTGCCATTCAATAGCTCTTATCTTTCACTCCTCCTCATAATTACCCTACTCTTTTACGCCACTCACCGGCTTTTTTCTTTTATCTCTACCTGTAATCGCCTACTTTTTCCCCGGCATGTAAACGTATCCCTAATAAGCCATGTGGTGTACAATACTCCAACTTTGTGTAGCGGATAGAGAGGGCATCAAAGAGCATATCTACCACATATCTTAGTCCGCTGCCACCAAGGAATCGCTTCATAAATTCAATATCTTCAATAGGGCAATTAACTTTTCAATTAGAGGCAGAGAAAACAGAAGAGCATCGAAAGATTACTTACCCATATGTTAATCCGGCGTTACTCCCACATGAGCAAAAGCCTCCCTCTCGATGCTTCCTGCCTCACTTGAGTAACAAGAGTTCACTCTGAGGACTGCAGGAGGAGGCGTGCTGCTGAGCTTTTTTATTTGGCGGATTTTCTCCAAAGAATGAAAAATTAATCTCTGCAGTGGGTTGATAATTTAAGGTCCACGTGCGTCATGTCATTATTTATTATTCTGTAACCCTTCAGATACACTCCCCCTCCAAAAGGTCACTGTCATTAACCCATCCTTTCACCTCCTAGTTACACAAGATGTAGAAGTGAGCTCCACGAGAACTGCAAAGGTGCATCTATTTCCTGAGGAAAAATAGACAAATGTACCCTGAAATGCACCAGATTTAACTTTCACCCATGCCCCCAATTCCAGTCAGTCTCATGGAAATCTCCCTGGCAGATTTTTGCGTAATCCTTCTGACAAAAGGGCACTTGGAGAGCACAGACCTCAACGCCGCCAGTGTATAAATGTTATTTTTTTAACTTGGTTTGACGGATCTGCCCTGAAAAGTAATACATTTTTCCTTGGCCCACGCATGCTCCATCCCTCCACAAACTTTGGTGACATTTGGCACAGTAGGTTTTACATAATCCTGCTGAAAGACAGTCAGACAAACAAACCCGGCTGATCACATGACCTCCTCGGCAAAGGCAAGACATTTCAGCTTCAGGAGATGCTCCTGATGTCAGAACAAGGGATTTGTGATATAACACGACTAAAAGAGATATATTAAGACTTTTCATTTGTATTCATGTCGATTGGAATGAACGGCTACATGCATCAAAGACCATGAGCCAGTTTTACTTTACACTTTTAAAGGGATTTGATATCTGGTTTTTGAAGTGTGGAGGTGAGAATGTGTCAGTGGCGCGCTAGTTTAAAAACAACGGCTTTGATAAATAAGCATTGAAATTCTTCGGTGATGCGGCTCGCGAAAGAGCGCACGGCCTTCAACCCTGATCACTCTGCTTTCACATTCAGAAGTGTGATGCTTTAATGGCTCCAGCGAAGGAAAAATCCTCCGAGTGAGTGATGCCGCTTCAAAGAGCTGGTTTGGAAACACTCTTTGGCAAATTAAAATCCGCTCCGCATAGCAAGGCTTGGAATAAGCAGCAAATGTTACTGGATCAAAAATTACACGTTCAAATCTGACAAGCACTCACTCCCTCTCTGACCCGTAACACCGCCACCGCTGCTGGCCGAGCTTTCCTCCCCCGACTGCAGTCCAGCTCCTTCTCCTCGGCCTCTCACTCCCACACTCGGTAACAGCATCTCTCGCCTCTTTCAACTTGCATATCCAATATCACGATATGTTTTTGTTGATGTCAGTGTGGTTTCTTTCATCACGCAGCGCCCCTGGGAATTGTGTAACAATGAAAACGAACAACTATTTAGCCCTGAAATGTCCTCCCTAATATATTTCTCTTTCTCTTTCTGTCAGACGGGATGAAGAAGCAGTTGGAGTTGTGGCAGAGACAGAGAGCAGCTCGCGGTAAGATTAGCGGATCCTCGCTTAGCACGATGCACGGGCCGTTTCAATGAATCACAAGATGGAACTTTTACATCTTCTTGAACTCTAAACATCATGCGCGGCGGTGTCTGCTTCAAAGCTTTCACAGAAGGCCTCAGCGACTAAAAGTGACCAAAAAGTGGGCGGCGTGTCTCTTTAGACCCCCTCATTTACTCTCTTCAGAGTTTTTTTGATCAAGGACATAAATGCTTTGATGAGGAAATCTGGTTGTAAAGCACACAAACACCCCCCCGCCCCCCTCAGTCCGCCAAAAGGCTTCTTTTTTGTTGTTATTTTGAGAGCAGCATCAGAGAACACTTCACAAGAGCCTGGCTTCTATTACACAAGGTCAATATTTTAAAAATTGCCTTTGAAGGAAATGCACTCGCATGAGCTTAACACATGTTTACTGGCTTCTGGGATAAACAAGAAAACTATTTTAACCGTCTCAAAACCTCTGTCATGCCCGTTTATTCGCACTGCAGCCGTGATGGGAAACAACATGGAGGTTGTGGAGGAGGTGGATCCTGTGGAGGAGAACCTGCGCACGGACATTAAGCAAGAAAAAAAGATGTGAGCGGATGGAAACCTGCAATAACACAAAATGCTGGACACTGCTTTGAGCGATTGCGCTCAGCAGATGTGGACAAAAGATGAATTTGGTGCTAATGTCTCCCCATCAGTTACCGGGACGTTGTTGGCCATCTAAGAGCGCTGAGAACGGAGATTGAGTACCTGCAGCTGTCGTTGGAGCGTTCGGAGGTCAAGCTGGAGAAGGACTTCCTTAAGTGGTGGAATCAGGAGGCTTCTGACGTCCAGGTGAGCGACCTCTGTCACTCCACCCTGCATGACGTAATGGCGAGGCTTGTGTGTCAAAGATATGCTTCCGGCATCAGCCAAGAGTACGTTCATTTTCTGTATTTATGTATGTTTTTTTTCACGTGTTTTCCAATTATTGGGCTCCATGGACACGTTAAGAGTGCGTGTAAGTCGATACGCATGTGTCCCTGACTTTGGAAGCTTTTACGGCACCAGTGTGACCCTTGCAGCCTCTGTTCAACATCATGCAGAAAGGGCCCAGTTGGGAAGATACGTAGGAGGCAAATAGTTGGAAACACATTTTGACAGAATTCCATGTGACCCAAACAAGGGCCTGGAGAGCATCTTGGAGGCAGGACAGCAACAGCATCAGCTCAGAGTCCTCAGCAGTTACGGGCCTCTAACAAAGACAACATGTTCATGAGGTTTTTGCAGCAACACAGCAGGGGGAAAGCGGTGACTCAGTGTTTACTCCGGCTATTAATGATATTTTCTGTTTGCAAAACAAACACTTGGCTTCGAAGGGAGGAGGTAGTTGGACAATTCTCAATGATAATTGATTTCCTATAGACTCACTGCAACGAAAATGTTACATAACACATCTGACCGGCAGATGCTGCTGTTTTCTGACCCCCAACACACTGGTTTGATCTCATAAATGATGAACAATATCTCACTCACATCTGAGCAAGGTTTGGGAATTTATCACCCAATGACAAACGGGGGGGAAAATAAAAAAGGAAGTCGGACAGACAGAGTTTGAAGGAAGCAGGACGTCGTCCGTGCCAATGTGTGCTGAGCAGCTTTGTTTAAGTATTTATTGGTCCGTTTTTGGAAAAGAGTCCACGTGACCGCCGAAGTGCTGAGTAAGATTTGACGTAATAGCAGGATGCAACATATTGAAGACATATGCCGACTGACTGCGCTTGGTGTGTTAGCTGGGAAAAAGGACATTAATTTCTCAACTATTCTTTTTTAAATTGCCCCTCGGGGACGAACAATGTGTTTTTGACTTGAATTGAGCAGGAATCGGAGGCTGCAGCTGCGGATCAGACAGGATCACCACGTGGAACCTTTCAGCCGACTTCAACTGCCACCGCCTCCTTTGAGTGAGCGCCGCTGCTTTCTGTTTGTCCCTCCACTTCTCCACTGCAGTAGATTCTGAATGCACACCTACAGTTTTAAGAGTTTGGATCACTTCTTTACCGCCACTAAATCAGCAAAGTAACAGAGAAACACCTTCCCTTCGCCGGCTCATTCACACATTCTTACCCTGTCACCATCTGCACTCCAACGGCCGCTGATTAACGGCCAACAGCTCGCAGCTGCTCCGCGCCTGTTCGCACGGAACAAATGTCGAGACATGCACGTTATTCTACTCGCTGATTTATCAATGATGCAGATGCTAATGATGATGGCGAAGACTTGGCCACGATCAAAGGCCACGGAGACAGTTGCATTCATGCTTTCTTTGTTTACGACTCTGCCCAGCGTGCGCAGGGGCCTAACGGCGCCACACGCTCACACGAGCCAAGAGCAGACTGCTGCATATACATTTCCAAACAGTCTCACAATTCAATTATCAAAGCACCAACTAACAAAAACATGAGGATTGGGAACCGCTGAAGACGCTGGAATACAATTATACTCTGGTCACGACAGGATAGTTTCGCATTAGGTTGAGATTTCACATAAAAATACATATGTTGTGATTTACGACCCTTTTCCATCTGCAACCCGTGTACCCAGAGGAAAAACTTTTAGTGGGGAAACAAATGCTGGCAAAGGATGTAAAATTGAGACCATATTTTGGGGTTTAGAAATTGAATTGAGAAATTTCTCCATGAATTGTTGGACCAATTTCCCACCACTGACCATCAGCCATTCAGCTCAGGAGGCCTTGTTTAGATGTTTAGAGCATCAAGTGTTGGAGATCCGCCAACTTTGCATGGCTGCTCCCTCTTGTGGTTCAGGCTCAAACATGCAGGCATGATTGATTTACATGACTTCACTGTTAAAAATGTCCTCTGACCCCCCCCCCTGCATAGAGCGCCTGGGCCGAGCAGCACTGCCAGACCCCAACCTGCCCTCTCCTCCTCTCTGACCGAGGCGCCCAGGTCGGCAAATGCGGCGCAACGTGCCAGATGTTCTATATTCACACTGAAAGAAAACTTCCAATTGTTATTTCTTTAAATTTCAGAAACCTCATTCCAAAAAACCCCACGACTTCTCCACCAGCCAGCCGGGATCAGAAGGAGCCCGACTTCCCTCCTCCATCAGAGCAGAGGTACATGGCTGAAATCCTTGTAAATTTGTAAAAATAAACATACAGTGATTGACTTAAATTAAAGTCAACATGCTGAGGGAAATGATTGAAATATAAAATGCATCATTTCACTTGGGCAAAAGAGATGAAGCCTTGATTTTAATAGCTTTAATGGACCTATGACCTCAATATGGCGCTTTTGATTGATTCATCCTGGAAAATCATGGAAACCCCTTGTGGAATTCTGAGTTCCTTTAAGGAGCCAGGTGTGCGCACTGCCTCAAGTGTATGTCTGAATGTAAACAATGGGCGCCGCGTCACGTGTGTTTGCAGTAGCCCTTCAGTCTATACATACAGTCTCGCTCCTGGCGTTTTTATAAGTAGCTGTGGGCTGTTTTCTCTCCACTTATGAACAAGGCCATACATTTTTATTCCTTTGTGAAGTAATGTCTCCAAACTCCATTAACAAATCAAAGTTGCGCTCGGGACCCTCACGGCCGGCAGAGAGAGCCGTCTCGCAGCCGCATTAAAAAAACCCGCTGCAGAACATATACGCTTTTTGTTCGCTCGTAGCAACAGAGGCGCTATTGTTTTACACGGCGGCTCCATGATATACACGGCCCTTTGCTTATTTCTTTTAAGCTTTTGGAACAAGAACTGTTGAAACCACTGCAAGAGCAATGGAGTGCAACAGGTTTAAACAGTGAGGGAGACTGGAATCTTTTTTCTTTTTTTTTTCAAACTCATGCCTCCCAAAACACACATGCTCTTAAATCAAAGGACAGCTCAAAGCGCATTTGTGTCACAGAAAGTTCATATTGTCACCTCGGCGTGTTTTTAATGTTTCAGGGCCACGGCCACGTACACACCTCTCGCTCCTTATCCTCTGACCG
>CAESWR010000294.1:1521835-1533711 GCA_903171835.1 Mullus surmuletus
GTGTGACCCGCGCTCTCCACTTCGAGTCACTGCACATAAGTATGGTAGATAAAGGGCCCTTGTTGACGTCTGCCATTATTTTTTACCTGTCCATTGGGGCAGCTATTTTTCAAGTCCTGGAGGAGCCCAATTGGAAGCAGGCTGCTAAGCATTATAATGCCCAGAAGGAAAAAATACTCAAGGACTACCCCTGTCTGACGAGAGATGATTTGGACAAAATATTAGAGGTATGGACGTTAAAAAATAACTCTTGCTTTGAAAAGTTGCCGTTTTATTTTGAAATTCCGCTGCTAATTGAGTGTCAAAATGTTGGTTTGTGCTTCTGGAAATGCGCGACACATGAGCCTAATGAGGCTCAGCTGTTTAAACAGCACGAATGAGATGTTGTGTCTTTTCTGGGTCGAGGCGGCCATAGTCACCATTCATGCATGAAAGCCCCCCCACCCCCCACCCCCCTCAAAAAAACAAGATGTCAAAATAAACATGCAAGCGGCTGTAATGTAAAGGCAATATGGACATTGTCACATACTTTTATTGGTGCGGGTTCCTGTGTGCATGCTTTAATGATGTAATTGCTTTATTTAATTTGCTGTCCCCTTGTAAAGCTGTCAGTGTGTGTGTGTGTGTGTGTGTGGGTTTGCGTGTGTGATCTCAGTTTTGAGTTTTGAAAAACCTGTAGTACAAGGTGTTCCATTACCCGGTCTCCCCGGTAAAAGAAGTGTCTTATTTTAATTCTGCAAAGCTGTGACTCAGGTGACACAGGTGTTTTCCCCGAAATCCTTTCTTGAGCTTTTTGGTTTCGATTCTTTCCATCTCTGCCCCTGTGTTTTCAGGAAACAAGCATGTCACAGGCTTTGTTGACCCGATTCCTTTCATTTAGATAGTTCCGATTCAACAATAACACGTCAGGACTTTTCCAAAAGTTGATTTATGTTTGCCCGTGCTGATGCAACATGACGAATCCTCTCTGAGCTAATAACACCAACAGCAGCTCACTTCTGTCAAGATGTGGGCTCCTCACTTATTATTTCAGTGCCAGATTTCCCCCACACACACATTTTTTGGGAGTATGTCCAGAGACATGTCTCAACTTGTGCCCCTTTTTGGCCCCACATCAGTGTGTGTGTGTGTGTGTGGGGGGGGGTGTTATCCATCCCCCTTTCCTTCTGCTCTCCTCTGCTTTTCCTTTTGTGTTGGGGTGGGGGCCTGTAAGGGATATGTCCACGAATCCCCACCACCACACATTTTCACACACATTCGAGTCCCCAGTAATGTCCGCATCTCTTTGGGGAATATGATGCTTGGCAGATTTTGTGTGTTTACCCCCGTTCGGCCGCCGCGCACCACCTGAATGGGCAGTTTTTGAAAGCGGGTCAAGTGAAAACAAAAACAAAAGCACTTTCCGCCATCCGTGGGGTCCTGGCAAAGTATCAAACATGCTTTGTGGACATCTAAAACCCCTGTTGTTCCAGTTCCACACAGCAGCGTTGCCACCTCCAGCACAGCAGATGTGCAAACTCCCACTTTATTTCCTCTATCGTCTGAGCCAAGACACCTGCTGCAAAGGAGCCGGTTAATAAAGAGCAACATTCCGCCCTCAGCTTCCTTCATCAATCTCGTTCGTGTCGGCAGCAAAAGATCCAGTTGGATTTCCATTATGGAAACTTTGCTCAACTTGTTCACAATTAAAACGCATAGTAGGCTTAACAAGAGAGGACGACAGCCTCGTAAAGCGTAGCCCTCTCTGTTTTATTAACAAGGCGTTTGCTATTAACTATAGGTCCCTTGAAGTGGTCGTGGTTTATGGATTGCTTTTTATGGCCCATCAATGTTGGCTCTTGAGAAGCTGTTGTAAATGTTCAGCAAAGGCGGCGGCGTTGTTGAACATTACCTTTTTCCTGCAAATATTTCAACATTCAGGCATTGTGGTTATTATAGAAGCACTGTGAGTGGTGCAAAGATTGTGTTTTTACTTATTTTTAAATGAACATTGTCCAAACCCTGGACATTGCTAAAATCGTCATATTTTTGGGCATACATTTGTATTCTATTTCGGTATTGACTGTTGATGGAGACAAAGAAGCTGGTACACACCTCACCGGATGAGCTTCTGGGGTGCTGCAGTAAACAGATTCAGTCTGTCAGGGTCGATAATTCTGGGAATAATTTAAGAGCTGGTGTTATTTAGGCACATGCACTCAAACAGAAGCCTGCGAAATGATTTAAGATGATGCAGAAACGTCCTTTTCAAATGTAATGACCCGAGTTAGAACCAAATTCCCCCCAATTCATTCACAAAACAGGCTTTTTCAGCCCATTGACTGAGCCATATCACTCGGGATATTCGAAAATGATTTTTCCGTTTCCCCAGCCCAAAATATCAGGGTCAGGAGTTATCCTATCGCACATGACCAGATGATCACGTTTCAGCGGCGAAAGTAAGAAGTTTGCAAACACGGCAAACGTGTTTATCAACACACTGTTGTCACATGTTTAAAGTAAAACATGGCCCCTGGACAGATTGGGGAAGACACAGATGAATGAAGTAGCGCAGTGTTTTTGGTGCCGCCTAACTTTATCATGTGCCTAGGGTGCTGTGGAGGGGCTGCAGCTCAAAGAAATACAGTCTTTCTTTCCCCCCCTTCCTTTTTCATTTTTCTTTTTATAAAGGCGAAAAAACCCATACACATAAATCCTAGAAGGTGGCATCGGATGTTAGCATCATGAGAATAAGTGCATGCAATTAATTAACAAGAAGAAGAGGCCTTGTGAGCGAAGTTCGGATGTCTGCACGTAGTCAGTGTTCTTTGTTGGGACGAGTTTAAATGGAGTATCACTGGAATTCTAAATAAATTCACCCCGAACTTAAATCCACTGACGATACATGCGTTTCTCGACGTTATTCGAACACGGAAAAATCCCAAATGGCCGAATGTTATTAAAGCGAGTCTTTGCAATCTCACGCGATATTAACAGGGAACTTTAAAGCAGCCACTTGCAAATCTGTTAATGGCGTAATATGCTCTGCCGAACAGATGTAAGCCTCCCCTTCTTGTCTGGAAACTTTACAGCTCGCCTCTTCACGTCTTTATTGAATCCAGAAAAAAGCCGTTAATCAAGAGTTTCTTCCGCGATTCTGCGAAGAAGTTACTTGGCTTCTAGGAGCCTCACACTTCTTCGGTTTTTTTCCGCCCCGTCCTATCTGCAGCCTGTATCCGAAATCAAAGCGTGATGACCTGGAAGCGTTTGCATGTCTGCGACTTGGGGTCAGCGTTGCTCATGGGCCACTGCCGCACGCCGCGTTGGCTCGGCCTGAAGTGGAAAAATACCCCGGGACGGGACAGAGCGGTGCGCCGGGCCGCCAGCTGTCCTGATAACAGTTGGAGTTTGTCATTGTGGTTTTTTTCTTTGGTTATCAGACGGTGGCGGTGGCAAATCACAAAGGCTGCAGTTGGGCGATATTTCCAGCACTTGTAGCATGTGAAGTTAGTTTTGGTCATGAGTCAAAGCCTCTTTGATAGCGCCACGTTTCTGTTGGAAAAAAATAAATATTTGTCAAACAAACTATTGTAGATTTAAAGTTTGTGCAGAATTTTTCCTACATGATTCTGCTCTCACACTGCTTTCTCTGTTTGGCATACTTTGTTCATCCCACGACCTAAAATGCTACTCTTGTGGCTACTTTTTACGTCTGTGCTTTAGCTGATTTATTATATACATTTGTAAATCAATTTGGCAGAAAATGTCTGCTAAGTGGTTGTTGTTTTTGTTTACTTCTACTGAGGTTTCGCTTCTTTAGTCTACCACAAATTCTCTGAATTACGCACCATACATTTTGCAAAGGCAAATATGTTCATGTTGTACGGCAGTAATGCAAGTTCCTCATCAGATAATTTTCTCTCCCCGTCATTCGTCAAAGTGCTGTGGGCTTCCCCTGTGGCAAAATGCTACTTGGCTCAGATACATCTGGATAGATTTATGACCACCAAGTGTACTTTTTCTTTAGTGTACTGCCTTATTGTGAACTGTTTTTCCATTGTTTCTCCTTTTGTTTAATTCCATAATTTACAGTAAAATAATTTTTTTGGGCCCACTCACTAAAGAAGAGGTTTTTTTCCTTGGGTTCTTTAACAATAGTGTTTTGAGGCCTAGTTTCAAATCTGCGGTCCCTTTTCATAAATCATCCATTAGAAATAAAAGCATGTTGGTGGCCTCTATTTTAAAGCCTGTGGAAAAACTGGATGGCAGTTCAGCAAGTTCTCCCAGAGTTCCTTTTGGCCTGAGACAAAGTGTCTTCTTTATCTGTCCCTCCCAGCCCTTGTGCTTTTTGCCTTGTTCTCATGGTCATCTGTGACCCCGGCAACAGTTAGCTGACCAGCAGATGACTCCTTGACCTTTCGACGACCTCTCGCTTTGCGAGGCCCGGTTGCTTGGTGCACGTAGAACATTTCTTCACTGGTTTGCGCCGTGTGTGCGTAAAGAAAAGCCTCCTTCCTTTAGCTCGGTGGTGACGGCAGCAGGGCATATTCAAACATTTACATTAACAAGAGAACATTTCGACCTCTACTGTCTGCTGTAAAGGTCGTGATCCACAGCAGTTGACACAATTTTTGGGGTCAGCGCTTATTCCCATGGTTTACCCCCTGTACGTACTCTGCCCTCATCGCGTTACTGTGTGTCAGCTGTTCTTCCGTGCATGCGCCAGACTTGCTTTTTTTTTCGTCTGACGGGCAAAATACGAACGGGTGCGAATGACCCCGTGTGCTGTAATAAGGTGCAAGACATGTGATCTCCATGGCGAACAGGCCTCCCACCCTGGAAACAGTCATACTTTGTTGACAGTGATATAGGAAGAGGTTAGGGGAATTCACCAACAAGCAGTTGAGCGATTTCGACACCTTTTTTTTTTTTTTAAGCACACTTTACATCGATGCAACCCATATATGTGCTTCCTCTGAGCTCTTAACCAGGTTTCAGTTAGAAAAAGAAAAGAAAAGCTGCAGCGTTTCCCCTGTTTTTACTGATGTTTTTCATACTTGGAACAGCATTAGGGGCACATTTTGTCTCCGTTCTTAACGTCAACTGGGATATGCGGTTGCCGCTCATCAAAGGTTCCTTTAATCAGCTTAGGCCAAATAAGATTTAGCCAGAACAAGGCCAATAAAAAAAAAAAAGTGGCATTGAGCCGGACATCACAAAAAGTACACGAGCAGGACAGCGGGTCCGCTCGAGTTGAGGTTTTAGCCTCTTTAATTTCTAGCCGTGGTTCAAATCAACTCGGTCACCACCACCGCTGTCATCTTTAAAGCCCAACGGAGGAACTGCGTCGCTCGGGCAGACAAAAGAATCGCCTCCCGTCGTGCCGGTAATTATAGAGCGCCACTGTCACAGCCCTGTTATTATTTAAGAGCCAAACATCTTCCAAGTACTTTAGGGTTTAAGTGAATATTGCCAACCCCTACACATTTACGCCTTCGAGCACATTTTCAGCAACACAAACTGGTGCGAACGGTCCCAGCGCACATTACCGGGTCTTTGTGAATACCTTAGAGGGGGGGATTCAGCCTCTTTTGCGGCTGTTTAAGCACACTCATGGTCGAGAAGCGTTGATTTTATGGCATTTTCTCTCCGTCACCACTGGATTTCAACATTGCTAAGTTTTAGTCTGTGCCAAGGTGTATTAAAAAAGTTTGGAAATCCTCAAAATTTGCTTATTTGGATACAGCGAGAGCTCAATTGTTGTACAACACGACATGAAAGCATAAACACCTGGTCCCTCCTAATCCACTCATCATCATGTGATTATGAAATAGCTGTTTAGGGATGCATCGATTGCCTTCCTGTTTCCATGCAAACGTAAGCAGTGGTTGGGACTGTTGAGCCCCGGGGTTAAAGATAACTCCCCCGGGTGCTCGAGAGTCGTTTCAGCTCATCAGTAGTGCCAGCGATGCCATCAGCATATCACAGGAAGGATGTGGTAGAAGAAATGAAGCTCACACATAATAAACTTCCTGGCTTCCTTTTGCTTACCTAGATCAAATTCTCATAAACACGAATGCGAGTCATTATCGTTTTTCTCTTTTGCGCAAGATGACTCACGATTTTGCCTTAATCTTTCATCAGGTTGTGTCTGATGCATCAGGCCAGGGGGTCACCATCACCGGCAACAAGACCTTCAACAACTGGAACTGGCCAAATGCCGTTATCTTTGCAGCCACCGTTATCACAACAATCGGTAAGTACTTTCTGGGGGTTTTTACACTTACAGATCAAGCGATTTGAAAATAGAGGGTCGTTTTTGTTTTTTCTTCTTCTGAAGGTTCAAGGAAACCAAGATAAATAAATGTTAGACTGTAAAATTAGAAAAACAAAAACAAAAACAAATACATGGCTATGTTTGGATGAACTGAAACTGTCATTTTCCAAAATATGTCTAACTCTTTTGGACACGTTGACATCTTTACAAAAAATTTAAGCGAGATGCTGCAGGCGACCTTTTATTGTCTTTTCTTTTTTAATTGTGCGCGTTTTGTTTCTTTGACCTCGTAAAGCACATTGAACTGACTGATAAATTGTGCAATCCAAATAAACTTGCATTGCCTTGCCTAAGCTGATAATGCTGGTAACCAATATTCTGCCAATATGATAGTGCTTTGGACATACCGTAGCGCCATACTTATTTAATTCAATAAGTCTTTCGCTGGCTAATTTTTATCTCTAATTCCTGAAGGCTATGGAAACATTGCCCCGAAAACGTCGGCAGGCCGAGTGTTCTGCATCTTCTACGGGCTGTTTGGTGTGCCACTGTGCCTCACCTGGATCAGCGAGTTGGGCAAGTTCTTTGGTGGAAGGGCCAAACACCTCGGGCAGTTTCTCACCAAAAAAGGATTTTCTCTGGTAAGTTGGTACCAGCCTTTGTTCCTCATGACAGGCAAAAGAGTTTGTAAAAAAGAATCCTAAGATCATGTTTTCTTTGTGTTTTTTTTTTTGCAGAGAAAGGCTCAGTTTACCTGCACGGCTATTTTTCTCCTCTGGGGCGTGCTGGTCCATTTAGTTCTTCCACCTTTTGTCTTCATGTCCCAAGAGGGTTGGACATATGTCGAAGGTTTATACTTCTCATTTGTCACCCTCACCACCATTGGCTTTGGAGACCTGGTTGCAGGTAAGCTGAGAAATAGATACTCTGTTTCTATTAGAGGTGTCCTGATACAACTTTTTCACTTCCGATACGATACTGATATGGATCCAGTAAGATATCAGCTTGAATCATACATACTTTATTACTTATTTTGTAGAATGGAATGTTAAATGTCAAGTGATATTACTCAAACAGAGAACAATAATCAGCAACAGTAGGTATGAGAAAAACAGACTCATTTATATTATTAACCAATCAGTTACATCCATTTTAATCTTAAACATGAGAATATTCTTGAAGTGCTGGAGTGACGTCAGGAATGAACTGCTTGTATCGGAGTGCTTTTAGATGCAGGCCGATATAATCAGATACAGGTTTTACTACTAAGTACTAAAAATATTCTTGTTTATCCTTGTTTGTCCTCTTAGGTGTGGAGCCCAATAAAGAATACCCCACTCTGTACCGTTACTTTGTGGAAGTGTGGATTTATCTGGGCCTGGCCTGGCTTTCTTTGTTCTTCAACTGGAAAGTGCGGATGGTGATTGAGGCTCACAAGGCACTGAAGAAACGCCGCAAGCTGCGCAAACTGTCTCTGGACGAGCTCCGGCACTACAAAGAGTCACACAAGGCCGCCCTCCGCTTGCCCCCCACTCCCAATGACGTCAACATCTTCAGCTTCCTGTCCAAGAAGCAGGAGGGTTACAATGACCTGATAAAACAGATTGGCTCTAAAAACGAAGGACGAAACAGCAGCACTGCGGGAAACGGCATCAACAAATCCAAGTCCAAGGAGATGGCACGCTCCAAGAGTTGCAACGACGCTCCCATGTTCAATGGCCACACCATCCTCAGCCTGGACCGCTCGCCACGCCAAAAGAGGCGCTACAGTTTCAGCGACCGCGTCACTGTTGCCTTCTCAAAGTCCAAGAACTACCTCCTGGGTTCAGACAACGGTTTGCTGCTGACAGAGGACCACGTGGAGGCGGACACAGAGCTCGACCCAGATCAAATGTTCGAGAACCAGCTGGACAAAGATGTGGACCTGGAGAATGGAGGAGTTGGAGACTGTGGAAGGGGCGGTTGCAGGACGTGGGATTCTAAGGACTACCACCCCCTTACCATCCAAAACGCCAATATCACTTTCATAGACGAGGAGAACTTCCTTGGCAATAACCTTGAAGAGGACGATGATGACGATTCCAAAGCTAAACTCTCCATCACTACGTGTGATGAAAACATTGAGACAAACTCCAAGGAGGAGCAGAGCTCCGAATCTGAAGGCTCGGTGTTCACTAGTGACGGCTCGGAACACGGCCACTCCTACGAGAAGCTTGTAGAGGAATACACAAAGGAAGACAACACAGAGTCCTGAAAAAATGCAGTCCTGAACTTTCTTGTCCGCACAGTCAACACTGATGTGTTGTTGACTGGGTTGGTATTTGAAGTGAACAAACTCTAATGTGAATCGTATGGAAAAGAATCCGAGTGCTTCTCGGGTACCTTAAACAAAAGACTGCAAAGATCAAATTTTAAATGAATGTTCTTTTCTTAGCAGAAAAAAACCGCAACAAACAAAATCCCCATCATTTAGAGAGTCTCTGTATTAGTAAACTCACAAATGATGTCTTCTATTTTGATGACTGGGCTACAGAGCACCACATTTAACCCCACATTTTCTGCTCTATTTATGTCTTTTATACAGTTGTAGAAACTCTTTGTCACAGTATTTCCTGGAGTGCTTGTTTTCTACTCATAGGCTCATAAGAAATTGTATGTGGAAATTTACTTGATTTCACATGGTTGCCTCCATGCTTATTCACCATATTGGTGTTTTTAGAATATTTATTGAAAATGAAGGACATGGTAGCTTTTTATCCAGAGGCTGCATTGGTTTATATGTCTCCCGTTGCACAATCCCAATAATTGAGGGCAGTTCAGAGTCCATTCCGGTGCAGATTGTCTTTTGAAACCTGAGCCAAAACAATTGTTCCGAAAGAAAATGAAGGGGGTTTGCAGTTCTGCCCACTCTTCTTTCTGTTGATATTTCATTTGTTTCTTTTGAGAGGTCCTTGGTAATTTGTGTCAGAGATTGCTGCGTTTTGTTTTGACTGTAAGCAACAGACTTGTGACTGCACTAGAGGTCGTCAGCGATGCATAGAAGACATCTACAGCAAACTGAAGGTTATTTTGGAACTGAAAACAATGAATTTACGGACAGAAAAGCTTTCATGTTTAGTGTACAGCAAAGATGACGCTCAATTCCCCTACCTTTTTCAATCATTCACTTTCAAGATTTTTATTTTTTTTTTTTACAAATATAAACTGTATCCACCCCAATGTGTCAAAAAACAGTCAGAACACGCTCAAAACTACATTCTTACCATTCTAATTTGCTGCTGACAGCCCTCGAATCAGTTTTTCGACCCTTTGACATGGCAACTTAAAATGGCAATTAAACTTTTCCGGGCAACATTATTTTCACTTTTTGTCTCTTCGGCACCTTCTCACTACATTGTGTTTGCCGTGTAAATATTGGCCGAAAGCCTGCCAGTAGCCACACACACATGGTTCTGCTCAGGACATGGCCTTGCTCCTTGTGTTTGCCTTTAGGGGCTCGCACTGGCATGAGTGACTGAAGTACCGCTTATGACAGCCCGCCAGCCAAGGTTAAAGCGCAACAGATCAATACTCTCTTGACGTATGTTGTAGTCATGAGACAAAGTCAGCAGTGTTGGTGTGCTTGATCATTGTTGCCCAAGCAGAGGCACCCAAATGTAATGTCCTTTGCTTTTCAGTCTCTTCGTCCCTCAGTGATGCCGCTCAGCCGCTGCCTTTTGCACGTTAACTTGCACATAAAAACTTAAAACAGTGTTATTCTGCACAGTAAGGTGCTACTGACTGCAGCGTCACAAGGGACTTGTGAATTTAGAATTCAAGCCAAATTCTGTTAGTTTGTAGGAAAAGTCTATTATGGTTTGTTTTTGTTTGATTTTTTTAAACCGATCACACCAGCCAAACTCCTCACAGCCTTCATAGATGACTGCTTGAAAATAAAAACTGCCTTAAATCCACTGCCAAGCAGAGGATCAAAAGCACTACAGAACATCTGTTGAATGTACGACAATGTCTCACTCAGAAGCTGAAATGTCTCTCACTGGGTGTTTTATTTTCCTCTTACCCATTTTTTGTATTTGGTCATACTTCATGCCCATGTCTTTCTTTCCTTTCTACTATTTTTGTGTATGTGTAGACATTGTTATGCAACGTTGGTACTTCGAGCATGTCCCTTGATATTTACTAAAACAGGTTAGGTTGGTTTTAACACATTGTCCTAGGTTTCCCTTATTGCGTTGCTCCATTGTTTAAAACTCCAGTATGACGTAGTTGCCTTTTTTATGATTAAATTATTCATGTTTGTAAAAATTTTGTATATGAATTCCAAACAAAACTGTATAGTTCATGTAAAATAAACACTTAATAAAATAACTGCGCTCATTGAATTGATTCTTTTAAGTTGGCTCTATAGGGCTTCTTCATTGTGGGTTTTCCATGTTTCACCATACAGCCAAACATTTGCATTAGATTCCCCTCCATGGGCTACTGTATATGAAATTTGTCAGAATGATCTTTTTTTATGTGGTGCTTTTATTCAAAGAGAGTTTCTTGCTCTAGGACACTTTGACATGTGGTGGTTCTACAGACCAAAACTCAGTTAGTCTGAAAAGGGTAACTTTCTTTCATTTGAATGAAAGAAATATAAAATTCATATTCAGCAGTTATCTAAAAAAAAAATTCTGTCGCTTTTGCTGTTGCTTTTATGTACACATCATCTGAAGAAGAAAAAAAACACTCAACGTTCATGAGCAAAAAAAAATGTGGACGTTATATCCGCTTAACACCTGCTGCTTATGCAATCCAAGGTCATGTTGGCAGACAAGTGTGCTGCACTGGAATAGATATGCAAATCCGGTAACAGTAACAACAGCAAAATCCAGATAATGAGTAATAGTCTGCACATAAACATCAATTCCTGAACACTGTGTATGCATGGTTGAAAGTTACCTCTGCTGTTTAAGTTTGGTTAATGATTGGAATACAGTTGAATTTTGATAATCATGGGGCCAACACTTTTCCAGGGTGTTGACATTTCCTGGTCTGACAAGAAAAAGTGAGATTAGTCTGAGTAAAGCAGCCTGTTGTTATTGGCACAAGCAAAACATGCACACTGGCTTCGTGGATTCAGCAGAATAACCCTCCCTGCTGTCCTGATCCACCCCGCCCTGCCCTGTGATGACAAAGGAGGCACTGATTCGCTATCTGAATTTTGCAATGGGGATGCATTTGAAGCTATTCCGCAATCAGTGTTTCACTAAAATGGGTGGTGGTGTGGGAACCTTGGCCCCTATGAAAGTTCCTCGCTTAGACTTTAACAGATGATGGCCTCTGAAGTGTGCTAAAGATGTGGCTTGCTCTGCAAAAGTGCTGAAGCTGGTGGAAAACTGTCTCCTGTTACTGTGGAATTCCAGGAAAAACATAAATAAACCCTCTGATGCGTCTGAAAGCTGCTTATCCACGAGTTTGACCCAGCACTGAATCTCAAATCATTGTTTTTATAGTTTATCATTCAGCTAAGTGGGTTAATGTATCATCTTATGAAATTAGGAAAACAGATGCAACTTGATGGGCACAAATTTCTCACACTGAGTCTTTTTTCCACGTAGGTCTCTGAGTGATTTTG
>CAESWR010000294.1:1557960-1568618 GCA_903171835.1 Mullus surmuletus
TTTTTTTTTTTTTTTGTGGGTTTCGCAAAGGAGAGCGCACAGCGGTGTCTGCGCGCCTTTTACGCACAGACTGGGGCGCGCCCTGCTCTCGGCTCGTTGCGTCCCGGTGCTCTCTGCAGCAGAGGACCCGGCCATGGACCGAACTAAATCAGATGAGAACCCGTTCACAGGAAACGACACTCTTGTCTCGGTGTCTTTAGATAATGTGGGTTGGTCTGGTAACTTGTTTACCCACTGCGTTGAAAGATACTTGATGCCAGGATTCTCGGCCTAAAATGATTGTAAACGAGTTTAGAAATGCTTCTTTGTATGACAAATTCTGAAAATATGCGTGTGATGATGTAAATGTAATTGTGCTTTTTAGATCTTAAATTTTGTAAGTTGAATAAAGATTTGAATTTAAGTGACCATATGAGCTCTCCAGTTTTCCTTCTGTCATAGAGATGGTTGTTTGGTTACAGTGGATGAACATTCCTCTAACGGTGTCAGCTCGGATGCACAAAACCATGGGATAAGGTGGAGTTTTAGTTACAGTTGTGTTATCCGGATCGACTAGACGCAAGAAGATAATCTGTTTAAGGTGTCCGTCTGAAAGCGGTGCTGAAATCTTTGCCCTCATTTTTCAATGCCAGTTGATACTTTGCCACGACAAGTTAAACGATACTTGAAAGCGTGGCCATCTTTTTCAAACATGTCTGTCCTAAGATGCTACGTTAATTCTGTTCACTCTGTTGCAGTGTCTCCATACGAGTTTTGTATTGAGTAATTTCTCCATCTTGCAGTCAAACAGTCACTGTTGTGATGTTACGGTTGCCTGGTTGCTACTGATGCCGCAATTGTTCTCAGACACTCTGAAAACAAGTCTCCGTTCTAACTCGAGTTGGGTATCCAGTTACACCAGCAACCAACTAGTCTGAAACTTGATCAATTTAGGCAAGCTTAAGTTTCCACTAATCATGGAAAAGGTTGACTCAACTGGTTTGAAAGGACTTTAGTGCAGCTTGTGACTGTTTTTGGAGGCTTTCTTAGAAAAGGGACATCTTTTCCGTTTAGCATCACTGTGTTCAGTGGGTGCTCACTCAATGGAATATCTGTTTGTAACCACAACACATGCTCCTCTTATTGCCTCTTGTGCAAACGTCTGCCAGCCGCCCACAAAAAACACCTTTTACGCTGGTGTTGGTGCGTGACCAAAAAAAAACCACGTCAATAATTGACAGAGCACAGGTGAATAATTCAGGAGCTGGTGACTCCTTCCTCTACCTCCACCTGGTGCAGCATGGACTTTGCCATCAAAGGGCCCCTCTATCTGCTGGAATTCACCTGTTGCCCCCTCCCCCCCAAATGCACCCACTCTTGATCTGTGTGGGAATTGCATCCCACCCTGATCACATGACAATGGCTGTATTGTCCAACTCATCTTATCTGCTCCCAAGGACCTCTGCTGCACGAGTGACCCTCTCATTCCTTTGTCTGACCTCCTGGTTCCACTTTATTCCAGTTTCTCGAATTTGTTGGGGGATTTTTATCTGAGGGTGTGTATCTCCATCCCTCCTCCTTACAGTCGCTACTTCATAATGGAAAGGTAAAAAGGCTTGACGGAACAGTGGCCAAATTCCTGCAGTGCGGCCGTGAAACTTTAATGCCAGTGGAGTGTGATCAGGTGATCCAAAGAAGAGTTCCCCTTCAGTTGACCGCCAGAGTGTGACCACTTACACCCCCCACCCCCTCCTCTAACTCCCGTCATGTAAGGAGAAACCTGTGTTCAGGTGTGTTTGCTAGCCAGTGAGGTGGGGGAAGGAGGCAAACATGATAAGTAGGGAGGAGAGGAAGGTCTGTGTTGGCACTCGTGTCGTTGAGCTCCTCGGCCCCTTCACCCTCTCCACCGCTCTCTTCTCCGAGCAGGAATCCGAGTCTGGCAAACAAAACTCCCGTTGCAGCCACGACAGCAAAGTGTCTGAAGAGCAGCCTGACACCTCCCACAGCGTCACCGCTCTCAGACCTCCGTCCGCACTGACTCAGCGTTAATTCCAGGGCCTGCAAACAACCGCTCCCGGTTTGCTGCTCATCAATATATCAAAGCCTATCATGTGCTGGAAACGGGTATCGGTTCACCTGCCATGTGTGAGGCTTCCGGCGCTCGCCAAGGGAGGCGCGTTGTGACACTCTCCCCTCTCCATTTGCATTGGAAGTGAGAATGTGAAGTTGCCGGTGTTGTGAAATTAGTTAGTGTGCAACATTACATACGAAGCAGATGAACTTCTTGGAAACATGTTGCGGATGTACGAAAGGGAAAAAACGTCGGAACCTGCCTGTCAGGGGTCTTAGAAACTGCCCTGGCAACGCACACTAAAACAAACCTGAGCTGCACTTGCTGTCATGCAGACTGGACAAAGACATTACATACCAGTAACATTTTACAGAGGTCCATATTTAGCGTTAATTAGAATTCATCATTACTGTACGGAAGAGAGTATTAATGGGAGTGTAATGAAATGCCATAACCATACATTCTAACGGGAAAATATAAAGACTACAGTAGAATATATGCATACTGTAGACTATATACACATCAAAAGCATATTGTCAGTCTTCACTGTGTGGGTTTTTGCGTGTGTGTGTGCGTGTGACACACAGTGAGCTCTTGTTTCAAAGCCTTCTGCGAGCGTGATGGCTGCATGGAAAAACGACAGAGTGTGACTCCTTCCTGGCCATAATTGTTTTTCAAGGAGAAGTCAACTCAATTGAATTACTTAATCTGTACTTTTTTATGTGGTTTAAGGACCTTTGTTTGGACATCACCAACAAATGCATCATTGATCGATTCCTCAACTTCCTTGAATTGTTGCATTGATACAAGCTGCAATGCATAATAGCTTTAGGGAAGTTCTGACACACATGGGCAACCACATCCTGTTCAAAAACTGAACTCAAGCAACATGGTAGCGAGAAAATAAAGTTTGTTTATTTGAGTTTGATATCATGACAAGATCAGAATATACACTAAGGGTGCCTTGGGTGTTTGGGTGTTTTTTGGGTGTTTTAGGTGTTTTACCAGGCTGCAGCAAGATGCCTTAAGCGATGAAGACACTATCAAGATATCATATGTTCCGTCTGGGTCCAATCATGGGATGTTTCAAACTCAGCCCTGCGTTTATCCCGTTGGATCCACTTCAAGGGACTAGCGTCAGCCTTTCCCCAAGGCCGCCGCTCCGCTGTGTGCAGATCAGATTATATCCGATTTAAAATAATAAATGAATAAAGAAAATGCCATGACGAATCAGTCGTCAAACATCTTTCTCCACAAGGAAGTAATGGCAGGGTGGTCCATTATTTGGCTGCCACAGCAACAACTTGTAAATCACCATGGTTGTCATGGCATGCTATCTCTTTGTAATACTTTTATTGGTCTCCATTTGGTAATTGTACGCACTGTAAAAAACATGAGGGCGAAACTGTGTCGTTTGGTGTTGAGGTTTGTTAATACTGCGACACATGAGAAAGGCAATGATGAACTAGTGGTTCATCGCCATCTCACCAAGAATACCACAGGTCTAAAAACATTCCATCCATCCATTGGCCGATAGACTGCTCAAACATGCCCTGGGCACCTGGTTAGCAGATTGTCAAACTTGGACGGACCAGGTAATGTTTGACCAGAAGAATGGTGATCTCATGCTACTAAAACATTCTACTCCTCTGGGCCGAAGTATAAAGCACGTTATCACTGTATAACTAGCAATGCAAACACCAGGCTCTCAAAGCAATAAAAACACATACTGCAATAATGGCATCGATGTCCTCTGGTGACATTCTTTTGATGGCACATCACTTATTTGCTCGAACCCACAGAAACCTCAAAGATGTGGCACCAAACACTTCCGTCCGCATGGTGAGTGTATGTTACCACTCGAATTGTGAAAAAGATCCTTAATATGACTGATGTTATGTGGTGGCTGTTGTCACTCTGGAGTTCCAACGATGGCCCTGCAAAGATTTCATTAGCGGGGCTTTCTCTGTCAGGGGTGAGCAAGGTGACATTTGCGTAACATGGAGGGATTAGCATCAAATGAGCGGTGCTGCAGGCAGGTGGGAGGCATGGAGTGAGGAAAGATAGGGGAGGGGGCACGGCATGCAAATTCACACATCCGGAGAGGAGAATGTCAGAAGAAACAAGAGCCTGGCTAGTAACCCCCTTCTCCTTTTGCCCCGTCTTTGTGTCTCCAACAGCGGAAACAACGCTTGAGCCTTATTAGGCCACTACAGTTTCCATATCAGCTTCAATGGCCACAATAACAGCTGACAGGAAACCATTTTGTAACTTTTTTACAGTGGAGCAACCATCAAGAATCATTTCAGCCAGTGATGAAAGCGGAGGCCCATCAGTGTAAAAGTTCGCCTGACTCTTCCCGATGCACACTCAGAGTGCTGGGCCACTACAAGCCCAAAGAGGTGAGGACACAAGCCCGGACTGGCCCCGTAATCTTTTTCTTAATTGTCTTAATGAGGCCTGCCATGGTAAAACCCACTTAAAATACAGTCGATTTCCCAGATGCATTGTGCTCCCAGCGGGAGGAGTTAAAATTAGACGACATGCTAATTGTAGCCACAGTGAGCTGGGATTTTGGGGATTTGGGTGATGGCCCAAAACAAAATTAGCCAACACCGGCCTGCTCTTAAAATAGTAATATATATATCTCCTTCTCATCAAGTCATGCAATTGAGGAAAAAGAGCTGACATATTATCTATACCCACAGCTTCTATGCAAAGCAACTATAACTAACAAAAAGCCATTACGTCATTTTCAGTAACTTCAGGTGCAGCTGAGGTGAATGCGCCTGCAGTGCTGGACTAAAAATACCCTCGACCAGAATTCAGTTGTGAGCTCGCTTAAGCACAATGTGGAAAGAAGTCGTGTGGTTACAGTCAGCATGGTGTACTGTAACCATCGGTTTAAAAGAGAAAAAATATAATAATAATAATCTAAACTTAATATAAGCATGCACAGTCTATTTGTGCATTGATGCGAAACCCCTGAACAGAAAGAAGAGCGACATGGCTGACGAGCATCAACATATTAATGTCAATGCCTCCACTGAAACAAAAAATACTATAATTCATATCAACTCATCGAACGTTATCTATGTCATGGATCAATGCATTTTAAATTTATGTATAAAATAAAAACCTCTCAAAAAATGATCTCACAATAAAATACTAACTTCTTAAAAACTCAGTTGAATTGTTTCAAATAGACATAAAGAGGGCCAAGTACAGATTAGGTGTGTATGTATAGAGAAATGGGTCAGGATTATAAGGAGTCAAGTGAGAGCAGGTTATTGTTGCTCCTGTAAACACTCAAAACGGATCGACAGTTAACACGAGTCTCCAGCTCTGTAATTGGATGAAGGGGTTAATTTCATTTGAGTTGACTCCACTTTAATGTGCCTGTCTAAGTATTTCAGGGAAAGTGGCTGCTTGAGCCAGAATGGTTTTACCGGTCAGCCGCTGGCCTTTGATCGTGCAGCGGGAAAATGCTGTTAAAATAATGCTGCACTGAAAATTAAACTGCTTTTCTCTGCTCTTTAATATGGATTCAATTTAATATTTCAAAGATGCAGACATGGTCTTATTCCTAGGAGCGAGCTTCTCATTGTGTGATGAGATAAGCTCTTTGCAAACATATTCCATTCATTCATTAAAAACTGAGTGAATTTTGCGTACGAAAATAAGAATAGAAAATATTGAAATAATGTTCAACTTTTTTAACAACCGGTAGTACACATAGAATATCACTTAGCCAAGATGATCCAATAACTTTGCATTTATTGATCTTATATACCTTTCCACAGATTAAATAACATTCCCTCCACTCAAATATGATGTATGCATCCCACTATGGTCCAACAGTCATCTGAGTGTTGAGCTGAAACAGAAGCAACTGATGTCTGTCATATTTTATTTCCGATGTGTCCTTGTATTCAGCTCTTCTGTGCACACGGTTCTTGTCATAGAACTGAAGTCTGCTCCTTTGCAGTGACGCCCCTCTCATTCCCGGAGTTTCCAAAGTCACTTATCGAGGGAAAGCCCACCTTCTGCTCAATCCACTGGGCAACACTAAGCAGCTTCTTGTCTTGGAGGGCGGGGCCTATGAGCTGTAAGCCAATTGGAAGGCCTCGTCTTGATAATGCAGTTGGCAAGGAAACAGCGGGGAGACCTGTGGAGCAGAAAAAGAGAGTTGAAGGGCGGTTCGGGGAAAGGCAATGATTGGCATCCAAAGTCTAGCTACCGAATAGTTTGGAGAATTTTTGACTTTATGTAAAACCTCCATTAAAGCTCCGAGGCTTTTTGTTTTGATCTGGGCTGAAAGTAGGAATTAAGCAAATGACCAGGTGATAATCATTTACCCTGCACCAAAGGTAAATAAAAAAGGAGAAGCATCTTTCTCAACAGATTTCCCCTTTTGAATGTTAGGACTCAATGTCCTACGTTACATAAACAAGGATTGTAAAGTTTTGGAGTAATGGTGTTGGGTTACATGCTTATCCACGGGTATAAAACTCGGTTCCCAAATCCTCAGACGCCACCTGCCAATGCAAGCATGAATACTTCTGCTTGGCATTTTCTCTGCGTACCTGCCATGTTGACAGGCTGTGTGAAGACATCTTCCTGTGCGCTGCGCGTTCGGTTGTCCTCCTGTGTGAAGTGTGAGAAGCGCGCGGCGTCTGTCAGGGTAGTGGGTGTCAGCAACACGTCAACACCGGAGCTGAACACATGCTTGAAATCGTCCACGATCAGCCGGCGCACCCTCTGGGCTTGAAGGAAATAGTGCTCGTAGTTCCTGTCAACACAACAGAGTGTGAATCTCCTCAAATCTTGAAAGAAAGAAAATAAAATACAATTTTGAAAAAGCAAGGGTATCTTTCTGCCAGGAAGCCTCCCCAACATTCTGTACAAAATCTTTCCAGGCAGATTTCTCAAATCAAGACTTACTGTTTGAGAAGAAAGTAGTTTCCAGACAGTATCCTCCCTCTCACGACGTCGTTGAAGCCCTCATGTCGGGTCGAGGCGTACATGGCCTCTGTCGAGCTGTCAACCGGGCTGCGGTGGCCTGGCCGAAGAGAGACAGAACATGTTTTCATTTATAAACATAGAAAAAAAGATATCCATCATGTTTAACAGTCAACATAGTGGCACATACCATATTCTAAACCATCAAATCGGGCCATGTTAGATGCCACCTCAGCGTGGCACAGGACGTGGTAACACACGATGGAATACTGCGTATGTGGGAGGGATACTTGCTCCACACGCGCTCCTGACTGCTCCAGCATGTCGGCGACGCGACTCCACTGGGCCAGAGTCTCGTCAGAAAGCCCTGGAGCGTGGTACTCCTGACACACATTCACACAAAGACAAGCAGCTGGATTCCATCTGTAGATCTTTGTTCAGGAGGATATATTATATAAACAGTACTATGCAAGAAAAGGATTTTTTTTACACAGTGAGAGGTCTTTTGACACATCCAGGACTTGCATGAATGCCGTTTTCTCTACACTTCTATCTACTGTATGGACGACACTCAGTTCCGGAATTACAGATTTATTTGCATTATACAAAATATCAACCAGACTTCCCTTATTCTCAGATTGGATTCACCCAAATACTGAATGCACTGCTTTTGAGTCAAATCTCTTGCATGGATTACATAAACCACAATAGCCCACGCACAAACTACTATGAAGCATATCAACTGCATCTACAAAATTCCCACCAGTTGGTTTTCTGTCTCATTTCCTCAAACAAGTTTAAAGGGCAAACTGAATTCATTTAGCTGTAAAATTTGGTGTAGTATGGAGTCAAGTACTATCACCACAGAGAATACAGTATATCCAATATTTCAGACAATCAAAAATTAAATGGGTCATATTTACAAATCATAATTCTTAGATGAAGAATATGTCAATAACAATCAACAGGCAACTATTCCCTTTTGAAATAATGATTTTCTATATGATTCCATGTGATTTGTGACGAAAATATGATGTCAGCGATGCTAACATTAAACAGTGTAAATGATAATTCTGCCAACCTTCGGAATGCCTATGCAGATGTTCTTGACATCAAAGTCCTCAGGAAGCTCTGTTGGTTCATTGGGTGCAGGAACTGTTGTCAGGTCTCTGATGTCACGGCCTTGAAGAACACCTATATGATTAGATAGACAAGTTAAAAGTGGTTCTATAGAATGCTCAATGCCCCCCCCCCATCGAATTTAAGTTAGTACACCTGGAAGCAGGAAAAACAATAAATCTATTGGTTCCCTACCTAAGACGAGAGCTGCATCACTGGCACTGCGGGTGAAAATGCCAGGGACATCCATGGAGTTGACCAGAGGTATAAGGCCGTGCCGGGAGAGGCGGCCATAGGTGGGTTTCAGAGCCACAACACCACACAGTGCCCCTGGGTTTCGGGTGGACCCACCTGTGTCCGAACCTAAAGCTCTGCCATGAACAGAGATTCTTACTCACTACTTTTTGGGAATAACTTGGGAAGAGGTTAATGTAAATGTGTGTGTTCACCCTCACAGGAAGCTGGTCAGTGAAGCCACAGCTGCAGCACTTCCTCCAGAACTTCCTCCAGTGACGACCCAGTCGGTATCAGGGACAGCCCCCGTTTGCTCAAGATAGGGAGCAGCATAGCTCCAGGGGTTCCTCACTGGACCGAACGCCCCGTCGGTACTGCCCGCACTGAGAGACAAAACAATGACGTAACTCAAAGTGCATCTGGAGACTCGGGTAAGTAATTGACAAGCTGCTTCCAAACAGTAGCTTTACCCCATTGCGAACTCATCCATATTGGTCTTCCCCATGAGAACAGCTCCTTGGTCAAGAAGCTTCTGGACCACTGTGGCGTTGTATGGTGGAGTGTAGTCTGTGGGAAAAGTGGCATTAGATTATCATTGTTCACATTTGAAGGAAAACATGAAGCAACTAAGTGTACGCAGACCTTTGAGCATCTTGGATGCACACGTTGTCTGGATATTCTGCGTGCAGAAATTGTCCTTGACCGCAAAAGGGACGCCATCCAGAGGACCTTTGGGAGCACCTACAGATGGCAAGGTCAGCGTCACGAACCGAGCCTGCACAGAACAGATGAATAATACAGTGACAGATCCTCACCTCGCAGCAGCCTGCTCTCAGCCTCTTGTGCCTGCTTCAGTGCCAGCTCCTCTGTCACGGTGATGTAAGCATTTAGATGTTGTGTCTTCTTAATGCGGTTCAGACATTTCCTACATAGCTCCGTCGGAGAGGTTTTTCCCTCTCTGAGAGCCACAGAGACCTGGAAGATAGGGACTTTATTTAAAAAAAGACAAACAAAAACTGCAATATTTTGGTGGTTAGAATGTCATAGTTGCAACCAATAATAAACATTTCACATTTTTTATTTTTCTCACTGTTGCATCTTCACAGGATACACAATAATGAATCATAATAATATATAATAATAATTCAAATTAAGAAACTTTATACAAAGCTATGATGAGCCAATCAATTTGTGTGGCTTGTCTTAAAAGCAGCATCCTTGCATTGCAAAAAGCCATACAATGTATTGTATTACAGAACAGGGTGCAGAAGGAGTCACAAAGATGAGGTTGACTGACCCTCTTCCTGCCTTTGACAGGAGACATTTTTTTAGGTTTAACTTTACGATGCTGCAACTCCAAATTCTTCTAAATGAAGCAAAAGCGAAAGCTGAAACAAGACTCAACACGAACCTCCCGCAGAGTCAGGCCGAGCATGTTGGGAACCCCGCTCACAACAACCTCTCAAACTAACAACCTTCGCGCGGTGTGCAGCGCCCTGCGCGCCGCCATGTTTGTTTAGATCGCGTTTCGTAACAGCGCGCTCCGTGATTGGACCGCTGCTGAGCAAGCGTCACTGTGATTGGAGGCTGCGGCGATGCCGGGTGCCGATCCAGGAAGTGGCATGCGAAGGGAAGAGGGCGACGTTATGAGTTTAAAAAGGAGAAACTTTAGGGTTTATTCGTAATATTTAAATACACTGATAGACGAAACATCACGAGAAAGATGTGTTTATTGTAAGAAGGTTATCGCGGCGTAAAAGGGACTGTACTGAGTGAGTTAAATGATTTCCTTGCTGTGATTGGCTGGTTAATTCATCATTTTATTTGACAGTCTTCTAAGAAATAGACATGAGTGCTGCGAGACATTTGGTGTGCAGTAAGCGGTTGTTCCAAGGCGTGAAGGCCTCCCGGCTGCTGAGCACCTCCAGCAGCTGCAGGACCGTCATGCCTGCGTGGGTCATTGACAAGTACGGGGGCAATGACGTGCTGCGGTTCACCAAGAATGCTGCTTTCCCCATCATCAACTACCCCAATGAGGTCATCGTCAAGGTGTTTGCAGCCGGACTCAACCCCATTGACCTCAGCATGAGAGGTGAGCGTGTGGGCGGAATGTTCCAAATGTATGTACTTTGTGTTTTATCAATCACATGTGATAAATGACAATAATTGGATTAGATCAAATCAAATAACACCTGGCTGTCCATCCCAGATGAAAAAAAGTTTTGCACTTTTTATGATAAAAAAAAAGAAAAAAAGACAATTGGATTCAAATTCTGACTTTTATTGTCATTGT
>CAESWR010000294.1:1585433-1606752 GCA_903171835.1 Mullus surmuletus
AAAATTGAGGAAAAGTGTAAGCTAAAATAAGAAACATAGAATAAACAAAGAATAAATATATAAACAAGAAATATGTGACCAAAAAAACACAGTAGTGCAAATGAGTGAGTGACATTATATACAATATATACATTTGGGTGCAATATGGCAATGAGATAGATGAAGGACGGATTGGAGAATTCCCTACATTGAAGACGGGCTGTATCGAGGATATCTTGTAGTTGGAGGCTCCCCAGTCCTCCGGACACGAGTACAGGCCTCTCTCCAGGATGTAAAGCTCGCCGCTGAAGCTGGCCTTCTCAAACGCCACCCACCTGCCGTCAGAAAATCAATTTTGAACTTGAAATGCCTGAAAAGCTCGGCGTGTGGCGATGAATCATCGGCTTACAGATGTCATCTAAAACAGGTTCTTTACATTCTGACACAATTAGAAACCACTTTGACTCCTGTATGTTTTGGATCAAGGGCGTCACCTGTATGCGCTCAAAGGTGATCTGTCAATTCTAAAATAGCACTAATCTTTCTACACTTCTACATTGTTGCCCTCAAGAGACGCACATATTTTAAAAACATTTGCCAAACTACAGCAGCTACACAGATATGGATCAGTCGCGCAAGATTATTCAATATTGTGTCCTCTGGGGTTGTGTGTTTTTGTGTGTCTGAATCATCAGCACTGCTGTAATGCCTGTAAGGTGAGAAGGCCACACCCTTAAAAAAAAAAAAAAGTTTTGTAGTTTTAAAAGCCTCAGAGGAAAAAACTGGATATGTTGTTTAGCTTTTTAAAATCAAATCAGGGAGCCGTTGGGACTCACACTCCGCTCAGGACGTTGATGGACTGGGTCTTGACGCTGTGGCCGACGTCCTCCATGTTGGCCACGGGGCCCAGCAGGTCCACGCGCAGCCCCAGCTCGTCCAGCTTCGGCTCGCTGTGCAGTTTGATGTGCGGCGACAGGAAATCCTTGGAGGGGAAATTGTGACAACAAAGGGATCTTTCAGCTTCGCGCCGGGGCAGAAATCGGAGCCGTGAGGATGAACGTGCGACACTCACGGAGCACACGGGCCGCAGGGACAGAAGCCCGTCCTCGGCCCCTCCCCACTCGCTGCAGTGAGGGTACTCCCCCTCCTCCAGGATGTACTGCTGACCCTCGAATTCTGCCTCTTGGTAGCCCACCCAGCTTCAAAAGCAAAAGGCAGGGTTAATTGTGCTGCTATTAGGGCTGGGTATCGTTTAAAAATGTTTGATGCCAGTATCCATACCAGTACCCTTAAAACGTTACTGGTACCAATTGAGTACTTCATTTGATTCTTTTTGTTACTTCATTCATGAAGCAATCAGATGTGCAAATGTCACCACTCCTCCCCATTCAAAAGAGTTTTACACAAATACATTTTGAAAGTGCTCAAACTATGCTTGTGGTGATTGGCTGCCAGTAAAACCATAGAAACAGTCTCAGAAACACTAGATCATGCTACAAAAACAACCGATTGCAGGTATTGTTTGACAGGCGCAGTTTCGATACTACGTGGTACTGAGCTGTTTACTAATACCCAGCCCTAGCTGCTGTTAACACCATTTACACCAACAATCACTGCAAAAGAAAAGGCGTCTGATGTCGATGATACTCACAGACCACCGAGAATCTTGAGCGAGCCCACTGTGGAGAGCGTCGTCTGATTTCCCCCAGCTCTGTCCGCTTCTTCTCCATCTCTCAAGTTGTACAGGTCACCGTCCACCTCCAGGCACTCTCCCTCAAAGTTGGGCTTCTCAAACACAAGAGCCTGAAAGAGGAGGAGGAACTAAAAGTTGAGCCTCAGCTGCAAACAAAGTCCACTCTAAATCTTTATTTTGTTTTGTTTTTCACTATCGTAGGCTTTACTGTCAGTGTCGGACTTTCAGATAAAACCCCAAAATGGGGCCATTGCTTCTCATAATGACAAATCTTCAATATGGTTCTTAGAAATTATTATAAGAGTCGATAAAAGACACTGATAGATGAACAGAATGTACAAAAACTATTACAATACCATTGTTCTGCCATATATTTTTCAAGGTAGATGCCGCCAGGGTCACCAGGCATTTAACCTGTATGAACCCGCTGCAGGATTTCAATTAAATCTAAATTGTAGCCAAACCCTCAAATTAATGACTCACAGCAGGCAAATGTGCCAAGCCTTGAAAATGTAATGAAATGATTCATGGTCTCTGTCAAATCAAATCAAAAACAGCGCTTCTTTCCTGACCCATCCTGCACCAATAAAGATTCCACAGGGGCTAGTTTCAACAAAAGCAACATTGTGCTGACATCTCGCACTGTGCGTGCGCACGTGTGTGTGCGTGCGTGTATGTGTGTGTAGCAATAGATATATGCAACAGATGTCTACTGTAAAACCAACCTTGACGTCTTTTGGATGCTCCACTCGTATCGCCCCCTGCAACGATGAAGAGTGTGAGACAGAAACAAAACAACGCATGTGTGTACAAACGTGTCAGTTGAGGGTACTGTACCATTCTGAGGGGTCTGAGAGAGCCAATGAAGGGCTCGTGGAAACCCCACGCCTGCGGACAGGGGTACTCGCCCACCTCCAGCACTCCTACGAAACCTCCAAACCCTGGGTCACTGTACACCAGCCAGCTGGAGACACACAAATGCACCATGGGAGGAGTAGAAAAAATAGTATGAAGTTGGTCGCTAGAGTTTGAGCACTAGATGAGGCAGGAATGGGCATTTGGTGAACTTTCCCCCTCACAGCATGGGGGGGGGCGGGGGGGTGATTATCGTACTTTCTGCTGAAAGTTCGTAACCCTGACAAGCACAAGTTAAAGCCTGCAGAAACGCGTTTCCAGAGTTCAAGCAGCCGGGAAAAGGGAAGAAGACATTAAAAGGGGAAGTGGACGTAAACTTACACTCCAGAGTGGACCTTAATGGAGCCCGTGGGCTGTGGGAGCCCGTAGGAGGCGAGCTCCACTGTGTCCTCACAGTAGGACGTGGATCTTCCCATTCCGTTGACCTCAGTGAACAGGTCGATTCTGGGTGAACTATAGTCCTGGGAAATACAAAACAAATACCCATTGGATATTGCCTTAAAAAGTCCTTTCAAGGTAATTTTGATTCAACAGTATTTCTTTTTTGAGTGATTACAAAAGGTAAGGGTGTGACTGACCTTTTTTTTCATACAAGAGGCTAACAATTGAGGCAGAACAGCTGCTAATATTCTGTAACCTCTTTCTAATTGGTCATTTTACATAAAGATACAGCACAAATGACAGCTGCGGCCATTATATGTTAATATAGTTTTAACAGAGCAAAAAACTCTAAACATTAAAAAAAAGGTATATATGTAAGCATACAAAACTCCACTTGTTCAAAGCATCCAATAGAACAATGTGATTTTGAAGCCGTTTAAATGTTGATGCAGACACGTGGTTATTAGTGTCAAAGGGGGAAAAAATTACAGAAGAAAAAGGAAGGTGGGAAAAAAAACATTCTCATAAGAGAGACACTCCCCAAGTGTGGTTACCATGATGGCATGTCCTAACTGGACTGCTGCAACCACACTGGGCTGAAGGAGGCACAAGCTGCTGCATGTGCGTGCATTTAACTCGAGCTTTGTCTTGCACTTATAATCGCACTTTAGATTCACCTGCATTTGGTTCTGAGTGTGTGTGATCATTTTCTGAGTGCTCTCCATTGTTTGAGTCAAAGCACTTTGTTTATTGAGTTGCTAAATGTGCTACGTGTTGCGAATTAAGTTATTAATGTGATTATGACCACATCATTAGCATCATTATCAATGACAATCAGTGACTCACCCTGACAGCCAATCGAACTGATCCAATGATCATAGGCGTAGTTGGAACGGGTTGACCCATCTTGTCGAGTGCCGTTGGAGCTCCCTCCTCGGCCCACATGTTCACTATGTGCTCGGTGGGACCTTCCTCCAGAGCGATGACGCGTCCCTGGAAGCCCGGCTTCTCATAGAGCAGCCAGCTGAGGACACGATCACAGCACGTTTCGTGAGGTCATGGCTGAAGGATAATGAAAGAGCTACGTGACTCGTGCCGTGAACAAAGGGACCCTCACCATCCTCTGATGACTCTGACGGAGATGACGGGGGACAGCTTCATCGATGTGGCGTCCTCCATGTCACGGTAGAGCTCAAATGCTTCGCCGCCAAACTGGTCGAGCTCATGTATCAAAATCTGGAGCAGAAAACAGACATGTCATTGCAAATATGTGCAGGTTAAAAAAATAAATAGGAAAAAATGTGTTTAAATGTGTATTCAAACCTTCCCAGGTCTTTTGTGGACCCCTCTGACCACAGGCGTCTGTAAAGAAAGGGCAAATTTGATTCATTTGGAAGCAATTAAAGCAACTGTTCTGCCAAACATTAATGGAAGAGCAGAGAGCACTTCCTGTGAGGCAGGTACAAGGCCAGTCTTGATATAAACAAAAACGGATTTTGCATAACGATGCAAATGTCTCCCTCTGACCTCCGATACTTTAGCTTCATAAAAGGAGAACAAGCAGGCAAAGATTACCATGGAATTTCAGACTGATGACATATTCGCTCTCCTGTCCACACTTGCCAATGACTCTTCACTTTGTTTCAACAGCAGCATCAAAAAAGCGGAGCAGCATAAGAGACTGAGGCATTCATGTGAAACTAAATGTTATGTATTTAAACTGAGATTTTTCGTAATTATCAAAATGCTGAAGTTGCCTACCTTGGTCTTAAAGGTTGAGAACCCATTCTGAGGGGTCTTCTGGCTGTATTTGCTGGGCTGAGGCAGACCTGCAGGCCCCTTCAGGCCGACATCGACGTTAGGCGTGGAGGCCGGCTCCATGGCAGCGCTCCCGACCACTTCCTGTTTTGTTTTTGTCGCTGCCGAGCTCGGGAAGGCCGCTGGCTCTCTTTTGCTCTTGCTGAGGTATTTCTCTAAATGATCAGGCAGCTTTATCTCTGAGAATGCGGGTAAGGGAGGGGAGGAGGGGCCGGGCGCTGACTCACCCACTGAACCTTTACCTGCAGCAGGGGAGGCGGCGGGAGCGGCGGCGGCAGCACCCTCCCCTGCGCCTTTCACGCCCTCCTTATCTGCGCCGGCGGCAGGCGAGGGCGAGCCGGCTGCTCCCTGGATCCCAGCGGAGGGCGGGTCCTGCTGCTGGGAGCCGTTTGGGTAGGGGGTCGCTTCCTTCTTCTTGGACAGCGGTGAGCTCAGTAAGCTCGAGAGGATGGACATCCTTTCTAGTCGGGACGTTATCTTCCCCGGGGCCGCTCCATTGTTCTGCTCCTCTTTTTTCCCGACCTCTACCTTTGACCCGCCTCCAGCCACGTCTTTTCCGGCGTCTCCGTCAAATGTATCTGTTTGAGTGGGGGGCGCGTCTTGCCCATGCTTTTCCTGGGACCTCCCCTCCCGGTTGGCCGTGTTCCGTTTGATCACCATGGCCGGCGAGAGGTCTCTGAAGAGGTTGTCGTTCTTCCGCAGGCCGAACTGGAAGTCCTCGGGGTCGAAGGTCTTCTCGAAGCGGTCCTCCTTAATGGCCGGCATGGCGAACGGCGGTGACGGTGACATTTTGCGAAGGCGCCTCTTTGGGGGCAGCGAGAAGGGGATGCTGCCTTCCCGAACGCTCCGGATGAAATCGTCGAAGTCGTCGGGCTCCAGAGACTCCTCGCTGACTGAGGTGACGAGTCTCTTTTTGACGTCCCTCTTCTGCTTTCCGTGGTGCTCCACGTCCAACCAGCTGGATGGAGAATCCTTCTTGAGAGGAGGGAGGGAACTGAGATTGCGCTTTGGAGACTCAGCCTTTGGTGACCCGCTGAGGCCCTCTCCTCTTTGGGTCTTTGTTGGCAGAACATCTATTCTCTTTTTGTCTTTGGTGGCCTTGTCAGTTTTCTGAGACTGAGCACTCGCCGGTGTTTTATCCAAATCAACAGCTGGCTTCTCCTTTTGTTCTCCGTCGACTAATATGCCAGACAGAACTGATTTGGACTCATTCTTGGCATTCGTCTTCGATGTCTTTATCAGCCCTTCCTCTTGTTGTCCTCTACCGTCTTCGTCCAATTTCTTCTCCTGGTCTGCACTGGTTTTACTCGCTGCTCTTTTGGCTGTGGGTACATCTGCCATCCTGGGCGATTCGGTGTCTTGAGGCGAACCAGAAACATCAGAAACGACAGTGAGCGTGTCTTTTCGCACTACATCTGACTCTTTCTTGGCATCCGTTGTCGTCCCAACAACGTCTTGTTTGGTCGCCTCGCTTCTTGCGTCTCCTCTCTGCGGTTTCTCCTCCCGTTTATCATCCGCCTTGTTAGCTACATTTGATTGCCTTGCTAATTCGGTATCTTCACCTTCTTGATTCGAGGGGGCTGGTGTGTCATTGCCACTGAAGACAGCTCCGACTGGCGTGTCGGTTTCCCTCTCCGGGGGTTTCTTGGTCTCGGCGTCCTGGGCCGGTGCTACAGAATTACTGTTGAGATCTGGTTTTGTGTCCTTTGAAAGCTGAGTTGTCTCCAAAAGGACCTTGCCTTTGACATTTTCCGTAGAAGCCAAGAGTGTTTTCTTCTGAGTCTTGGTGCTCACTGGCTTGTTTTTCTGTTCTCCATCAACCACCTTGGCCTCTGGCTTGGATGTCTTCATTTGACTATCATCATTTCTCACATCTCCCCGTTTCCCTTCAGTCTTGGTAGCCACTCTGTCAGACGCGATTGATTTCACAGTCAATTTGGCATCTTCTGTCACGTTTTCCTGAGCTTTTCCTGTGTTGGTCTTCTCTTGGTTTGCCTCTTCAGACGGCTCAGTGTTTTGTTCTGGTTTCTTGATGTCCTTCTGACCTTTCTGGGAGCGCGAGTCAATGCTCTCACTCATGTTCTCGTTCACTAAAATCCCCGGTGGTTCTTTTGTTCTGTTATCTTTAGTAGCGCTTTTTGATTTGGTGCCGAGTTGTTGAGTTGGATCTGTTTGTGAAATGTCTCTCTCTGCTGTTTTTTCTGTTCCGTCCTGTTTTGTTTCAGTATTCGGACATTCTGATTCAGAGGTTTTCTTGGGTTTGCTGACGTCTTGTTGGCTTTGCACAATGATGGATTTCTGGACCTTTTGGTTGCTTGTTTCACTACTGGTGTTCATGGTGGCTGTGTCATCAGTTGAGTCCGTTGATGTGTGTTTTTCACCTGCTGTTTTGACCTCATCTGACATGACAGTTATTGACCCCAAGGCTTGTTTGATGCCAAAATCTGAGTCAGACGCTGGCGGCTCTTTCTCTTGACTCTTTGTTGGCGGATCCTTTGTTTCGTTGCAAGCGCTCGTTGCAGCTGTGTCCTTTAGTAACTGCTGGCTCTCCTGAGGTACATGAGAATTTCTATGTTTGGATTCTTTCCTATGATCGTTTACCACTGTTTTTTCAGTCTTGCCATCTTGGTTCCTAACAGACTTCTGTACCACTTGCGTCCTTGGTTTGGAATCCTGAGTCACCTCTTTAGCAGCATCAGCTCTTGGCTTTCCAACATGAGTGTGTTTGTCCTTCTGTTTTGCCTCATTCACTTCTCTATCTTTGCTTGGAAGCAGCTTTGGACTACTTTTGACTGTTGATGAATTCATCTGCTCTGTTTCCTTTAAGCCACTTGTTGCATTCTCCTTCAAATATTCCTGAGATCCCTCTTTTGTCTCCACAAGACTGGCCGCAGTTCTTTCTCCAGCTCTCTCTGCCTCTGTCCTTTTTATCTTTTCCGGGGCATCTGAAAGCATTCCTTGTCTTTCCTCCTTTGAGTCGTGCTGTAAACACTCCTCCAATGATGGAGTTGCTGATTTGTTTGCTTTTTTGAGGTCTTTCTGTGCTTTGTCCTTGGTGGTTAAGTTCTTGAGCTCCTCTTTGCAGTCACTGCTCACAACTGCTGTGTCATTCCTCCCTTCAATTGGTTTTGAGTCTTGGTCCCGTCTTTCAGATTGTCCAGCCACCATAAGAGGCTCTTTGTCCAGCTGATTTTCAACATTCTTGTATGAATCACAAACAGTTACAGTCTCTGTGTGAATGCCTGTTGCCTCTGCTGGATCCCTGCCAGCTTCCTCTTTACTTTTCTCTTCTACCTCTGCAGCTTTCATTGAATTAAGGCCCAGTGTGGGTGGCATCTTCTCATTATTTGTGTTTTTATTCTCCTCCTGCACTTTAATGGTGTCAGTTGAAACAGAAGAATTTTGGTCCTCTGACACTGATTCAGCAGGAGGAACCCTCCCTTTCAACGTGACCTCATTATTTCCTTCAGATAAACTGCCCTGCGTGGCAACTTCCTGATCTGAGTGGGTCAGTGGGCTGTGACCCACGACAGGTTTGACTGGCATATCAATTTCACTCTCATGAGCAGGTATTGTGTCTTGATCTGCTGCTGCTGAATTAGACCCTGAAAGGCTTTTTTTCTGGACAGGATCCGGGTTTTTGTTACTTGGGACCTGAGTTGTCTCTGCTAGGAGCTCCTCTTTGACATTCTCTGAGGAAATATTGGGTGATAACAGTGTTTGCTGTAGTCCTGCAGTGCTGCCGCTTTGAATTTGGGATGCATTTTTAGCCGATGAATCACATTTAATTGGCTGTGTGGCATCATGTTTTTCGCTTTGTCTATTAGAGGGTCCGCTTTGTACATCTGCGACTGGCGGATTACTTGGGATCTCGTTGCTGGGCGCGACCTCTGCTTTCATCTCTGTGGCTGATTTGACATTTGCTCGAATGTTTGGTTCTTCTACTTCTACAGAAATCTTTGCTGCAAGAGTGGTACTGCTCTCTTCAAGCTTGTCTGACTGTGACTCTTTCTGCGTGGTTTCACTGGTGTTCGGCTTATTGTTTGTGACTTCCCCAGCATTTTCCCCATTTTCTGCAAACACAGAGTTGTACTCAAAAGTGCTGTCACTGGGCTTAACATGATCTACGCTATCAGATGCCTCGACAGTCCTTTCAGTTTTCTGTTTCAGGTCCTCCTGTTTAGATGTGGAAGTAGAATCCTCAACTGTGGAAGGTTGAGGTTTCCGAGATTTCACTTTGTCGGAGCCTCTTGTCAGAAACTTGATCGGAGGATCAGCTGAATCCTTCACTGGACTCTTTGGTTGTTGCTTGACATTGTCAGTATGTTTGGAAAGCCTTGAGGGGATTTTCTCCCGTTTGCTTGTCTGAGGTGTGTCACTCTCATCATGGCCTGTGCTTCTTTTAGAGACTTGTTTGGAGGGCTTTGTGGACAGCATGCCTCCTGTCGGAAAGAACACACACATATCCACACACACATTACTTCAACAGACCAAAAAGCCCCTAGAAAAACCTAAAAAATTACAATTTGTGGAAAGGAAATCTTTTGAACAGACAAGGGGGAACAAAATGAAGCTCTCATACCTCTCTTGGGGCTTTCAGGAGGTGGTGGAGTCTCATGAGCAGGTCTCTCCAGATGAGCTGATTGGACCTCTGGCAACACCTGGACTGGCTTTGGTCTGTCTGAGTCAGTTTGAGCGGTTGTAGATTTCCGGGTTCCACTTATCTGAGATACCTCATCGCTTCTCTTCCTGGTCGGAGATGAAATAGGCAACCGGCTCTTTGATGCTGGAGCAGCATTTTTGTCCACCTGTGGCTGTTTTGTGACATCAGAGCTCTCCTTCCCGGCTGCGTGTCCTTTTTTAATACTCTCCTCGTGGTGTTCTTCTAAGCCATTTACCAGATTCACAGAGCTGATGTCATCTGACTTTTCCTTTGCAGGCTTTGTCTTTAATGAAGCTTTGGGTGAAGAAATGTCTCCTGACACAGCTTTCCCTCCTTTAACTTCTTCAAAACTTGGTTTCCTGCCAGTTTTGGTTGCAGCGGTGGGAGATTTTAATGGTTCCCTGAGTGTTCTCGGTGGTTTTTGTGGTGTGGAAATCGCTATTGAGGCAACTGATGTTTTATCTGTCATCACTGGTGATTTCATATCACTGTCTGATGTTGATCTTTTGGGGATTTTAGACTTTGAACCCACTGGGCTTGAGGGACCGCTAGTCTGCCGATCTTTAAACCCTGCAGTCGTAGATGCTGTTCTTTCATTGCTCTGCTCCTTTTGTTGTGGTATTTCCCGAGATACTCCCACTTTCACGCCCTCTGTAGAGCCCTTTGCCTTTGTTGTCACAGTATTGGTCTTGCCTGCAGCAACCGATGGGGACTTTGCTCCAATTGCTGTGGTATGCCGGCTCGCTGCAGCTTCTTTCACCCCTCGTTTAGGGGCTGCAGCCTGTTGAGTCCCGGCGGCTCTCGCCCCAGACCGCAAAGCTTCTGTTTTCACCCGCTGCATATCTGGGGTGGCAGAAGTATCATCAAAGTCAGAGGCCTCCGAGTCTGTCTTTTCTCTGACTAAAGATTCTGGGGTGTTTGTCTCAGAGCGTGTAATCTCATCTGCTGTCGTGGTTGGCGCGAGTTTGACTTCCTTGTGCTCCTCATTGTTGTTGTTTGGGAGGCTTGGCAGTCTGTTCGGAAAAGACAAGGGGAAACATTAACAGGGCACTCTAATAGTTTAGCAACCCCCTTCCACTGCAATGACACACACAAGAGAAAAATCAAAAAGCCATCAAAGTTGTTTTTTAACCGGCCCTTGAGCGGCATGCCCCTTTCAAATGTGAGGCAATAAATTATGCTTTTATTTAGCTCTGCAGCTGCATTTTAAAACTACCTCAATCCCCTGTAGGCAAAGGCCATAAATTCATATTGTCATGATTTTATGCATCTCAACCTTCAGAAATGCAACAGACCTGACACGAACTGGCAGGAAACAAATGAGTGTTTAACTCTGGTGTGGTCAAACTTCTGCTCGGTGGAAGAATCACCCTGCAGTCATTCTGGAGCTATTAATCATTCAGGGCTCAGGTATTTTTCAGACAGGGGTGTCCACCCCCTGGAGTGAGCACACAATTTCATTCTCCTTGTGTGTCTTGTGCATATGAAGAAAATGACAATAAAAGCTGACTTGACTTGACTTGACTTGACAATAACTCAAAAAATGGTTACTGCAGTGGCCACTGTCTTCAAGCATCGGCATGTACTGTTTCTATAATTAAAAAAATAAAACAAATTCTTTATGCAAGGCACTTGCCTGTAGATGCCTGTCAATTACTCCAATGACTAACTTAATTAGGTAGAGAAAATACACTTTACGCAACCACCTGCAGTCATCTCAGTGGTGTCAGTCATTCCGATTAAAATGTGAAAATGAAAAGAAAATTTAGTATGACTCTATTTTTGTTACTTTTCAGGTACAAAGTTTTGTAAACTGTAACCAAACTCTATAATTAGATGAAGAGTACATGAATATTTCAGTACCTTCGCGGAGGTTTAGCCTGTATTGTTCACCTCCTGTACAATAGACGATGTGAATTCAGAGCTCAGGTTGCGCTCTGCTCTCTTCAGCCCTGCTGCTTTCTCTCTCTTTCATAGACTCACAAAGTAACCACAACACAAAAAAAAATTCAAAACACACACTCACACTTTTGCCTGCGCTGTGTCCAAACCCGCTGAATCCTCGCTGTATTCCTCTGTCACCACGTCCACCTTGACGACCTTGTTCTTGGAGGGGAGGTTCACAGTCTTGCGTGTGACACGAGTTTCTCTGGGCCGGCGTTTTTCCTGGAGGGAGCTCGGCTTTGAGTCTGTGCCAGTGTCAGGCTCCGCCGGCTTCAGCAAAGTGGGATGGAACTCCCCTGCAGCCGGTGCCAAGGAGATGTCCGACTCTGGCAAGCTGCCAGGGGAGGGCAAAATCTCTGAGTGGGTGGAAGGGCTGTCGGGCGGATTAAATGAGTCGTCCTCTGGAATGACTGTGACAGGTATCGCCAGCACGGGAGGCGAGTCTGCTCTGAAGCCTTCCTCCTCGTCTTTCGTTTCATTCTCCCTCCCCCAGTCCTCCTCTCCCAGGTGTGTTTCCACCCATATGGCTTTGTGAAGCTGCACTGGGGAATCACCTCTTTGCCCACTCTCTGGTCCTTCCCATGAGAACACCTGATTGGTCGATCCTGATCTGGAGCTCCCTCTCGACGGATCTGGAGAAGCTTTGCCCTCCTGCTGGGTCGTGATGCGGCGCGAGGCGGACGACTTGGAGCCTAAAGTTATTCCCTTAAGGGCGCTGCTGTGGCCGTGTTCTCCAACTTTCAAGACCGTTTTCTTCGATCCTAAGCTTATAGAGGTTAAGTTGGGTGACTTTGGGTTCTCTGCTGTATTGGGTAAGGAGAGGCTAAGTTTTCGCAGGGTAGTTGTGCTGACAGCGCCTTCCGTGTGGGAACCATCCGTGGTCTTCACAATGCTTTCCTCCAATTGAACCTTCAGCCTCTTGCTAACCTCCTCCACCACCGATTCTGTGAAGCTGACCTCAGAGTTGGAGCTGGTACATAAACACACGCTGTCTGATGCGAGGTCCAAAGCGTTGGGGGTTACATTCCCAGAACGCCCATCACTGCTGGCCTTGCTCACACGGCATACATGCACCTCCCTCACGCTGTTTGCCCCGCTGCTGTTACTGTCTGCAAAAGGCACATCGCCACCGTCGGTCAGGAGCGAGGCCGTGCTGGCCGGGCTGCCGCTGGAGCTGCCCCTGAAGACGTCGTCGTATTTTAGGGAAGCTGTCGGCGTCTTCAGCCCATCTTCCGCAAAAGAGTTGGGTGAGTGTGGAGACGAGGGCGACACCGGGGAGCTCGGAGAACTTGTGTCGGCGGACGCCTCCGAATTCTGGCTGCCTCGGCTCTTCTTCTTCTTGGAATTGAAGAAGTTGGTGATGCGATCGAAGACTCCCCTCTTCTCCTCCGCGTTCTGAAAAAGCACGGGGAGAGCGGTTCACATATAGGCAGGGAGAGCAGCTGAGCTGGCGCATCGCTTTGTCTGCGCAGAAATTATATTACGTTCATAAAAGTCTAGATTTAACCATCTGAATGATCTGACCAGAATGTTCCCTTTCAGGCATGATTACATTAAAGCTATTTTGGGGCAAAAAGATGCATTTTCCTGCAGCTCAGTAAAGTTTATTTGAACTATGTGAATCCTTTGTAAAGCCGGTGAAATTGATGTCATATGAAATGGAAATATTCAGTGTCTGAACGAGGAGAGCCTCAGTAAACAAAATTTTCCCCCACGATTGATACCTAATCTTATCTTGGTCTCATCTTGCCGATGTAAAAAATAGTCTCCCCTTGCAGTAACTAAAATAATAATAACTACTCATAGTTTAACTCAGGAGGTTTTGAAATAAAAAAGGAAAGGAAAGGAAAGAACAATACTGCATAGCTCATAAATAAAGGCTAAACCTAGACACGCACAGGGACCAGAAGACTAATCACTAGCCAGAGCAATATAAAACTAAAATCTTTGCAGCTCAAGGGTCATTTACAGCAGCTATTAACTGAACATAAAGAGGAAAAGAATCAGGTCAAACTAGACGGTCTGCTGTCTTGTTTGTTGAGACAGGTAACCTGGGAGAATCGTGTTTCGCATTAAAGCAACAGCGAAGACTTCAAAGTGCCTGTGTAGCCAACAAAAGCACATTTTGACCTTTTTTTAGCAAAATTTACATGATTCAAATACATCAATAGAGGAGAGTCATCGCATAGAGCCTGAGACAAAGAACATCATGGCGCCCACACCTTGGAAAACTGAGTGTAGTCGATATAAAGTGCACATATTAAGACAAGAAGCGCAAACACACTATAAAATAAATCCACAGTTACATACCATTTTGACTTCCTGAAAGCTAAAGTGCCTGGGTCCTTTCAATTATTGCTTCGATCGGGAAGAAACAGACGATATTTCTGGGAATGATCCTTAAACCAGCCGGTGCTCATGAAGCGATACCTGAGATCCACTGTCATTCTTCTAACCAGGATGACATTCAAAAAAGTCAGTCCTTCTGCTGCGAGCAGACTGGCAGCACTGCAGCTGCCGCGCTCTTTTGTGTGTCTAAAGTCAAGTGTCTCTCCCAAACACTGTCTGACTTGAGGGCACGGCCATTTGCATCACAGTGACGGTGTGAAATAATATTGTGAAAGACGCCTCACATGGCAAACAGGCTGGAGGAATTCACGATCCGGCAAATTTGAAGAGGGTGTGGACGGCCTGCCGGGGAGGGAGGCCCCACCCTTCCTCATTCAGACCCGGTGAGTGAATAAATAGAACAATTTCCTTTATTTGAAGAATTCAGGTGTTATCAGACAAGACTCGTAAAACTATCAATCTGCGATCAAAGGTGGTGGGTGCCTCTGAAAGTAGAACAACAAACAGAAGTCTTTGATTTTACCTATCGCAATTTAAACACCTTTTTTCCCACAGAATCCTTTATGAATGTCGCTTTCGGATAAATACGTGCTTTGACACACTTTACACTGTTGCCAAGTGCTATTTAAACTGAACAAACAGCCGCTAAGGAGCCTCTGGCCGAGTTTTCCAGTTCGTGTCTAAACAGAAGGAAACACAAAAACCTGGAAGTCTCGCTCCGATCTCGTGTTCTTTTTTCCAGGGCCAAAAATAGGTAATACCGTACCTCCGAGTTGTTTCGACTCATTCAATCAATCCGCTGCGTTGAAGGGGAAGTATTATCCAGTGTCCTTTTTTCAGACGGCGTTGCCGCCTCCAACAGCTACCAGTTGTTCCTCAATGAAAAGCTGTTATCTCTGTCTCTGCCAAGCGCTCCCTTCGTATTTACTCACAGCGGTGGCAAATGTCAGGTAGGTGGAGATTTACTGGGTTGCCATATCGGTGCGCAACTTGGCCTGCTGCTTATCTGTCAAACCAACACTCGGCAACAGATAATAAACAAGCTCAAAGGAACCATGATATTGATTCTTAATTATCTACAATCTTAATTGTAGGTAAATGCTTCATTCAGGTCTTTAAAAACAAATAAACACGATTTTATCATAATTTACTCGCATATTTCTAGTCAAAAATGTTCAACTTTGACAGTCTGTTCTGACAGGTTGACAGGTTTGAATTCCTGGAAATGTTTGCGGGGGTCTCTCCTCAACAAATCCTCCTGAAACAAACACGAGCAAGAGCAGGTTTGACAGGTCGGCGCCTATGGAAAATAGCTCAGGGATGGTGGGATCATCCCGGAGGATTGTGTGCATCCTACCGTACACCCTACGTATGTTATTCTAGTCACAGGTTCGCCCGAGCCGGTGAGCATTCACCACACCCCCCTGCAGGCAGAAATGAAGGAAAACTGTCTACTGACGTCACAGAGCAGGTGTTTCAAAACTCCCCTGCTGAGCTACTTCATGTCACTCTGATGGAACCTTGATGAACAGCAATACTTCCAGCTAGTTAGTTTGATGGCAAATTACATGTGTATACAAGGTACATCTAACTCAACAATAGAAGGCTTGTCATGTTCTATTGTTAGTATATCCGGAGGTGTGTTAGGAGGAAGTCCTCCAATTATTTGCACATCTTAAAAGGTAACCTCCCAATAACAGAGAGAAAAGATTTGAATTCAGAAAAATGCAGAGCTCGTTTGTGCATTTTACAATACATTTTCAAAATCTTGACATAGGAACAGCAGAAATAGTTAGCAACAGCAACATGTGTTTTGACCATTAAAAGTATTTATAGAATACAATGAAGATTCCAATAATGTTGGCGTCCTTTTACTTTGAACAATGGTCAACTTGCGAATTGTGTTGATGATTTTTGATGTGATTTCATGTTTATTCTGAAACAATGCTTAACATCACGTGCTTGTATGTGAAACTCCTGCAGAGGCATGAAAAGGTTTTGGAAAAAGTATGGTACCATCAGAAATGTGGTGGAGCTGAACGGTAAAGCAGCAAAAATGAAAATGGAAAAAATCAAATAAGCTTAGTAATAAGTGCATCCCACTATTAGAAGAGTCAAAAGGCAGAAAAATGTGCAAGAAACAAAACAAAAGAAAGAAACTACGACTCGGGTTATGAAATATCTAACATGTGCAAAGGTTTTGGCATCCCCTGACAGAATAGATACTTTGGTGATGTAACTAACAGATGCAACATGAAAAACACACTGACATAACATAAAATGCAATGCATAGTTCTGTACGTGCCATTGAAAAATGTGGGTGGATCTGTGCATGGGAGAAGCACCACAAGCTAACACAAGAGCATGAGTGAGAGAAAATCCAAAATGCAATGCTTTAAACAGGCTCCAAAACGTGTTTGCAAGCTGCAAAAGTGGCTGTTACTGTGAGGTTCACAGAAGTGTTTGAGAATTTCTTCTCAATGTATGGACAGAGCAGCAACAGTGTTTGCTGTTTTTCATGTCCCTTTTGCCTCAGAGGCTGCTCGCTTCTCTCCATTCACAAAACACATGAAAACACATCAATTGGCACAGGAAAAAGCTCGCAAGGAGTTCTCAATAACCAACCTTGAAGTGTTTGGAAGGCGAAGTGAGGCCGCCCGGTTGAGTCATGTCGAGGCTGATTATGGAGTTGGAATCGGAGTGAAGGTCCCACTCCGATTCAGTCCGGAAACTGCACTCAGTGGAAACGCTCATCTGGTCAAAGCTCCTGGTGGAGAGGCAGGAAACAGAAAGGGAGAGGGGGGGGGGTGAGAGGAAATTATGTCATCAGTCTTTGTTTCTCAGTGCACATCGGGGCTGCTTTTATTATCTTATGGATCCATCACACTTTTTTCAGCATAATTCATTGACTGTTGTGACTTTTCCAATTACAAATCACAACACTGAATTTGTACATAATGTTCTTGATGGCTGTTCGGCTACAGAGCAGTGTGACACGTCTGACTGCCACCAACTTCAAAGACTTCACCAACCGACCTTTGTGTTCACCTACAAAAACACACAGACACACGGTGAGGAGAGACGATATTACACTTGACGTGCAACATTCGCCTCCCAGCGGTAAACTGCTGCTTGCCGGGCAATTAGAGGAGCGCTGAGGATTCTGGTACACGTGTGAGACATGAGGAGGCTCATCCACATGGGCGGAGGGTTTCTCTGCAGCTGCCTACAAGGTCTTATGGACGGATCACACCCAGTTTACAAGCAAACGGCAACCCAGCTGCAGCGGCAGACATGCAAGCAACATTCCACGGTGTTTTAACAATAGATGTGCTGCTAAATACACACAAAAGCTGAGTGGAAAACACACGACAGCGCTGTCATACAACGTGTTCAGACTGTGTCGATGGTGTTCACGTCACAATTCGCCATCCGGTCATGATGGGAGGGGCTGGGGTGGGAAAGGAACCAAAATCTTCCCCCACCTTTGTGAGAGCAGGCCTGCAGCTACAATTACTGTCATTGTTCAGATATCTTCTGTTTTGTTTTTTTTTGTTATTTGCTGTATAAAATGTAAGAGAATGGTGATGATTCTTTCAAGGGTTTTGTTTAGTCCATTACCCAAAGATACTCAGTTTACTATCACAAACCAAGTGAAAAATAATCACATTCACAGAGCTGACATTAAAAAATGCACATTTTATTTCTGATATTAATTTCATTTGATCATTGATTTGATTTTGACAATTGTATAATTATCCAAAATACAATAATTAACACGTTTACTAAATGAAAGTTGTGTCACTTCATGGTTGGAGTGAGTTCCACTGATGTGAAAGAAGTCCCTGCAATGCCAAGTTCCACCACAAGAGGGCAGAGGCAGCTCAGCTTTGGAAACCTCTTCGCTTCTTTGGGCTGACATGAAACAGTCTGTTGCGGTTTTTCGATCTCCATCAAAAAGTGGCAAACGCCCTGAAGTTGGGCGGCAGTGATAATCACAGATTGTCGCCCTGTAACCTGCAGTTTCTGTGTGAACACACGGCACTTGGAAACTTTATGTATTACAGTGTGATACACAAACGAAAGCCACCAGCATCTCTCTGGGCGCAAGATTTGCTTTGTTTTTACTGCTTGAGCAACTGCATTCACACCATTTGACCGCACCTCACCTGATAGGACCTGCACCCGCTTGATAAAACAAGTTTATCATCTGATTTTGCTCACCGCAGGAGCTCTCAAAACATCACAATGTCATTTATAAGGGGTAATAAAGATAGTACACTGGTAGGGACACTCTCAACCACGTTTGTTTATGCATGATTATATTTGATATCTAGTAAAAATATCTGATTCGGGCTCGACAGTGGGCGCATTGTGGCTTTGTGGTGCATCTTATCACCAACGGTTTCCAATTTCCTCCAAACGCCTCGCAGGAAACAAGCGTGAACTTGCTTCAAGGGAAACGTATGGGAAAAGAGGCTGCAATCGTGCCGACACACGCATCTGGAGTGACTAAGAGGCAGCAGCTTTAAGCGAGGTTCCGCTGGATTAATGCGGCTGAGTTTGGTGTCACCATGTCCCGCTCAGGACGCCCGCAGCATGCGGAGTGATTTATCGTCCTACATGGTGTGTCATGGCAACGGTGCAACATGAGATGAATGTGCCCTTCGGTGTCGGCCTGCGTCATGAATTCATTCAGGGTTGCGCCAGATCAGCCGGAGGGAATATTAGTGAGCCTTTTCCTCTGCGTTGCGAGAATATTCTGCACGACTCTTGAAGGAGCAGAAGCGTCCAAACTACCGGGCAAAGTTTTCATTTTTTGAGGTGCATCTGAGCTGCAGCTACATAAAAATCAGTAAATCCATGCATCTAAATCACATTCTATTGACAGGAAGTTAGCTGCAAAGAATGACCTAAACACACACATTGAGAGGTTTTTTTTTGGCCTAAAGAGGTTGTTGACCTGCTGGTTCATCGTGAATTCATTAAAAGTGTGCTTGAGGGGAATAAGTGATGACCTGTGACCTCTGAGGCTCTGAGTGTCTGCAGGTGCTTTTGGCTGAAGCTTTGCCGCCAGCAGCGACAGAGCGCAGACAGAAAGGAGGATTTGAGGATGACCCCTGACCCTGTAGCTCAATCGTTGGAGTGCGATCAGTCTCTCTGGAGTCTGTTGACGCGCGGGAGGAACAAACCAGCACTGACTTGCCTGAGCTTTCTCGCCGTTCCCCCACAGACCGATCGCGAGCGCCGTCTTGATTTGATTCTCGGCAGGAATGTTCCGTGTTTTGCAAGACAACTGACCCCATTGCTTAGAATTTTCAAAGCGATGAAAGGACGAAAGGTAAAGTTAATCGAGGTTGAAAACTACTTTCTCAAAACTAGTGGTCCCAGGGATCTGTTTATGACTGGAAAATGCTGAAAAAATGGTCAAATCCCAGATATTCTTTAAGTTGATTTTGGTCCCAGTTTACTGAAGCAGTCAAATCGACGATTCTGATTAAGAAAGGCACGGCATTCAAAAAAATCTAAAAATACACATTAAAAATAGCAAAAAATATGAATTAAATCAAATCATATCATTGTGTAACAACTGGAATTCCCAATTCCTCAGTGAAAAGTGTGAGACAAAGCTCACTTATCTTCAAAAATGGGAACCTCCCTTATCCTTATTTTTCTTTCCCATTTGGCTTCAGCCTGAGATGCAGTAATTGCTGAGTAGGAGGACTTGACACACGCACGCACAGGTTTCGCCTTCCCAATCCACCACCAAACCACCAGCAACCGTTGCCCGGCTCCGCCACAACCAGCCGAACATGCCCCTGCAGAGAAAATACCTAGTCTTGCAATCCAAAGTCATCTTTCAGGAACAAAGAGGTGAAAATCAAACCAACAGATTTGTAAAGCAAACCTGCGTGGAACCAGCGAATACATTTGAACAAGGGATGGAAAGGATTCAAGTTCTGACGCTGACTTCTGTTTGGGCACACGAGGGGCATAATGAGTCACCGGAGGCTTGTGATGAAGGATCTCTTTGCTCCAACGTGAGGAAAACAACAAGGGAAGTCGACACATCGCTGCCTGAAATTTACCGCTAGTTTTAAGGTCAAGGTGCACAGGTGACGAATTCTGCACTGGCAATCACACACAATGCAGCAGTATGATATCAAAGGTATACTGCCTTTGTAGTACCCTCAAACAACAAATACTGTGTATATAAGAAGCAGTATAATAACTCCATGCACTGCTGATAAGAGATAAGGAGGCTCCGGCGCGGCCTCACAAGGCGAATCCAAAAAAACAAGCGCGACTGTGTGTCTGGGAGTGCCTGGAACAACTCGAGTGTTTGCCAGATGTTGGGCGGGTCTGCAGCAACCAGTAGGGCTGCAGCAGCCCCGACCGTTTCCACTTGGACCAGTAACCAGTGCTGGAAAACCCAGGCCACGAGTGCATTTTCCACCACTTTGTTATAAAAGTTGCAGTATAAAGTGCGTGTTGCCGCTGAGGGTGAAGTGCCAAGCGGGTAATAAATCACAAATTGTTGGTACATCCACCTTGAGATTGACAGAAGTGTGGAGTCATTGCGAGTGTGAGCAACAACACAAGCTCATAAAGATTTTGGAAACACTGCTAATCTGAAGTGTTTTCTGCCGTATGGAGAGATGCTCTGCTTTATTTCTTATCAGCACCGTGTGACTGATGTGTGGAAAAAGCAGGAAGACACATTTCTGGGCGCAGGTTTAGTGGATAACAAGATAAACACTTGCTTCAGGTTCAAATAAAAACTGAAAATAAAGAACAAGCTCATAAAATTGGCTGTTGATTGGCCGGAAGATCTTGGTGTTCTCATCCGAGATTCCTGTTTTTCAGCCTGTGCCTGTCTTCTTTCTGGAAAGGTGCCTCTCTGGCTGTTAGCACTTCCTGTTTGTAATGTTGCCATACACACCTATCACATTCTAAATGCAAACATTGAAGCAGTAGAGTTTTTTTCCCACCCAAGACAGGAATAAAGGATGTGTTTCCCCCCATACCCATCTCAACATGATGCATATTTATTTCCTCAGCCGCCACTGTAATAATAAAACTATCTGTAACTGGGCTTTCTTTTCCCTAATTCCATTTTTCCGCACTCTTCTACCAAGCATGCAGTGTGCTCACTTCATATTATTCACAGTATTCATGTTTTTGGCTGAGGGATGTGACCACTGGATTGTGGGTAATAGATATGTTTAACATCGTGCACTAGTTTTTATGTAACAACGGTCAGGCTTAACATGTTCTACATGTACTCGCAATATAAAAACAATGATGGTCCTACAATGGATAACAGGCACCCTTTTATGCAAAAGAGAAATGCAAAGTACTGAAAAGAAGCAGTTTAACGGTATTTTTACACAGCAGTGCAGATGACATGTGTGCTGGGAGAGGCCTCTCCTCTCCCGTGTTGCTGTTTCGCAATAACGATCATCCAATATTCCTGAAATTCCAAGAACAATAAGAGCGTTCTTCTCCCCTGGAAAAGCTTGAGTCAGCTTCCAGTGCTTGCCTAATCCCAACTGGACTGTGTTACAAAAAAAAAA
>CAESWR010000294.1:1609286-1622053 GCA_903171835.1 Mullus surmuletus
TGGTGGAAAAGTCACTGCTGATGAACGACGCTGATGGTGAGGATCTCATATAACTTCATCTGAAGTTGAACTATCCCTTTAAAGTGGGCACAGTGTTTGCAATTTGCTGATGTAATTAATCTATTAAAATAAATACCAACCCCTGTTTATGCGTAATGTGCAATGCTTGACGATATATCTATGTACCTCAAAACATCATGTACATATGAATATTGCACGTGAGGAATGGGAGTAACATAGTTTATCACCTTGCTATCTCTCCCCAGTGGGGGGGGGGGCTCTTCGTTATCCTGTGGGGGGCCCGACGTGTAGCCGATGGGCTACATAAAAACCTGTTTCAAATTCAAACCGGGGGGAAAAAACCCCAAATATAACATTTATGACGTGAAAGATTGCGGCGCTGACTTGCTTTCTCCTTCCTCCCGAACCTTCTGTAACGAGTCACGACGAGTCAGCAGCTGTCTGGCCAATACCCGACAGTCGCGGATACGTTTGCACTGTCGAGCATGAGCCACCGAAACAGTTTTTGGCTGCGGAAAGTGACAGAGAGGATTCCAAAAGCAGAGGCCATTCCTGATAAAAGCCCTGGAAGGTTTGGCAGCATCGCTCCACACGCTGCGATGAATCATATGATTATCTGCTGAGGTCAGAGGCCTCGCTGGCTAACTGCATTCCTGCAGCTGAGCCTCTGAATTGACTTGGACTCAAACGAGGATTTGTGAGAAAGATTGTGATGTAACGCGTTTTATCTCTTTAAACCCTGAGGGGCGCGTACAATCCTCGCGTCTTGCTTTGCTGACCTCTTAGCCTGAACGCAGTAATATTCTTATTCATTTCCACCTTTGAGTCAGACAGATCAGTTGCACCTGTTCTGTGTGCTTTATGCCACACACTCCGATCCAAATGATTTGCTTTGATGCGCTGCCACCTGTGATGTAAACCGACATATATGCTTCCTTTCGGAGGTTCACAGGCATCCCTTCCAATCTGATAAGCTTGCTGCGGCGCCTGAGATCGCCAAGCCACACGCTATTTAGATTTGCTCTCATCTGCGCCGACTGAGATGCTGTTGCTGTAATTACGGTAGCTATGGAATCAAAACTAGTATTGCAACAATTCATGTATGAAGAGCCCAGCCTTTCATTCCAAGATGTGGAATGTGCCACTTTAAAAGTTATCTATCATTTTTTTCGGACATTTTTGGAGTGCAAAAACACAACACAGATGCCAGCAGGGTAAAAAAAGATTTGATCCGCCATAATATGTTTTTACCGGCCACTGTTCATAATTATGACCTTAACTAACACATTATCTGGAAACACTGACCAACATAAAGATAACTGCTAATTGCAGTGTTTTTTATAATAGGAACGACATAAGTGAAGGTTTCAGATACTGTTAAAAGAATCATAACATTTATTTCCAATACGTTTCGTCTTCTTCTATCTGATGAATGTCGAATGACGGCGGACAGAAAGGGACAAATTTGAAATTCGAAATGCAAATGCAATTTAGTCAGCATGCAATTAAGTCACATGCATTGGGCGAGTGGCGAGTGCTAATTTGACACAATGGCCGCGAGTAAGAGGGGAAAAAGACAGAGGAAGAGAATGGCAGTGCGCTGGGTGTCTCTTGTCTCGTCCTTGTTTGCATGCGAATGAGCAGGTGTGAACAGGTGTGCGTGCGTGTCATAATAGGACAGGACTGTTCTGATCTTATCAATAAGCCCAGTCTGTGTTCGCAAAACAAGGCCACTGGCTCGTAGTAATTCCTAAATCGCTGGAGATGTTGGAGGTATAAAACCGACTTGTTCGTCTTGGCTGTAAACCTCAGCACCCTGGGGATCTACTGGAGAGCGCGAGGCAGGATTCCACCGTCTCAGCTGGAGGGTGTGACCGCCTCATTTTGTCTGGCTGATTGAAATATTTTGGGACGCGGAATCCATTTTCACCCCCCTATACATACTTTACTTATCTACTGTAGGTATTCTATTAAACAGTGAGATTTAGCAGCCTGTGCAAAGTGTTTTTTTAATGGCATATTACCGCAGTCACCTAGCAAAGACCTTCACATGCTCGTACTCAAACAACCACACAAGAGGTCCACAAACACAAAAGCGCCACCATTATCAGAGTGTTGGATCAGGCTGTGCTTTCCCTGCCTGACTCGCTATAGGAATGAAGGAAGGTGTGATATAATTCACCTCAGATGCCTTGAATAAACCTGCCTCTGACTGACGTGATCTCATACTCTTGCAAAACAGCTTTTTTGTTTTTGTAATTAGCCGCGTGTCTAGGCTTTCTCAACTGGAAAGTAGTGGGCGGTCTTTATACTGGAAATTGTCTTTAAAGTGAAATTGGTTATTATGTGTATCTGGTTGCATCTGCCAAATAATCACGATGAATGACAGTAATTTGACAGTAACAAAATGTGTGCGGAAATCCAATGTCACTCACGATATGCAACACAATGGTATAATATAACTTGTGTTACAGGACGACATTTAAAAAAAGATGAAATTGATTAGCTCATCAGTTATTCTTCCTTGACCACCTTTGGCTAATATAATAATAATGATAATAATAATGGATTTATCATGAAATGAGAGAGTTCCAGGATTATGCAATGAAGTTATATGAGAAGGTGCACATACAGTTTTTTTTCTAATTTTGTTGTTAAGGATTTAAGCTTCTTTTCAGCATTCAATCAGACAATAACCACTTAATGCGGCTTAATCGTTATTCGGTGTCTGCCCTGCCCTAACCTGAACCAAAATGCTAAATAAACCCTTAGAGCGGGGCCCGACTGCAGCACAAGCTCCTGTGTTGTGTACTACTATCTATCTATCTACTGAATTCTAAGGGGAATTACATTTACAAAATGATCGCCTTGATCGAAACAGACCGCGTGTGCAGAAACACCACCGCAGTGGAACAATAATGTTGTTTTTACGTATATTGTGAAGTCAGTCACACTGCTTTCTGTTCATGAAGATGATAACACTGTTTCCTCTAAGAACGATGAAAGACTACCAGCTAATTTTTCTGACATTTATATGAAAAAGAAAGTACTTGAATTGGAACACACTCACACTTAACGTCCTGTCTGAGAGAGAAAGACAAGCAGCCTGGCCTGTTATTATTCATACCCTGAAGTTGAAAATGTAATAACACCCAATTAAGTTGAGCGGGAACAAAATCATATTGTGGTAATATTCGAGTCAGACTGTCAATAACATGACTAATGGCTCTGTTATGTTCTGCTGCGTATAAACTGGTGACAATGTGTGTCAGTGCTGCCCTGCTTCCCTCCTCATCACAATTAAAACTGATTGAGCCACAAGTTCTAATGAGAATCAGCGGCCTGTGTGATGTGTGTGTGTGTGTGTGTGTGTGTGTGTGTGTGATGTGTGAGTCACACCCGCATGACAGGTTTATGTACGAGTTATGCAACGCCGGCCAGTCTCCGACCAAAACAGAACCTTTAGATGTAGGTTAACCTGCCAACGTCAGTGACAACAACACCTGAGTCACGGGAAGTGATGAGTTATCAAATCACCAACTAACTAACACTGAAGATGAAGAGGGATGTCAAATCAATTAATCAATCAATCAATGGTTGAGTAGCAGTCATTTGTTGTATTTAGGGATTACATTAAAACTCTGTTGATGACGCACGATCACCGTGTTTTACAGATTCCTAATTTCATTGACAGTGAAGTTTATTTTGAAATAACGCACTTTTACTGTTGGAATTGTTTTCGAGTGAATCAATCAATCAATCGATCAATCAATCAATGAATACATTGAAATGTAAGTGTAAGGGTTGATTATTTTTGAATGCAGTTTATCCGGGGAGTTTATGCAGATGTTTACTGCTTCACATCTGGATCTTCGAAAAAAGCGAGGTCACCCAAGGTCACCCGAACCGGGTCGGTCCCGGGTCCACGCGGCGAGCGCGGCGCGACAGACCACCTCCCTGGTCTGTTCCTCCAGACCAGAGAAGCATGACTGAACTAGCTCTACTGGAGAGGTAGTTGGAGCCAGAAGGGGAAACAGACACACACACACACACACACCCACACACACATACGATTCTGTGACTTGTCAGCTTCATGATATATGGTACCAGTTGGATAAGGGCCCCTAAGGGAGTTTCCATAACCCCTGCCCCTGATCTCCATACTTTAACATTAGTTTTGATTTGTTCCCCCAACAATAATCCACATTAATCAAATTTCCCTCCTCTTTGTTGTGACTTTTTGTTTAGTTTAGTTTAGTGTTGTTGTGCTCCAACCCAAAGCAGCAGGTGAAGTGTGTGCTCTTACATCTGGCTGTTGAAGCTGTCCAGCTCCCCCGTGAAGAACACCTCTCCTCCTCCTCCTCCTTCTCCTCCTTCTTCTCCTTCTTTCCGTTTGGATTTCTTGCGCTTCAGCTTGAACGAGAGCATCCGCCGGCCCTTCTTCTCCTTCGGGGGCGCGGGCAGCCCCCCGGCGGGCAGCGTGGCAGCGCCCCCCGGGCTGAGGGCGCCCCCCTCCCCCGGCGGGTCCCGGGGGGGGGCGGCGGCCGCTCCATCTTTCCCCCCGCGTTTGCTCTCCTTGTCCGGCGACTTCAACTTGAAGAGACTCTTGACTTTCAGCGTGCTGGACTTGCTCATGTTGGCGGCGTGGTGTCTGCTGGGAAAGGTGGGAGCAGCGAGGGACGCGTCCCCGCTTCTTGAGGAGGCGGAACCACCGGGAGAACCTGCAGAGCGGGTTGCCGCCGAGCTCCGGACGTGCCCTCAACGCCGCTCGCGCAGCGTCAGGTGAGTCGGCGCGCGCGCGGCTGGGTCGGCGTGAAGGTAAATACAGCCGCACTTCCGGCAACCTTCACAATAAAACCCCCGAAAATTGACAGCGCAGGTTTTACAACTACGACTTTTTCATCACAGGTGCACCGACGCAAATACTCTACTTACATCCCCCCGAAAAACCTCATTTGTTTTTATGTATGTACGAAAAATTAAATAATTTTATATTTCTTAAAACACATACATACATACATGCATACATACATTTCTTTGATATATGATGGTTAATTCAGTTCAGCAGTAGTGGTTATCTTATAAAGGAAAAGTATAATAATCAGTTCCTCAAAGGCACAATTGTGATGAACTTGAGTATGTGAACATTAAGTAAGTAAGTAAATACATAAATAAATAACACACAATAATGCTATACCACAAATAAATAACATCAGCAATAGTAACAAAGCTTGACATTAGCAGCTACCACACAAAACTCCAAGTACATTATTTATTTCACAAGCTAAGATCTAGTTTACAACTACAACTTTTTCATCACAGGTGCACTGATGTAAATACTCTACTTACATTCCCCCGAAAAAGCTCATTTGTTTCTATGTATCTACGAAGAATTTGATAATTTTCTATTTCTTAAAACACACGCATACATACATACATACATACATACATACATACATTTCTTTGATATATGATGGTCAATTCAGTTTAGCAGTAGTGGTTATCTTATAAAGGAAAGGAGGAAGGAGACCCAAAAAAGGGTCCATACCAAAGACAGTCAGTATAAGGCACCACACAAAACCCCAAGTACATTATTTTTTCACAAGCTACCATCCAGGTTTAACAGCCTGATGGCAGAAGGAATAAAAGATTTTTGAAGGACGATCCTCTGGGTTAAGAATGCCAATAATAGTAAAGAATCTTTGTCCTAATTCCTCTCAATACAGGTATGGGTGGGCTGAGCGGTTAATAAGGAATTACAGTAATCCCGCCTGCAGGTAACTGGTAACTGCATGGGACCAGTTTTTCTGCATCTTTTTGCGTCCATTCGACATCATGGTGTCGTTATGTAAAGGCGAACAAAAGAGAGATCTTGCAGGTTTTTTTCCTTTTACTGCACCGTTCAATATTTGAGTTACTGTTCTCTCTTTCTCAAAGATTCCATGCAGTTACGCTGGAAGCGACAGCCGTTGCTTTTCACAAGACAGCGAGGTTTCAGGTGTCTTTGGGGCAAAAAAAGTTAATTAATTGCAGATCCTTCACATGGATGTGTTTTAAAGATGTGTAAATATTGGCTACCAACAATGAGGAATTATGGGAGCGTGAGAAATAATCCATATTTGTACAGCACATAGCCCTGAGGAACTCCACAACTATACATTGAGGAGTGATATCTAAGGATTGTTGGAGGACTGGGGTGTTGGTGGGTACTGACTTAGGGGTCACCTTTGAAATGCTTTTATTTTGAAGGCAACTCTAGGCTTTCATTCTCTTGCCAGCCAAAGTTCAGTTCAGCTCAGTTGAGATCAACTCTTTCAACACAACTCAATAAAGTTTCCTCTGCTTGCAAACCTCCATTGACCCCTTTGTTACACTGGCATTTATGTTCACACATGTTGCATGGACACACACACGCCCACACATGATTATGCATTTCTTGTGTGTTTGTGCAGGTGTGTGTGTGTGTGTGTGAGTGTCTAGAATATTTGAAAGACTTACAATAAGAAAGAAGAGTTATTCCTATTATAAGGCTTCAAACACACATATCATCTCAGTATGAGTGAGATGCTCTCAGGAGAAGCATCCAAAGCTCCTTTTCATCCAGGCAGTGATGATTTAACCCCCCCTGAAATAACAGCACCATCTGCTGGTCATGTTGAGGAAAAGCTGCCATGCTGGGGTGGTTGGCGTGCAGGTAAGGTGAGTAACATTTTGAATATTTGTGTGTTAAGGAAGACATATTAATGCTAAAAAAAAATTAAAAACCCAAAAGTGAAATTTTACAGAGTTTTGAGTGACTTAATTGTCGTTGTTGTCGCTATTTTCAACATTTAAAACACTCAAAATACAAACGGTCCTGTAAATTATAAGAAAAAAAGTATAAAAATGTCTGATATTTTTAATCCAGAATTCAATCATCATATATTTTTTCTAAGTTAAAGAAAATTTCCAACAAGAAAACCATCACAGCATTTTAGTTTACAGTGTCATAGTTTTCTGGTAAAGCCCACGGCGGTGAACCACAACACTCAGACAAGGAGGATCTTTGTTGAACGGTGGGCTGCGAACACCCTTGTCTGAGATCAAAAGCAGGAAGATCAGTAAAGTGTCGCATTCACACAGTAGCAGAACCGGTGTAAGGTTAACCCTCATCTTTTTCTCTTCTCTCTTTTGGGTTTTTTAAAGCATATATTTGGTACATAAACCTCCCACACTGAACACTTCTCACATCTGCAGCAGGTGCGGGTATCTGGGAGCAGAACATTTTTTCAGCTTTTACTCGAAACCCTGAATCCAGCAGGCAGATCTTGAGGATCATCTCCACAAAGGTAAGCTGATAAAAGCCTTCATTTTTGTTGTATCTATGCAATGTTTCAATGCATTCATTTATTTAATTCACTCAGCTGTCTAAGTTTATAATTAGTAAATTCATTTTATTAGCAGTATTAGGTTAGTAGAAGCATTAAAATAGATATGTGGTAATATTTCCCTGTTTAGGAGTGAAGTGGATGTTTAAATTCTAAATGTGTGTTCCACCTTTAAAGATCTAAATGAAGATTAAACCTAGAATTATCAGTCCTACTAAATATGAAAATGATCTACAGCATAGATGAAGTTCTCAACTTCTACTTGCATAGAAAAGCAATTTCTGCCTTTTCCTTCCCCTGTTCAGAGATCTATACAAAAGTAATTGCTTCCTCTTTAATGGGAGCCATCACACAGAGCACATGCGTGTGAAAGTTGTGAAAGTTCTGTAAGAAAATGTCAGCCTTTTATCAGGTTTTCTTTTTATATTTTCTATATCAGGTTTTTGAGGAGGGAAGTTTAGACATGCAGAACGATTTCTCACATGCAGCTCTTTTTTTGACCAGAGAAACCACATCTTAATTCCTGCACTGTGAATTTGCATAACAGTCGATTACAGCCTTTGACTCTCGTGACCTTGACTTTGGTGACCTTTCTACTGTCATCTTGGGTGATAAGGATCATATCAGCTTCTGGAATCAAAGCAGCGCAGCGTGCACGTCTACTTCTGCACATGTTCACTTTGTCGCCTAAATTGGTGTCACTCGCAACCAGAGGAAGAGACAAGTAGAACAATGACTTTTAACCTGCGTGCAGAATTGGGGCGGCGCGCATGTTTATGCTGACTGGAAGGACAAACTCTTCCCACTGGCTTACTGGTTTGTCAGAAGTGTGTAGTTTAATTTCCATCCGAGGGCTTTCATGGGAACAACAAAAGTCTGACTCACAGACTGTTTCTAATGAGCTTTTATCAACTCAAAGAACTGCCTTTTTGTGTTCACTCAGTTCACCCGAAAAAATGAAAAAGGAAGTCTCACTCTTTATCTACTGAAGTCATATTTTGGTTATTATGAAAAAGATCGCAAATGTTAACCCTAATAACACTCGTGAACGTAATAATCTAACTGCATTATCGAGGTAAATGCAGAGATTAAAGGTTATATTTGGGTCAGAGCCAATTACTTTGATTGGAAGACTGTAAATTCTCACATTTTTCGTGAGTCCTGACAATCCTACAAAAGTTGCACGACTTTTCGAGCATTTTCAGGGGGTCAGAATTGCAGTTCATCATGTTTGATAGTCTCACACACACACACACACACGCATACACACTGGTCACAAGACGGAAGAGGTCGCAGGGGGCGGCGGTCGCGAGGGGTGCGAGTTTAAATGTGTTTTTCTTAATAAATTGTTTGTAATTTAAGAAAAAAAAATTGTCAAAATAGAGCTTCTGCAAATCTTAGGGTTGTCTCAGTGATCTATTTGCAGATAATTAAGGATTCAAGGATTGCTCTATCGTTTTGCAGATTTTCGAAATGAGCACAGAGAGCCCAGCTTACTACGACGACTATAATGAAACGGCGTATACAGAGTTTCCGCCTCCCTGCGACCTTGACCCCAGCCCCGCAGAGGTCGCCGCCCAGACGTACGCACACTCCATCATCTGCGCCTTCGGCCTGATCGGCAACACGCTCGTCATCGTCACCTACCTGTTCTACAAGAAAACCAAGAGCATGACGGACGTGTATCTCTTCAACGTGGCCGTGGCCGACCTCATCTTGGCGGCGGCGCTGCCGTTCATCGCGTACAACGAGCAGCACAGCTGGATCATGGGCTCGACGGCGTGCAAGGTGCTGCGCTCGGCCTACAGCGTCAACCTCTACAGCGGGATGCTGCTGCTGGCGTGCATCAGCGGCGACCGCTACATCGCCATCGTCCGGGCGCGGCGCTCCTTCGGCTCCCGCTCGGGAACGCTGCTCTATAGCCGCCTGATCTGCTCGGCCGTGTGGGCGGCGGCGGCGGCCCTCACGCTGCCCACGGTCGTGTACAGCGAGCGCGTGGACGAGCTGAGGTTAAGCGACGGCGGCCTGAGCGCCACGTGCGAGATGTCCTTCAGCCAGAGCAAGACGGCCCGGCTGATGAAGGTGCTGGTCCCGGCGCTGCAGATGGCGGTGGGCTTCCTGCTGCCGCTGGTGGTGATGGTGTTCTGCTACTCCTGCGTGACGTGCAGGCTGCTGCGGGCGCAGAGCAGCCAGCGGCACAAGGCCATCCGCGTGGTCCTGGCGGTGGTGGTGGTCTTCATCGTCTGCCACCTGCCGTACAACGCCGCCCTGCTGAGCCGCACGCTGGCTCTCTTCAAGGAGAGGAGCTGCGAGGGCGAGAAGCTGCGGCTCCTGGTGCTGGACGTCTCCCGGAGCGTGGCCTACCTGCACTGCTGCCTCAATCCCGTCCTCTACGCCTTCATCGGGGTCAAGTTCCGGAGCCACTTCTGCCAGATCGTGAAGGACCTGTGGTGCTTCAGCAAGAAGTACATCTCCTCCGCACGGTCGTCTCGCGGGACGTCCGACATCTGCATCTCCGGCATCAGGACTTCCGAGGTCTCCAACAACGTATCGACGTTCACCGCCTGATCAACCCTCTTTCTGAGGCTTCCGACAGGGCCGTTTCTAGCTGTTTGGGGGCCCCTAGTTTACCAAAATTGGATGAAGAGATTCCTAACCCAGACAAAGCTCCTTCGTTATCAAGCAACATAGATTCATGAGCGCATATTCATATTTCATAATTGCAGTGATGTTGCAGTAATACAGAAAATTTAAATGAATCTGTTTTTACATAAAATACTGTCGGTTTAGTTCTCACTAACGGGGATTATGGGTGGCTGTCAATCATTCCCACCATTCCCATCGGCAGCCCGCTACAAGTGCGGTACAAAGAATATGACCTATGACCCTAATGCCACAAAAACACCAGCCACAGCTTATCATTTGTATCCTACATTTATTTCTATTCATAAAAAGCACAAAAAGACTTGGGGGCCCGAAGACTAAGACACCTCGTTCACCTATAGCAAGAAACGGCTCTGCTTCCTGAAGATGACGATGCGTTCATGATACAAGGCTTAGAGTGGGAAAAGTGAGGGACGTCTTTTTATCTCTCAAAGAAAAATCTGTGAAATGCATAATAGTCTGGGATTACAATATAACCATAAAATGTTACACAATCAAGACTTATGATGTTGTTGTCATTCATATTTTGGCTTTTTAATAGAACATATAGAAGTATCTTCTTTTCGTTCCTCCCTATTTGTAAATAATGAGAACCAGCTGTAAATAGATCTGTAGTGATGAGCCCCAGAATAGATATAAAAAAATGTTAATAATAAAAAAAAAAACATGTTCTTTGCAGCTTTTGAACGTCTCTCAATGAATTTTAAAAATTGCTTTACCTTTAAAACGTTTAAAATCTTACTTTCACTGCCTTGCTGCTCCTTTGTGCATTTTTTTAATGACTGATTTACAAAAAAATGAATAAACTGTCTGTTTCACATCAGTGTTTTGGGTTGTTTTGGAGGCGGAGGAGTGGTTGAATAGATTGTGATCATAGTTCACACACTTCAATTTTTTCGCTGCTGATCAAGATAAGACAATAGAGAAAGGAGAAGTTCAAAGGCGCGTGTGAAACAGTAACACAAAAACACACACATGGAAACACACTCTGTGCACATGCAGGACAGGTACGTGCTCATCAAAAAAGGCAGATTTGAGTCGAGATACGAGAAGATCTGCAGATGCAAACCTGCTCGATGTAGGACACGGAGGACGGACGGCTCAGTTTGGGAAAAGTTCAACTTTTTGTTTTCTCTGTTAATTTTCAAAGCGAAAACACAATCGACAAATCGCCATTTTGCATTGGAGAGCTGCTATCAGAGGTGGGGAGAGTAGCCAAAATTGGTCCTCAAGTACGAGTACTGTTACTTTAGAAAAATATGGCTCAAGTAGAAGTAAAAAGTAGTCCTCTAAAAAATAAGTAAAAAGGGTAAAAATTACTTGGGGAAAAAACGTATCTGCAATATTTGATTTATTTGTCTTAAGTGCATGAATTCAATCAGATGGACAAAAATATCCCCCCAAAAAAAGCAACTTCAGGTAAACCCTTTTAACTAAAATGATAATAAATTAAATCTTTAAATGGAAGAATAATGTACGTAGGCTACACATGCTTCGGAAATGAGGCCACATTTTTTGTGAATTCTTAATGAGTCGTGCATTGCAATGCAGTTGAGTGAAAGTAACACAAACACTCATTTGGGCGCGTTAGACGGGACACAAGGGCCTTTTTGGCAGAAAACATGTATCGCCGGTTTCATAATGGAAACCCAGGTGAATTAAAACCATCTGAAACATTCCTTTAATGCCTCCACACTCTCATCAATGAGGTGTCACGCACAACAGCAGCAGGTCATATTTTTTTTAATTGCTTTCTCTGTGGTTCGTGACTCAGTTTTCACAGAATATTTACCAGTGCCAGTAAACTCTTTTGGGGTTGTTTCCTGTGCATGGTCTAGATTTTGTATGTGAAAAATGCCACAGACTCAGAGGCACCGTGAGCCACCGGTTCAATTTTGCCCCAAAGGATACACATGAAGTTAGAGGCAAGGTGGACACAGCGAAAACAAAAGCTGAAGTTGTGGCGATAATGTGGCCGACTTGCACAAATGGAGAAATTACAGCTGAAAAAGAGAAGGGTCTGTTTCCGTTTGTGTTTCCCCATGAGTGCTCATGGCAACCCGACAGAACAGAGTAACAATCGCGCCGGTGTGAATAGAAACACCGCGGCAGCTTCACGGCCCTGCGGATCCGCTTTTATCACATACAAAACAGGCAACACTGCAGTGGGAGTCAAACACAAAAGGCACGTGACATCATCTGCACCTTTGCTGAACACATCTTTGACCAGCAAGAAGATTAAAATCTCTTATCACCCAACAGGAAGTAGGTGGGAAGGAAGTGTCTTCCTCTTCTGTCCTCTGGATGTCCTCAGTGAGCTTTTGGCTCTTTCCTTCTTGGACGACCGACCAGTTGCTGGCTGCTGGTTGCAACCATTTTCACTGACCAATTCGGCGCCTGGTGGCCCCGCCCACTCCGTTTTCCCGCCTCCTCTGCGGCTCACCGACACCTGTCACATCTACACGGCCAGAGAGCCGCCCTGCAGCTCGCTCACCACATCAAAGCGCGCGGAGGAGGGAGGATCTGACCTACTTTGCTGTAATTGTTTTTAGAAAGTCATTGATTTCCCCTCGATTTCTTCCTCTCTACTTTCATTTAACCCTCAATTTCTTTCTCCACATCTGCCCCCGCGACACCAGCCCACCAGGAGTCCTCTCTGAGCTCACTGCTTTGACACACCACCTGTGAGCTCCCCCCTGTCTGCCTGTCACACTT
>CAESWR010000294.1:1631536-1658503 GCA_903171835.1 Mullus surmuletus
AAAAAAAAAAAAAAATACCCCCCCCTCCCCTGATCAAAGAAATTGAATACAAAATAAAACAAAACAAAAAAAAAATGAGGCTATTGGGTCTATCGAGGCTATTGGTGGCTGCGGATCAGCACACCTTCAAGAGTCTCATCCTCTCGCTGGATGTCTGAGTGTGAGTGTGTGTGAGTTGCAGACACTAGAGCGTGTTCGTCTGGAGGAGGTCGGGGGCGTTTATCCGCGCCGGGTGCCCGCTCTGCGCTGCTCCTCCACATCTGGCTGCTGGAGGCACACCGGGCAGCAGGCGCCTTTTAGCTTGACGGGCTGTTTGCACTCGGCCGGCGGACAGGACTCCACGAAGCAGGTCACCTGGGCCTCCTGTGGGGGGCAAAGAGGGGGCAGCAGGTCAGTCGTCTTATTCGATTACAGTGGATTAAAAATGTTGGCGACCGGTGTGGGGGGAGCCGCGGCGGAGAAATCACGATGGGGCGAGACGAATACGGTCGAGGGAACTGAAAAGGGGAACTGAAAACGACGTTGCAGACCTTATCAGGAGCCTCGCACACTTAAAATACCAAAATGTGTTTCAAGCAGATAACCTCAATAGAAAGTGTGTGAATGAATCATCTCTGCGTGTTATTGTGGTCTGTTATTTTGTTGTGCTTTTTGTCTCAACTGCCGGTGAGGCGCTAGACAACAAGGTTGCGCCGAACAATGAGGCGCTTTGTTTTTGGAGCAACATGACGTGCTCGACCAAATTGTTCGTCGCCAGACAGCCTTCTCATTGTGCCAAATTTAATCATTACAAAAAGAAGAGGGGCGGAAAAACAATCCGCAACAACCCCACCAATTACACAGAGGTGTGGAGGGTGGAAGGGGATCGCCAGGAAGAAAGAGAAACACAAACAAGAAGCTGACAGGTGTATTATCACATGTGTTGGGGAAAACACACTTGAAGTGGGGAAAGATGGTGAGTGGGGGGGGCGGGGGGGGGGCTTCTGCCAGCAGTTGGCTTGGAAAAAGTGGCAGAGATAAAGAATGAAAGCGGGGCCGTTGAACACAGTGGTGCCAGCAGGAGTGTGCTGCCAAGAGGGGAAACTGTGGCAGGAGAAGCCAGACGGAGAAACTGGGGCGTTTAAAAACATGGAGGCTCGGTGACGGACGTGCCGCTCCAGTCCGGAGACACGGCAAAACGAGAGCGGTGTGACAAATCGGCGGATTACTGCGCATGATGGCCGACAAATGTGTAAGAAATGTGACTAATAATTAGTGCTGGGTATCGTATGAAACAACCCAGTGCCAAGTAGTATCGAAACTGTGGCTGTCAAACGATACCTGACATCGGTTGTTTTTGTACCCAGATCTTAAAAAAAGATGCTCTCAGCCAATCACAGCGAGTGTAATTTGAACACTTTCAAAATGTATCTGTGTAAAAATCTGTTGAATGCGTTGGTGTGGTGACATTTGCACAACTGATTGCTTCTATTAGCATGATTAATATTGAATGAAGTAACAAAAAGTATCAAATGAAGTACTCAATTGGTATCGGTATTATTTTAAGGGTACTGGTGTTGAAAATCTTTAAGGCCGAATAATGATGTGCTTTTCGTACCCTGCATTCGCACGTGGTGCAGGCGTCCGTCTTCCACCGCTCGCCGTCCGTCCGCTCTCGTCCCTCGTGGTCAGTGCAGTCGGTCTTACTCAGACGGGCTTCAAGTCTTTTAATCTGCAAACATTCAGACACAAGCATTTCACATTTCTAACTCTCGGGCAGGTAGTGCAGAGCATGAGCCGCACGTAAACACAAACGCGCTCTGCTGTTAAAGCGAGTGATGCCACAGCTGAACTATTCCGCATTCTTTAAACTCTCAATCCAAAACACATTTCCCACAAACACGGCGGAAAAAAAAGGGTCCCTTTTCACTGTAACTTTCTTATTAATCGGCTGCTCGGCAGAAAACCACAGGACAGAATCAGGATACTGGGCCCCATCCTGAGGAATTAACTGTACCTCTGACATGTTAATAGAAAACATGTCCATATGTATGGGCTTCAGAGTGAGTCAGTGTGTTAGCCTTCAGCACACTTTTTTTTCTTTTAAATTAACAGATAACAGGCAGAGCAAACATCAAAAACATTCTCGATTGACCCATTTTCATCAGATGACCTTTCTGATTAACGGCTTGATCATAAAACAAATTTTACGTCGAGAAAAACATCAAAGCTGAACATCGCTGCTGAGGTCACATGCTCTCGCTCTCACACATACCGCGATCCTGTAAACACACACGCCACAGAGGCGTCACTGCGACCACAACAAGCCGGCAGAAAGTGGGACTGAGGCTTCGCAGCTTGTGCGGCATCAATTACCATCAAAGACTAATGGACATGTTTGAAGTTGCATTAAACAGAAACCGGGAGTGTAAAGTGGGAGATCAAACATACAAAGTTCAGTGTGTGCATTTCATCCCATTTACCTGTTTTCGTAAACTCGTGATTGTCTTCTGCATGTCAGAGACAAAGTCCTGGAAGTCAGTGATTGAGGGTTCAGTGCTTTTTTTGGAGGTCGCAGTGACATTGACGAGACTTTCTCTGGCTTCCTCCGCGAGGCTGCAAACACATAAAGCCGTATTAGGTTGTAATTCCAAATACAACGATGTTGAACTGTTGGAGGTGATTCGCAGCGTGGTGCCACCTGCTCTCCTTGGTGCTGGGGAAAGGACCGCCATCTTTGTAGCTGTGCTCTGCTGACCGGCGCCCCCTGAAGTGGTACGACAGGGCGTTGAACTGACCCTTGGTCCTGCAGTCTGGGGGACGCCAAAAAGGAAACACAAGAAGCAGATTGTGTTTATTTTTAATAATAATACGAAAAATACTACTACTACTACTACTAATAATAATTAATTTTATTTGTATTGTGCTTTTCATGGTACTCAAAGTCACTTTACAGATGAATTAAAAATGAATTAAAAGAAGGAATTAAAAATGATCAAAAACAATACAGCACACAATAAAATAAAGCACACAATAAATAAGGTGAGAACGAAGACACACATGTAGGGCAAGATCACGCGTTAAAAGCAATTTTGAAAAGGTGGGTTTTGAGCAGGGATTTGAAGGAGGGTGGCAGTTACGGATGTGGTTGGGGAGAGAGTTCCACAGAGTTCCAGAGGGAAGGGGGGGGGATTATAGGTTATTTTTTCAGAGACAACATGACAAATTCGCAACAGTGAAGATGAGCGAAGGGAGCGGCGACGCCCACCTGTGTGGATGCACGCAGGAAACTGTGATGGCTGATGCCACTTTCATTCTGCATCAAAGTGCTCCGCTGAGACTCTGCGGCTTATTGTATTACTGTGCCTCACTCATACTGCCATCACTTTACCCAGATCAAAGAGAGGGAAAACACACACACGGAACCAGGTTCACGCTCCAGCAAACATCAGTGACAAGATCATCAAGAGGCAGCTCGCGATAAACCTGATGAGGGATGGAAGCTGTTCGGGAGTGCCGTTGTTATCTGTGAAGGGTTAAAGCCGGCCGCTCAGAAAGCCTTTGATTTCGCAGACAACACTCTGGAAAAGACTAGGACTATCAAAAAACAACATTACTTCCTATCCCGTGCTGATAGACACGCCTGACCACCAAGATGCATGCTCGTACCCCACTGTGCAGCTTTAACGCACACACACACACACACAGACAGGCACATGTAAGTTCTCAGCAGTCTCTTTGCTCTTAATTGAGCCAAAGACAACTGTGAATCTGGCGTGCTCTCGCCCGACAGACATGCAGGCAGTCAGAAACAAGCGCCTTCACTCTTCCTCCCTCTCTCCCCTGGCAGGATATTATCTGTTTATTGGCTTTGCTCTTCCTTTGTAGGTTTTTTCCTTTTTTTTTTCCCTCAGGGAGGGATAAAAGTCACGGTCAGTCTGGCGTGGATGGGAATAATTAACAAGTGCCAAGTGTTGCCTGTCGAGTCCTGGCGTAGTGTGGCTTGTTCTCAGAGCAAAGACACTCAAGAACTCATCAAAATGATGTACTCGAGGAAAAGTACATCCATGTAAAACCACAGTCAGAACACCCATATAGCTGCAATGATCCTTCTTGTTTTGGAAATATTCATAGTGAGATTGGCCCTCCTTTAAGATTGGCCATATTATTTCTGTCACCAAGGAGATACTGCAGGGTTTGAGTGACGAAAAAAAAGTATAAAGAAGAAAAAAAAAGCATATTAGCACCTTATCTGTGTTCAGGCTTTTGTCTGATCTCATTTGTTTTACTTTCACGTCTATTTCGCTATTTTCTGTTAAAAAAAATAAAAATCTGTTTCTGTCAGTGTGTGACATTCATGCTGGCGGAGTGACGTCCATTTGACATCCATTCCTGATGTTCAGTCAGGTAAAGCCTGCTGTCACAGAGAAACCTTGAGCCTTTCAAGCGGGAGTGTTGTAAATTGCAGCACACAACTGATGATTAGAGCGAGGCCAGGCTGCCTTGCGGGAGATGTTATCAAAGGGAAACAAAGGATGAGGATATTGTATGGCTTTCATTTGAAAAAGCAGCCCTGATACTGAACCTGGCTAAGCCTGTGACTGAGACGTCTAGGCAACTTCCTGTGGTGTTAAATCTGTTCTTTTGTCATGAAAACCAGGGTGTATACTATTAAAGATCTGCCAGAATACGACAACAATTTCTCCAAGAATAGTGTCACTTGAGTTGTTTTCAAAATACTGCACGCGAAGTGCTTTACTTTGACAGCTACTTGCCCCTAAATTCGTTAAATTATGAGCATTGACATTTGGTAGTGAAACTAATCATGAATAAAATCGGGATGAATTAAAGATGAAAGAGATTAAACCAAAGTGCCTTTGTAATGTGTTGACGTGATAGCAGTCTCACCTTCGCAGCAGTCCTGCCACATGCGCAGGTCGATCTGAGGAATGTCTTCGCAGCTGCTGTAGCCATGGGGCAGCTCTGCCACCTTGAAGACGTCGTGCTGGACGCGAGTGATGTTGTCTCCATTGTCACACAGCACGCGTGTCAGGGAGGCCTGCTTCAGCTGGGTCAGTTGGGCAGGCGTAAACACACCTGGGTTTTCATACCAGAACCTGGATGACAGGAGACAAAGGGTGAGCTGCAGTCAGTCCTCTGTGCTCTCAGGCGGTATGTTTTGGGATGGCGATCTGTGTGTGGTACCTGTCTCCATCCCGCAGGCGTTTGAACTGAGCTGCCAGCAGACACATGAGGGTGGGCCCCAGTCGACTGCCGGGGACCAGGTCTTCAGCCATCAAGGCAGGGAACAGGTCGATGTTCAGCGGAGTGCCGTACAATCTACCACACGGAAAAAAAGATTCTTAAAATATGTGTTTCCTATTATGAATATGTGTTCATTTATCACAGGAAACAGGAATCTACCTCTGCAGTTTCTCTCGCACACTTGGATTCTTTATCTCATTCCTCAAATCTTCAAAGGTCTGAGCCGAGGTCAGATTGCAGAAGGTCCTGTAGTCATTGTACGGTGGTATCCCATGATCCCTTCCCCTCTGCATATTCATGGCTGCCAGGTCCAGAGCCACTGCGTGGGCCATGGAGAACAGCCTCTCTGTCAGCTCCGTGTTCAGCAGTTGCGTGGACACTCGCATTTTACCCGCGACGCCGAAGAGCCCGCGGAGGAGCGGGTCGATGCCGCCCTCGTTCACGATGCGGAAGGGTGAGAAGAAGGCCCGGTGCAGAGAGATGTGACCCTGCGGGATGGGCTGGAAGTCCTCGTCCAACCTGTAGAGAATGGGGTTGATGAGGGTGTGCCCGAAGCGGAAAGCTGCCGTGGCGAAAGCGTTGAGGATGGCGGCGTTGACGTTGGGGTCGTAACCTCTGTAGGACCCCATCATTTTCATGCCCACCTCGCCCAGGACCTACATGATAGACAAATGAACGTAAGACTCTTCATTTCTATAATCAACCACCAACAACAAGGGAACTTTAGATGTTAGACACCTTTGGCAGCCAGTGACTGTAGGTGATGTGCTGCATCTGAGCACCCACTATCTTCCGGGCCTCATGATAAATGGTGTCTCCATCCCAGTGGGGGTTCAGTCTTAGTAGTTCGGTGGCTATGCGGTTGTGCTCCCTGAACCACACTGTGTGCATGGCGGTCAGGCCCAGCTGCTCGTTGGCACGGTGGTCTCCAGCTAAGAAACACGGAATTGGACTCTCGTTCTCATCCCGCATACACTCGGTGGGCGGTCCGGTGGCGAACGGCAGCAGCGGCTTCCCTGTTCGCTGGATGATACCCTGCCGGAGCAGACCCCGCTGGCTGGCCAGGTCGCGTATTTCCTCTGATTCGTGCCGCGAATTGCCGTAGACATTCGAGGCGTCGATGTACGAGGTCAGCTGGTTGATTTGCTCTCTTGGATACACGCTGTTCATGAGGAGCGATGTCATCCCGCTGCCGCACACCGGGCTGGAACGCACGAAGAACATGCAGCGGGCGCCGCTCCGTTGCTGCCGAGGGTCATTGGGCGGGAACTGGATCGGGAAGCACGGAGGGTCGTTGGTGCAGACCTGTGTGCAGAGCTGGCCATCGGAGAAGCGCGACTGGCTGAGTGCCGCCACCGTCGCGTCCAAGTCATGGTCGAGAAACTGACCCCACTGCATCAGCATGTGGGTGTAGCGGTCGTCCGGGGTGATGGTCTCCGTCCCGATCATGGTGGTGGACACCAGGCGCGGCAGAGGGAGCCTGTAGCCGTTGTGCAGCCGGTCGGTGGCGCCCCTCGGCAGGTTGAAGCCGTTATCGTAGACGGATTTCAGGAGTCGCTCGAAGGCGGTGAGCGAGGCGCCCCACATCGGGTGCTGCAGGTTGTTGCAGGTGCCGTCGTGGGTGCGATACTTCTGGTGGAAGCAAATGTCGGAGCAATTGTTGAAGCGGCGGTGGGCCGTGCAGCCGGAGAGGTTGGCGATCACGTCCAGAAAGCGAGGGGACACCAGGTCGTTGTAGCGAAACGCTGTAGGGACATGAAGGAGTCTGGGTAAGAGCTCAGTGATTGGCTTGACTTGTGTTGTTGAGTTGTATCAGTTACGGCGTTCAGGGTGGAGAGAGTGGAAATAACCTCCTGTCCTGCGGGCACGGGTTGCAGTATTTCAACCAGCCCAGACTCGCTTTGACATGTGAAAGCTTCCCTTTGAAAAACTCGGGCAGAAGTGTGTCATTTATAAGAAACGTGGTGTTATGGTTAAGTATGTAAAGAGTGTGTGGCATTACCTGCTAACCAGCCAAGCCTTGTCTGAAATGACTCTTGGCATGTGTGGCTTTGTATGTGTGTGTAGAGCGAGGGGAAAACTGTGGTATTCCTCTCTCAGCTGAAGTAGTGATACAATAAAAACAGCAGGTTTGTTTCTGCTGACTAATAGAAATCTCTCTGTTAGCTTGGTTTGGGGCCAGTGTAACAATGAACACTTGGTTGTTGGCATAAGTAGTGAAAACAGAGACTCTCTCTCTCCCTTTGTTCATATTTCACACTGCTCTATTTCTCTTTCCCCATCTCTCTTCATCAAAACACCTCCTTTACAATTAATATTCTGTATTCTCTTACATAATTCAGACGGAATGTCACACATTGATTTGACCTTTGCACTGTTAAAATTGAGTCCCCATTACAACGACTTCTTTCATGCACCATAAATCCAAAACACAAAGTTTACTCCCTTTGGACCACCAGATTGGTTTCCATGTTTATGTGAATGCAAACAAAGACTTTTGCATATACACAACTCGTGCTCTTCTCACATGCAGGCAGAATTGAGAAAGTCTGTGCACCAGCATCTTAAAATTTGTCCAGTGCTTGACAGTGATTGCAGAATAAGTGCTGTGCGGTGTGACAAGAGGCTAATAAAAATGGCTCATGGCTGCCTCATCAACAGCACTCCAATTATCTCCCTGTGCCTCAGGTCATGCTTATGAGTAAATGGCATACAGATGCAGTGTTCATACGCGGCCAACTGTTGCTCCCAATAACACACTAATTCATAGAGCTGTGCAGAATCGAGTTACTGGGTACATGAGAATTTGCTGTGAGCTTCTTCCACAGTGGGACTTCTGTGGGATGACATGAGTGGTTCACAAGAAAATCACAGCTGGCAAAACTCTAAAAACAACCAGTAAACATAGAAAATATGTATGCAAAGTGTGTGTCCTTGGATCTGTATGTTGTAAAGCCAAGAGATTTAATCAAATTAGATAATTGTCTCGGTCATGAACTAGGTTTCCTTCAGCTTCTTCTTAGCAGACGTGAGTGGTTGGGCTGCACTCGCCAGCTGCCGTAAATGACGAGCATGACTTGTTTTAAAACTGATTAACCTCGCTTTGCTCTCTTCATCCCTGTGTATATCAAATGATTATGAGCAAATCTCATCTCTTTTCACCTCCTGCATGTCTAAAACGGCAAAAACATTTGTCAGAAACGCACTTCCACTGAATACGTGGGTGGAAATAATTTTGTTTTGATGGTGTCATGCTGCACTCCTTCAAATGCAGGAACATGAGGTCATTTTTCCTCCAAGCCGTTACCACCGCTATTCCCCACGCTGCGACTGCGGAGTGATCAGTGGCCACACTGAGCCAGAAGAGAGACCCTCGAACATCAGTAAACTGAGCAAGACTCCCATGGGTGCTTGGAAGCTGTTCGCACTCTGAAGGAAAGCAGCAGTGCTCGACTCCCCTCAGTCACGCAGCCTGTGAGACTGCCCTTGTCAGAGATGAGGCAATATCAGTATCACAAGGCATGCTCTGTTTGTGAAACTGTAGACAGAGAATTAATTTTTTCCAACAGCTGATGCTTACATTATCATTTTTTATAGCTGATGTCTAATGTCTTTAAGTGCTTACGGGATTTGAAAAGGCATAAATTCTGTTATATGGTACCTATCAACACATAATTATAACCAAAGCAGAAATATGAGAATGACCAATTTCAATTAAAATTCTTGTCACACTAGCAGCTACAAACCGGCAGTCAACCGTAAAAGAAAGCTGAACTTCACAAACACAAACATCAAGTTCATGTTGTGCAATTTAAATGGTGTTTCGACCCATAATCTTACCCTACATGAGACTGTAATTAAGGAAAGCATGGGATTGATCAGCAGTGTCTCATTTAGAGTTTCTCTCTGGCTCAGTTTTTCGTGTTTGGTTATCTGCCTCACCGGTGCCGTTGGTGTCCACCATGAGACCCTGGTTGACGTGGGCCTGGATGAGAAGGAGAGTCTGCTCAAAGATCTCCCCGGCACGGGCTTGCTCCACGGTGTAGGGGTCGCGTGGATACCGGAAAAGAGCAAGCAACTCTCCTGGGGAGCGAGGCTGACTAGAGGGATGAGGGGTAGGGCGATGGGGGGATTGAGAGCAGCGGGAGATGAGGAGAGTGACAAAAGAGAGAAGATAATGAAATTAACGCCACAGAAAAGATCATCCTCAAACTGAGTGTTGTGACAAAGTCTTCTGGGTAATTCTGCACATTTTTCTATGGATGGGAAAGAGAAAGCAAAGTGAGTTTCTTCACCGCGGCAAGCGCAGGTCAGCGAGTTCAAACAAGGATCCTGAGAAGCGAAAAAAAGAGCCAAAACATCATAGTCATCGTCATTCCACTCATAAGTTGGACGGCCTCCATCATAACATAACCAGTCCACCGCTGAATTTGTGTGCGTTGGCTGTGCGTTGTTCCCGTTTTTATTCCCTCTTTAAGACCACTTGACTACTTTACTATCACTTCAAACACGCTCTCATTTCAACCCCAGCCTTCGAAGCCAGAGCGGAGCCGGACCCTTGGGGTGTGGCAAAAAACGTGCAGTCGTGTGCCAGACTCACAGGTGTTCTACCAGGACCCAGGGAAAAAAAAGGCTGCTAATTTTGTAAGCACACTGTTTGCAAGGTGATGACATCATGCACATGGAAGCCAAATAATTGAAACATGACCACTTAATTTGACATCTTAATGTGATTGAAAAAAATGCGCATCTATTCCATAATAAAACTCATGCCAATATTGTGTGATAAAGTTGATTCTTCTGCATTTAATCGATTCCTGCAACTCTTTGCAAAATGTTGCCAGCTGAGAACATTAACTTAGGTGTGAAGCTGGGAGATCTGTTGCCCAGACGCATCAAAGTTTTCTTTTCCCTGTTGTTTTCATACGGGGAAAAACAAAAATTGCTGCCTTCGTCACATTTATTTCCGATGACTTGAAAAGAACAGCTGCTGCCATCAACAACAGGATCCGACACTGTAGCAACACGGCCAATGTTTTCTATGATCAGTGACACCGACTACTAGAGTTTCTACTGATATGTTACCGTTCTCCAGTGTCATTCTGGTTTTTCATCATTTCCAAATGCTCTTCAAAGGCCAGAGTGCTATCAGCCAAAGAGGAGGCTGCGTCTTAATCTGTGATTGTCATTAAAGCGAGCTGGAAATCCCCCTCGCCTTGATTTTGGTTGCTGTTGTGCGGGCTGTGTGTATTTCTCGTCTTCACACGTGTCTATGGGCATGTGCGTTTGTGCATGTATGTGTGGGCAGAGTGTATGTTTGCGCATGCCAAGAAAAACACAACTGCTAACCACATTATTCAACAGGATGGAAACACTTATGAGCTACAGTGAAACCGCCTACGGTTCTTGTCGCAGACATCGAGCACCATGAAAACTTCAACATCCCCACAGATTATGTTCATGTCCAGATGAAAAAAAGATAAACGGGTAAATTCCAAGAGTAAAAATCATAAAAATCTGCTGTTTAAAATGTTGCACACTACAGCAGCACGTCTCTGCACAATTTAATCTAAAATAGAAAATTTGCGAATGAGCCGGTAAACTTGCAGCAAACTTCCAAGCACCTCCGTGTGGCTCTTCCCTCGCAGGCTCTGACTCAGACTTAGAACATGCACGATATGCGCCAAGATGCTGTGAGACAAGCTGTTTGTTTTAACTTTGGCCACATGAGCACATAGCTCTGGGTGTTTGCAGGACAGAATATTTCAATTAGTACTAATATTATAAGGACAAAGGACATAGAGTTGTTGCATATTAGCACTTTGCGTAGCATGGTTACTTTTTGCGCCACCTTTGAACATATGCTTTGTATTTTAAAAGAACTGTTAAAAGTTGGCCAGTATGGGTCTGTTTAATCAAAAGCACATCACAGTTTTTCTGGTGCTCTGGATGAGATGTTGCATCGTGTTTGAGAATGTTGCAACTGAAAGCGCTGCATGCATAGTACCTGCACTACTGTAGATGCATGAAATGAGGTTTATTAAGATTATTGTAAAGCAGCAACTTCATTTTTCTCACGGCTTACCCATCAAAAAGACGTCTCCTTGTTGACTCGATGGCACTGTCCACGGTACGGATAGCCTGTTCGATGGACGTGCTCACAAAGGTGTCTCCCTCTCTGCTCACAGGCGGAACTATTAGAGACAGAAAGAGACCGTAAACAATGTTAAATACCATCGAAATGAACATGCCAATCTCCAATCCAGCTGTAACAGATTGCATTCCTCTATACAAGTTTTACCCTCAGAGAAATGGCAGACCATCATTATACTGATTAAAATAATGATGAGTAAATAAAAGATACTGTTTTTCCCCAGATGAAAGGCTTTCGTGATTGTGACTTGAAAGGTGCTGGGCCTCAGCCTCCCTGCTGACGTTGGTGTGAACACGTATCTGGCGCATGCCTCCATCTAAGTGTGCCATTGAAAACACTGCAAATGTGACGCGTGGGCTAACAGAGTCCAACAACAACTGTGCGCATTGATAGTTTATGGTTCACCAGCAGAGCGCTGTGGTTTGACCTGAGACATCTCAGCAGGAAACACCAACACACACACACACACACACAGAGAAACTGACAGGAATCTGATAGCACTGCATCAGAGCGTGACTAAATTACTGTCGACAAAGTCAGTGAAATTCAACAGTAGGTGTCCCGCACTGTGGGCTCAACAATAATGTGGTGTTAATATTAGCTTTTTCACCTTTACTGATTCATTATCACTTCATCTCCCTGGGGAGTGATAAATATTGAATCAGCGGAATCAAAGACAAATCACTTTGATGTGGATTCCCCCGATCACTGCTTGTATTTTGTATGCAAGTCCTGTGCAACGTGGCAAATTGATGTGTTCTGACTGCAACTGTTTTAATTAATTAGTGATTGATAATTTGCAAATAAAATAAACTTTTAGTCAAGTCTTACAGGATATTACGTTTTGAAATGAACTGGATATCCTCTGACATCAGATTTACCAATGAGGTTTTTCTTAGGTCAAGTATGTTTATTCCACTCTCGTAAACACTGGCAGTGGTAGAAGAGATTTCCACCCACATAGATCTTTTCTCTCCAGCATTGTGGGATTCTGAGATGAACTCCTTCATACCTGTGACGGTGAGCACCATGCTAGCAACCTGATAGCCGATGGGATTGCGTGCCACACACTCGTAGCGTCCTCCATCAGCAGTGCCCACATCCTTCACCTCTAGATAACCCTCAGGGCTGATGTGGAACTTGCCGCTCTCGGTCACTTGCACACCATCCTGAGAGGGAGAAAGTGTGTTTGGTAGTGGTGGTGGTGGGGGGAAGACAAAGGGTAAAGGTCATGGTTCCTGGGGATAGCATGCTGAGGTGGGGATCAGATTACGAGACAGTGATTAAGAGGCTCACAGGTCTGACCTCTTGTGTCAGACCACTGCGCTTTTCAGGTCACACAAACTTGACTAAGCTCTAACACATTAATCACCGAGTGACTTGATTGTCTTAATTATTCATTTAAATAACCACACACATCTAACCTTATTCCAGGTGAGGGCAGGTTGTGGCTGGCCCTGCGCGCTGCAGGGAATCTGGACATCCTGGCCAGACTCCACCGTCAGGTCCCTTGGAGCATTTGTGAAAACAGGCGTTACTGAATGAGTTAAAACATACACACACACATGCGCATGTGTTAATGATTATACACCAGTACTGTACATGTAAAGTGCATTTTGCAATTAATCATGGCTGATAGGAAACCTGACATGGTTTCACTGCCCTGCAAATGCTCAAAGGAACATACATATACTTAGAGGCTATTTTCCCTTCCTCTATTAAAGGACCGAAAAACATAAAACAGCTTCAAGTCAGGGTGCAGTTCATAGGGAGATAAAAGCATTGCATTGCTGCATGTGGTGGGAAGTAATGAAGGAAATTTGTGCTGGAGTTCATAAACAGCCTTTTTGCGTTTCCCTTTCCTTGTAAACCATGTGGATTATTTTTCAAACTATAAAGTCTCACTGACATATGATACATACACAAACAGACACATGCATGCTTGTATGTGCATATGTGTTTTTTTCAGTTTCATTAATTGAAAACAGCTGTTTTCCATTTATTTTTTGCACACTACCTTGATTACATCACATGCATGCACACAAACTGTGGAGCATTGTTCCAGAGTGAGTCACGCTGCTACACTGTCTGAGACCTAAGATACAGCTCTTCTACAGCTGAGGTGGTTGCTGGGAGAGGATGTATGTTTGCCCCCCACACACCATGTTCAAATTCCTCAATGGTTCCCATGTAGCAGCAGTGAGCCACCTGGCCATGGGAAAATCCCACAAGCATGGAACACCAAGCAGTGTGGGAGGCAGTTTCATAGGTCTGACACTAATTAACTGCTTCTAAATCAAAGTTGAACTTTCTAAAACACAGGGTTAACTGCAGTGTAGAGCGCATAAAGCTTAGTTGGACAAAGTCTCTGCAAAAACAAAATAATACAAATGCAGAGATACCTTTATGCACACAGACACAGAAAAATCACATCCTGTTCACCACTGCTTTCACTTTCTTGAAATCTCAGCGTGGTGCTCTTAGCATGAAGCATAAAGCAGCCGTCGCACACTGCCAACATGGTTGTGGGCTTGTTGAGTGCTTTAAAAGTGTGGGGCCATTATGCAACGTGTACTTTGAGCCATGTTAACAGCCATTACTACATGGAAAAACATGGTGTCATCTTGGGATTATAGACTGCCATGCTTTCCTGTGCAACACCAAGCCTGTAATTTGAGCAACACACACACAAACACACACACATAGAATTCAACCATCTGCAAATGAGAAAGAGCAATGTGTCACAACAACTTATTTATGCCCCCTTTGTAACAAAAACACATGCAGACACAATTGCACAGAGTGATCATTGCTACTGTATTGCAGTTCAATACATTGGCAGTATATACGCACGACAAGTGGGGTTTGCTCGTGCAAATACACAGCCGTACGTGCTTCCATCACATCAGAGGAAATTACACTGACTGACTCGCATTTCCTGGAGGCTAACGATAACCGCTCTTTGCTTAACCCTAACCCCGGATCATAACCCAGTATTAACTCTAAACCACGTTTTCACCCCAGAGTTCAATGACTTATGTTATGGGGGCATGGTTTTAGTCCTCAAAAAGGAAGGCAAGTCCCCACAATCAACTGTGTAAACAGGTTTATGTCTCTACAACATGAGGAATGGCACATGCACACACACAACCACAAGTAGTCACAAAGACCTATATGTCTTTCAGTGCATGCGTGCATTAATGGCAGGCTCCCATGTGTAACCGACAAATTAGCTGTGAATGAAAGGGACTGCATCCCTCCCACCACCTTTTACCACCTACCACTCCCCTCCTCCTCTTACACAAACAGGCAGTGTGTGTGGAGGGCCTTGCAGCTGCCACACCATTGGCCTGTGTGTTTAACCATGCAGCCCCAACATGGACGTCTTTATAGCGCGCGTTTGTAAATCTTCAAAGTAAATATGTAGCATTCTGTGTCCAGCAAACTATCCATCGGTCCTCACTGCAAGACGTCGCCCTCTGTGCTCTTACCTCTCTGCTGGATGCTGAGATGCACTGCGATGCGCGTGGTCCCCACTGGGCTGACCGCCTGGCACTCGTATTGGCCCTCATCGTGAGCTGCCACCCGAGTGATGCGCAGAGTGCCGGAGGAGAGAATAACGTGCCGGCGGTCCAGGGGCAAAGGGCTGCCCCCCCGCGTCCAGGCGATGACTGGCTGGGGGTAACCACTGGCCTCACAGGGGAAATCCACGGCGTGACCCTCGACAATGGTCTGATCTTGCGGTGTGACTGTAAACTGGGGAGTAGCTGAGGGCACAAAGGTAATGGAGAGGTTTTATTATGGGGAAAAATGTGAGAATGATCTCTAAATAAAAAGTGACTGTTAGTTATGGAAAAATACCAAGGATCGCTGAACAGTACACTATTGGATTGGGGCATTCACAAGTAAAAATTAGTTTGCTGACATAGATTGAGTAGATTAAGATGTTGAATGTCATTCGAAAAGTACCCATTGTACAGACATTCATTTAGGCATAACCCACAGTTAACTCACGAGAATCTTAAAGGACATCCACCTACAGCAACAGAAAAAAAGAAATCTCTACCTTGCACGATGATGTAAGCTGTGGCGTGTATTGTATCAACGTTATTGGAGGCAAAGCAGGTGTACTGTCCGCCGTCAGCCTGCACCACATTCTGGATGAAAAGCCCTCCGGACGGGGTGATGTTGATGCGAGCGTCGTTGGGCAGAGGCGTCCGGTCGCCCTTCGTCCAGGAAACCCGGGGCTGCGGCTGGCCGGTGGCGCTGCACTCCAGGGTCACGCTCTCACCCACCAGCACCTCGGTGTTCTGGGGCTGGATCACAAAACTTGGCCGAGCTTGAGGTGGGGAGATGGGGAGGGGAGAGGGTGGAAATGCTCAATGAATTATGCAAGAGGTGACGACAGTTTACAGTCTGGAGAATCTACTGATGATTAGAATAAATGTCAGCAAACTGTTCAAAGATAAAGCCGATGGGAAACACGAGAATTTGAGACGTCATTGTACATTTCCATTAATCATGCCACTATTTGAACGCTGCTGAAAGAACTTTCTATGTGTGTCACTGAAAGTGGTGGAGTCGTGTCCATATTTGGCAGGTGATTACAGTGCTGTCGGAGGAAATATGTACACAGCAAGAGCCCTGGTGTTTACAATCACACAGGGACAGGAAACGCACAACATCTGCTCTTAGAAGCTGTTCTTAACAAGGGGTCGTCGTCAGGGCCATCCATCACCATGGTGATGACCCTTAGGTCAACAAGAGGCAGCCGTGCTAATCTCCCGCAGCGTCAGCTATTGACACTCTGACCAATTGAAACACGAGTACTGTGTTAATGTGTATGTATATGAGACAGAACGGAAGACGAGCAGCAGACAGGACAGAATGTACTTGTGTGTTCTTGCAAGCATGTGTGTGCATGTGAGTGTGTGCATGTGTGTGAGGAAAGGATCCTATGCTTTGTTCTGCTTGGGGCTCAGTGGGACATCTCACTTATTTGACCTGCTGAACTGTGGACATAACTGAAGTGCTTCTTACAGTACAGACACCTTGCACTGCAGACTTCCTTCATAACAGGAAAAGATGACATTTTCTTGGGACCTTGTACAGATTCATGCAAAAGCTTGGACACTTCACATATTTTGGTTGGGGGCCCAAACACATCCAAACATAATAACATGAACTTATTTCAGGCTAACTAGGACATACTTTAATTCACTGTCATATTTCAACCTCACCGGTTAATCAAAAGATGAGACTGGAATCAGCCACTTACAGGGGGCACCGAAGTATCGCAGCGTAACCTCTGAGGTCTTGACCTCCCCAGCCACATTCTTGGCCATGCACTGGTAGACCCCCTGGTCTGTCTCCCGCGTGTCCTGAATCATCAGCGTCCCATCCTCCAGCAGGTTGAGGCGACTGTCGTCTCGCATGTTGAGAGCATTGCTGCCGGGGGCGACAGAGAGAAAGGCCGTCAACACCTATACTTACATCAGTTTTGCTTTTTGATAACCCCCCCCCCCCTTTTTTCCCCTATAATTTCACCGTATGAACAGTGTAATGTTTCTTACTTGTTCCTGAGCCAGATGATCTGTGGTTTTGGGTTGCCTTCAGCCCTGCAGGTGAAGTAGACAGTGTTCCCTGAAGTGACATCAACATCCTGGGGCTCTGAGGTGATCCTCGGTACCTCTAGAGAGAAAGTCAGACAGGGAGGTTTGGAAGATTATCATGCACTCGGATAAATGCACGTCTAGACATATCTATCTCACTCAGATGTATTTATCAACATGCAAAGACTTCGAGGAAGGGCAATCAGTGTTGCGTTGACAACTCAAAACACTGCAGGCATCACGTGAACCTCCGGCGCTCACCTGCCAGCATGTAGCGGCGCGTGCCCTCCCTGTTGCTCCCACCCCCCTAACACACATTTTACATCTGGAGGACACATTTCCAAGGTCATCTTTCGAGAACTCTGTTGTTTCTGTCCACTCTGCTTACAAATACAGTTTATGTGATAGAGCTTCATCTGGCCGGCACCTGCAGTATTGCAAACCCGAACTTGCAACCAAAAACATACCCAAAACAATCTGAAAGTCAGACGAAGCCCATCTCTCCCCTCACCACACAATTACTTAACATTAACAGAGGGGTCATAAATTGCAGTGGGCTGGGAATCCTGTTTGTGGTAAACTGGCCTTCATTGTGGCCAAATGAGGAGGCAGGCCCAGATCATCAGATCTAACCACTTGTGCAGGGGGGGTGGCATTTCATCTCAAGGAGGGCGGGTGTTTTGACAGCTGTTCAATGCGCTGTGCATTGTTCCGCCCTGTTTACAGCAGGGAAGAGGGTGAACAGGGAGGAAGGGAGGGAGGGAGGTGTGGAATGACTTCCACTATGTTTTTAAGGAGAAATTCTTCCCCCGGTTGCCTTGCTATGCACACAGATGGAGTGGAGGGGGTGGTGTTGGAGGGTTCCATTGAGCAAGAATGGGCAAGTTGGGGCCATCAAATTAGCTGCTGAGATTTAAATGTGGTTGGGTTACAGTTGACTGCCAACAAGCCTGCCTCCCTGGATCATTCACTGGAAGCCGGAGGAAACACAGCGCTGAGACGGTTGAATTTACTGCGACAGGAGCAAACCGCCTGTTACAGAAATCACCTGAATGTTAGCCATACTGGCTCACAGTGAAATGTACACTTTCCTGTCTAATTGCACTGTTAAATACTAAAAACCTGTGCTTCCCCTTTGATTGCAAGCGATACTCCTCCCAAATTCCTTTGAGCATACAACCATTAATCTTTAGCAATCATCAATCAGTTACACTTTCAAATCAACATTTGAGATGGAATGTGTGGGCTTATGAACACATTTCTGTAATTCATCGATGCATCCATCTTTCATAATAATTGGCGCGAGCAGGAACATCAAGCATAAGTTGTTTTTTTTCTGCGTGTCAGCACATCTAAAGAAAGTTGCAGCCCCTTCGAAGATAAATAAATTCTCTGGGCTCATTCATCACATCATTCCTACCGTCCATGCATGCACGTTTGCACACATTAACACCATTTTTGATGTGCTGAGCAAATGCTGGTGGTCTGATGGACCAGAGGCCTGGCTGACATTTTGCTCAGACAAGAGACACAGCTGTTGGTGCATGAAGAGCGAAACAGCTGGGTGCTGGGAGACCAGACACAAAGGGAGGATACACCTGCGCATGTGTCTGCGTTTGAGTGCGGGGGAGTACAAGCGAGACAGGGTGACTAAGCATACCTGCCACTTGCAGGCGGGCAGGCTGGAGGTCAAGTGTGTGTGGATGGGCTTAAAACTTAGGAGCAGCACGTGCATGTTGCTCTGAAAGAATTTGTGATTCATGGATGATTGTCGGGTGAGTTCAGGTGGCTTTGGATAACCAAGTCATTGTTCTCGCTTTCAAGCCTGCTTGCTCACACGGATTATCAGGTCATTTTCTACACCAGCTGGCCTTAACATGGAAAAATAGATTCTTCAGTATATATAAAAATAATCAATTTACAAAACATGTCTCTGTAAAGCAATCAATCATATTATGCAAACGGTTATGTGAGCAGTTTTAAGTACCACAGTTGAGCTCCTCAGCAGTGAGTGTCGCCACTGATCGTCCCTGCAGGCGGCTGGGGTAGTCGCAGGTGGCGGCGGCCTGGGCGTTCCCCGACTCGGCGTAGTCCTTCAGCAGGTCAGCGAGCCACAGCAGCTCGCAGTCACAGTTTAATGCATTGGAATCCAGTCGCCTTAGCAAACAAAGAAGGGGCATTTAGTTTGAACATCAAGCAAACAGTACATGATACGCCTGTTTATGCACGAAGAAACTGGTCTGGCCTGCCCAGCTCAGGCCAAACAGCAGGGCCAAGCAGGGCCGCATTGGAAGACACTGTTTTCCTGTCATGGGAATCTCTGTGCTTGGCCTCAGCTTGTAGTAACTGATCCAACTTTTAGTAATAACAAAATATATCCATTATCCATTTAAGATCCCTTTGAGAAAATTCAACTGGCATGTTTTGCATGGGTGAGGATATTTGTGAAGCTTCCTTTGATAAAAGAAGAAAAAAGAAATGCCATGAGTAAATTGGATTTGTAGTCAAACCGAGTCATTTGAGGTTAAAGTGATCAGTGCTATATTTGTATATCCTGAAACCATAATCAAGAGGGGAGTTAGTGTTAATTTCTTTTTGAACATAGCGGCTCAAGATCTAACAAATAACCATTTGAGGTTAAAGTGATCAGTGCTATATTTGTATATCCTGCAACCACAATAAAGAGTGGATTTCTTTTTGAGCATAGTGGCTCAAGATCTAACCAATAGTAACAGGTCATTTGTGGCTGAGACAAACAGGGAGTGGACAAAGGGACAAAGCCAAATGTATGATTCGTTTTTCTTTTGTTGTTTTTAACTTTCACTGTCTGCTGGCAGAGATAGAATGGGGCTTATATAGTTGGCCTCATTTTGGAAGAGCATGGATTCTCGCATTTCAGGGAAAATGAAGCATCTTTTGTGCGCGATGGATAACACAATTATCCCCCCCCCCCACCAAAAAAAAACTCCACCCAACGCAGACTTTTCCAATCTCAACTATGAACAGAAATATAGCACTGACTGGCCTGTGAGCCCTGTGACAGAAAATCATCTTGCAGCCAAAGAAGTGTGAGAACAGAATGGTGTGGTTACATGGCATTAAGCTGACTAAACAGGCCCCCACTTGACACCGTCTGTCACGGGGGCGGACGAGAAATCGATATTGACATGCATTCTAGCACAGCTGTTGCTGCAGCTTCGCCACTTACAATCGCTTCATGTGCTGCAGATGAGAGAAGGTTCCCGGGGTCAGCTGGGTGATTCTGTTGTTGTGCAAAAACCTGAGAGGAAGACAAGAGAGTATGTGAGAAGGTCTATAAAAACTTTTACGGGCATGCAAATGTTTGTGTGGTGTCCAAACTACAAGATATTGTATTTTTCCAAAAAGCGAACAAGGAATGTGACGACGGTTCAACTTTCACGACCCCAGTGGCTTGTGTTCCTGCAAGAGCATTAAAAATATTTTCCCACTTATGGAGGGCTCCACCCAAAAACATACCCTCGATATTTCCTCTAAAACCCATCTGTTATGCAATTCTTTATCATCTCTCCCATCCCCGATCTGCAAATATGCCATCTGGTCCCTTCACCCGAGTCATTGCTTTGACCGTGACCATGGAGACGCTCTCCCCAACAAGCCGCTCACAATGTGCACCTGAGAATTCTTTCCTTCGTTTTTTCGCAGGTGTCGGTGCGTCCCCCCCAACCCCCCTCCCCTCCGGAGAACGGGGAGTATGGATATACTGGGCAGCCACTGGCCCCATAAACAGGAACAATGAAACAGGAATTTAACAGGGCTCGGACATCTGGTTGAGAGTTTGAGAGGCGACAACACATCTGCACTCCAACCGGAAAGGTTATATCCAGAGAGCTCACAGGCAATACCAAAGGCAGACTGCGTATAACGATGTTGATATGTGTGTGTGTGAGTTGTAAATCATCTCAACATAAGTTTAGATGTGTTGAGAAAATGTTAATTCAATTATAGTTGCTCAACAGTGTTAAAGATGATTTCACCGCAAGGTTATAGAAGGAGCCTAATGCATCTGTTACTAGTTTGCCCCGGTGAGAGACAATATCAATATCAAACGTAATCTACCAGCACCTTAAGCAGATTTTTCAAGTGATAATTGGATAAGATGACCCATGAGAATGTTATTGACAGGTATTTCTTTGGTACATTATCGGTAATCTGTGATGAACACCGTGTTAAGGGTGACACTCCTTTCTGTGGTTGCAATTAGTTCAGCTCTGCATTTAATGAGGCCAAGATGTGTTCCCAAATCGTCAATCCAGCCGAGGACTCTCAACTTGCATGCTGTGATCTCATCCAGTTCCCCTGCTTTCTTTTTCTCACTGATTTTCCCAAAGTGAGTATTTTTGGAAGCAGCGATATTACAAAAAATAAAAAAATCTTAGGTCTGTTGTCTGTCTAAAAAAAATACACTACGCAGTGAAAGTACACTTACCTCACCTCACAGCCCAAGACAAGCTAAATTAACCCCATGGGGATGACATATTATCAGCAATCTCTTCTCATTCCACTTTGTCGGTGTGTGTGTGAGGCAAAGGCGAACCACGAAAAACAAATCTCTTTCACAGGGCAGTAGTTGTTTGTACTGATTTATAGCAGCATTTTGCAGGTTGTTCCTGCCTCAAGTTAAACAAAGTCTGGACCTGCCTGAGTTGACACTTAATTCCACACCACGTAAATCTCACGACTAATTGTTTTCTGGTTTCTATCAAATGTTGTGCTCAGTCCCATGGTGCCAGTAGAGTGAATTAATCCACAGATGAAAATTGCAGTTGGGAAAATTGGGTTGCGTGTGAACAGCGAACGTTTGCGGGACTTTCAGTGAAAAGGTCAGACGGGATGGACTTACAGTCTTTCAAGCTTTGGTAGATGAGTGAATGATTCTGGTTCCAAAGACTCAATGTTGTTGAAGTGCAGGTACCTGGAAAAGAACAGATTGTGAGTAGGAGGACAGTTTTGGAAAGGTGGATGACAGACAAGTGGAATTTGCACCATTTGTCTTTGCCATTTTATGTATATGGGGTCTGAACCACTGGCTGAAGACAGAGTTTGAAATGCCCTCAAGGTAAAGAGCAAGTCCGACAATTATCTCATGGAATGCAAACATTACGTTGGCCTTAAAAGTATTTCAGCAGTGTTAGCATTAATCAAACTATATGCAAAAAAAGATAAAGGGCGAAGGAAATACAATCCAATTGAATGACGATGGTGCAGCAGTGGTATCTGTGTATTTAGAAGCGGAAACAAGCACAACAAAGATAAAGCACACTGTACAACCACTGTGTAATTAATTTTTTCCTCTAAATGTCTTTACCACAATACAAGTTATTTCATTTTATCTCAAGTGTTGACTCTTTCCTGTACTGTTTTACAAGCTGCACCGGACATCCAACATTATGTCTTTGGGTGTTGCCTAAAATATGTGTTGTAGAGAGGCCAGGGCAGAAAAAAACAGCCCAGACAAGAAGGAAAAAAAAGTGATTAATGATGCCAACAGCTCACTTATTTCAGAGTCACTTCTCCCTACTAAGATGCATCCCATACCAGTAATTTAATTACTCTCACTTTATTTGCGATGCAGTATGGCTGTATGCAGATGATTCACTTCGCCATAGGATTTATTGTATAAAGGTGGCCAACAACATATTTATGTGCAAATATACACATACCCATTGGGTACAGTGATCATATATCGACACAAATGCATTGGTCTTTGGAGCAGTTTACGTCCCCCAAAAGGCACATGTGACTTCAGGTTTTGGCATCTGCTGCCCAGTGGGGATGTAGAAGAACTATTAAAGTGTATGCAATCTGGCTCAGAACTTGTCACCCACATATAAAAACCCTTCATTATTGTAGCAAAATTCAAAACATCTGCCAGGCAGGGAGCCTGCTGCTGGAATTGGTTTCTAGTTGGTGAATTAGCCATTTGTTCTTTGTCAATGCAGCTCCAATGAACTGGTCTCATTTGCAAAAGAAAAGGTGTGAATCGGCTACTTTGATTTGGTTGAGAAATGGCACATTGAGATATCCATATTTCTGTATCATTAACCATCTGACCAAGAGGAAAAATCTTTGGTTTGTGTAAAACTGGCACAGAATTGATAAGTTTCATGTGAGGCATGATTTAGAGGAAGTCAATACACATTATCACACACTAAACATTCAGTGAGCTGTATGATTGTGACAAATAAACACATACTACAGTATACTGCAAGAGAAAAATAGTCGTTTTGGTTGCAGGATAAAGACAATGCAAGTCAAGCTTTCGATCTGAAGCAGAAGCTGCTAGCACTATACGCAGCAGCACACAACTACATCTCATGCGTTCAAAAAGTCCGCATGGGGGTGTCGCATATCTGTCGTGTCCGGGGCCACAAGACATGCGGTTCATGCAAAAAAGGGTCAACGGGGGTCAGCGCGGGCATACAAGGGTGGGTGCACACATGGCATGCATGGTGGTGATGGGGGGAGGGTACATAGAGGGGCGCGAAGGGGAGTAGGGAGGGTAGTGACACTGTAGTGATACAGAGCTGTGCTACCGTGATACACCTACACAGCCATGTCATGAAACAATCACAGCAGCTCAGAAAAAAGCGATGCCATCAGCCGAGGAATGACATCCCATGACTTGACGTATAAATCACATTCTTAATGAAGTGTTTATAGTAGCTTTTTTTTCCATTTAGGGGAAAGCAGGGCAGAGGCATTGGACAGACGGAAGGGCGGTAAGGTGGGAGAAGGAGCGGCACGGCGAGCAAAGGAAAGGTTGGCGAGGAAGTTGGGTCACTTACAGTTGCTCAAGAGCGACAAGCCCCTTAAATGCTTGTCTGTCAATTGATTGGATTTCATTCTTGTACAAATAGCTGAAAGGAGAGATAATCAGTCAAATTAGTAACACACACACACTCACACAGAATCATCTGAACTCTGTCTGGTTATCATGAGAGAGAGTCGAAAGGATCAAATGACTGATATGTGCTACTACATGTACAGTGTGTACTAGCTGCAGTAAAAAATCAGAGGAAACCCCCCCCCCCACGGCATCACAAATGCTCTTTTCATGTCCAAAGTATCTTACGCAGCATGTTCACTCCTCCGCTGCAGATGTGATTGACTAAATAGATTGGACACACTATGTACCCAAAGACAAGAGTAGGTCAGTGTGTTATGGAATACTTCACCGAACAGTTTTTGACGTATGATGAGGGTGCGACCACGTCAAAAATCGTACAGTAATAACGCAAGGAGCAGATTTGATGTTTGAACAAAGCAGGAGAAAAAATGATATACCTGTTAAAGATGCTTCAAATGATCATTCATCAATAGGCAAACAATAGTGATGTCACAAATTCCTTGAATGTCTCCATATGTCTCGGCTTTTTACGTGTTCTCCCTCCCGTGTGCATGCTAAGGAAATGTGATACTAGAAAAGCAATGGCTTACAGCTGTCTGTCCTTTCATCTCCTGTCTCTCCGCTTCACTTTCCACCATCGCGGTCATGATGAGAGATATAGATCTCCCTGCTGCACATGTGACACGGTGCATGGAAAAATAAACACCTTTTTTTTTTTTTTCATCATTGCCCGGGCTCATCTGTGTCAATGCTATCGAGTTTCTAAAGGAAGATGAAACCCTAATGCAAAAAAATAAACAATGCTATCAAATGTCACACGATCGGAAGGCAGACGGCCACGGCTACTCGTGGAGAAATTATCCCACTTTTAAATATGTGTCCCTGGCGACCCATAAGGAAGTGACCAAATCTTAATTTTCACACAGAGCAATCTTGTAGAATAATGATGATGATCTGTTTACTTAAGCAACAATGCAATCCAACGCATCGTTGTAATGATTTGTATAATTTGGCTCCCGCCTTGCAAGAACTCCCCATGCGCTTTGGGTGTGAAGCGCAGTCTTGCGAGTGGAGTTTTAAGTGGGAGAACTAGATTTGCAAAATGTGCACTCAAATCTCAAGGGGCATCAATTAACTGAGCAGATATTCTTCGGTTCTCCTGCAATTAATGAGAAGAAGACTTTATAAAACAGCAAGGAATTGAGAAGGAGAAAAAAAATTCAATATCTGCGTAAGTGTACTTTGATCTTCTTTGTATCCAGTTTGTATCATAAATACACACTGACAAATATATAGATTGAGAAATGACAAAAAAAGAAGTCAAAAGTTCTTAAAAACAAGCAGCGTCACCTCTGTTTGACCCGTTTGTGGAGGAGGACGTGGGAGATGGGGGGGCTGTTGTATAGATTATCTTTGTTGGACGTGAAAGATGACAGGGAGTGGGCTTTACTGGGACCCAAAGGAAGTGAAGAGGTGAAGCCGGAGATACGATGTAGCCTGCAGCTATAGAATGCTGTGTGTGTGCGTGTGTGCGTGTCGGGGGGGGGTACTTTTCACTCTAATCACAAAGGTTGGGTCAACGGTGTGGTCTTTAGATAAAGTCGGCTTTAAAGACGGACGGGCTCTGTAATTAAAACAGCCCGTAAATAGCTATGGTATTTAATTACAGCATGGGGAGTGGCGGGGATGTATGCCGGGAAGGTGCTTTGTTGAGTGTTGAGGATTCATAAGATCTGGTATCATGTGTGGAGAGATGTTCGTCACAAGACCTTATCAGCACTCCCTGCTCATATATTTTCTTTTCATCAGCCTTTTGACAGCCTCATGGAGACGGCTGGCTTTGTGTCTCATCAGTGGCGGCGTAAACCGCGATCTCTAGTCCCAAAACATTTGGTCAGACACAAAATGAGATCAACTGCTCCCCCCTCATTAGTTTCAAATTTTCGCTACGTGAGAGTACAAACTGTGCAGGCGGATCTGTCAGCACACACCGTGCTCCTCTCGCCACAACTGAAGACGGTGGACTTGTAATGTACGTGACTAACAAAAGTGAGCAAACCTGCAATCCGGCAGAAATACTGAAGCGACACACTCTTTAAAAAGCACTCCTTGCCATCACTGCCTCCAGGTCTAGACTTCCAGACACATAAGTACAAAGAATCGAGACAAAGAGGAGACTTTGCATTCATGTATTTTTACTGACTAAGCAGTCTAGCAGCACCTTTTCTTTTTTTTTTCAGGTGGCAAAAACGGTGAGACACAACAGCGCCCCTTTGCCTGTTTTATCTGACGCGACAAAAATGTTGTCTCAAAGTCTTTCGCTTAACCCCACAGCCAAAACAAGTGTGACATGGGGGGACTTACAGATATTTGAGATTTTCCAGGTCTTCAAACGCGCCCCTGGGGATTCTTCGTATGTGATTGTTGTTGAGTAGGCTGGAAACAAAAGAAAATGCAGGTTATTTTGAAGTTCCAAAGAGCAAAGTTAGCAAATTCTATGCGGAGTATGACGTGTCTATCAAGACCAGATGTGGTGCTACGCAACTGGAGGTTATTCTAATCAGAAGAGAAGGGTTCTTAACGTCATCCGGTCACTTTGTTCCTACTTTTCCCACATTGTTCTTTGCGGGACTACATGTTTTTACTTGCTGAGCAACATAACTGGAGGAAAAACATTGCCTCCCACACCAATGCAAGACTTGTTGTTTTTCTAAATCTACATGCGTAGACAAACATTTTTGAGAAACAGACTAGATTGTGAACAGTCTCTACCAGCTGGGATTACTCCATTCCATGACCCTAAATAGGACAGCTAATGAATGAATATGTTGTTCTGTGTGTCAGGCAAAACCCCAGAAAATAGAAGTCCCTCCATCAGACGCTGCTGGCTTATTTTTATCTATATCACAGTGCAAGTACATGCTTGAGCGGTTCAAGGCGCCCGCATGGCGCGTTGTCCAATGGGAGAAGTTACGCTGTTAGTGTTTTTCAAAACTAAAAATCGCACTTCTAGCCCTGCACAACTTTTAGTACCGTATTAACTTTAGCCTTTGGAAGTCCCACCTTTG
>CAESWR010000295.1:0-17318 GCA_903171835.1 Mullus surmuletus
GTGCTGCAGCAGGTTATTTCTTCTATTACAGTATAAGGTGCTACAGGCCTTGATCCTGCCCTTCTCAGCTAGCTGAACATGATGAGGTTTTGGTTAGAGCAGTGCTTCTCAAAGTGTGGGGCAGGCTCCACTGGTGGGGAATGGAGACATGACAGGTGGGGCAAAAACCAAGCGCAACCTTCTGGTCTTGCAAGTTGGGCCAATGCGGAAGTACAAAATATTGCAGTACCATCAGTGACAGGTATGGGCAGACAGGGGCTGGAAGTCCTCCTTTCTTCAAAGTGGGGACTAACCCAAAAGTTTTGAGAAGCACTTGGTTAGAGGTACCCACAGAGTATTGATTCCCCCGGCTCTTCAGCCGCAACCCATACAGCTTGTCCATGACACCAAGGTATGGACTAAACACAGCCTTAGAGCGCTCTATTGGTAGCCTGGCATGGACTCTGATGTTGAAACTGCCATTAAGTCCTGTACCACCTGCTCCCAGCATGACAAAACCGCCATTACCAGAGCTGCCCCACCGCAACCATGCCCCATCCCAATGCAGCCTGGGAAAAACTTACCATGGATATTGTGGGCCCATTCTACTCTTCTCCACCCGACTGCCATTTTGCCATCACATTGGTGGACTTTTACAGTAAAAAAAGTTGAAGTTGCATTTTCCTACCTTTCCTGCATTACGTCCGCGACTGTTATTGCATTCCTTCAGCTGTGAAGGCAACCCCCTTGAACTTGTGACTGACAAAGTCCATTAATTTGTGTCTGCTGAGTTTGAGGCCCTCATAGTAGCTCAGGACATTACACACTGCCGCAGATCCATCTACTATCCGCAAAGTAAAGGAGAAGTTGAGAGATGGAACACAGTATTAAAGGACTGTCTGCAAACGGCTGGTATTGAAGGTCAGCCATGGAAGCCCTCTGTCACAAACTTCCTCCTTCCTCCTCACTTATTGAGCCACTCCCCATGCATTGACTCAAGACTTCTACAGCCATCCATTCCGCACCAAGCTGAACAGAAAGAACATCACTTCCACTCGTGCATCTGCTCAGCCTGAAGCTGCGAGAGAGAATGTGATTCTGGAACAAGCTAAACTAAAGCGATATGAGGATGAACGTCTTGGTGCAGTCTCCACAGTCTAAGTGTGGGTCCTTTGTTCGGATCAAGATCCAGGAATCATAAAGAAAGGCCAAATGTGCCACCTTTTTGTGATGTATAGTTTTCGGTTGACCGAAAAGTAGTGTTTACAGATTAGAGGAAATACTGAGATATTCGGAAGCTAATTTCTGTTTAATTTTATTTTGTAATTAGCTACCATGCAAGGTTAGTTACTATTGAAGTGTTGACACAGCTAAACGTGCACTGTCTGTTCACATTTTCATGAGAGAAATTCTTAAAAAAAAAGAAGAAAAAGATGGATATGTGGCATATATGAGTGTGCCTGCATAAAAATACCCTGCCAGTACATGGCAGTGTCTCGTGGGAATGCACTGTGCACTTGAATCTGCCCCCCACAAGTCAAGATCACTCCTCTAGATTAGCTTGCCTGCTCGTTTTATTTCTTGCTCACAATACAACATAGCCGAGTTTAGATCGGTGTTTAAATGGCACATGAAAGCATAAAGCTGCAATGAAACAATCCTCTCCTAGGTTAGGCCAGTCGTCCACACACAGATTGGTTGTAATTGAACGCGTTCTCATTTAGTCCAGAAGAAGGAACAAGAAGAAGGAATGACTGACCCTCTATTTCCACTGCCTCCGTAATGTCTGAGTTCCGGAATGGCAGCAGAGCTAATACGGACTCTTTATAATCAATGTGTGTGTTTCCATTGACACTGGCACAAGGCCGTCGCCTCTCCATCTCATCTCCGGCGCTCCGGAGCCCTCCGGATCAGATACGCAAGCAGAGGAGTAAGGTAGTTATGGGCCCCTAGGCTATTTTTTATCAGTGCTGTTTGTTTGTTTATTACCCCATGGACCAATAGAGGTTAATGATTTTTTCCATTCAAGTGTATTTAAATTTCTAAAAAATAATCTCACCAATCCGGATGCCGGAGCACAACGCATAAATTCAGCTCAGCGCAGTTCAAGTAGCAGAGGAAGTTGGACGCAGCTACAAAATACAACATCTGCTTACTTTTCAAAATAGACTTTAAAAGAACGTGTTGGTGGGTTGTTTGTTCGTGGCTGTAGAAAATAATCTGCCAGGACAACAACAAAACAATAGTTAACTTGTTTACACGGCGACTGCTTTCCAAAACTACACAAATGCATCATTTTACTCAGAATCATCAGAGTTATGGGCGCTGCCGCGGCATCTGTTTGCTGCAATCGCGCCACAGCATGTAACACACACACACACACACACACACACACACACACGGCACCTATGATCAGGCAGCGTTTCCTATGATAGAGGTACAGAAACTACTACTAAACACACGGACCAGCTCCTCTGATACTAGTCTTGATGGGAACCATCAACTCTTTCTGGGTTTGCAGTTCTGTTTGTACAAACTAGGCCGTATTGTGGTCTGCGATCTCATATGAACTATTTAATTACCACAAGATGTCGCGAGTCTAGTTCACCCAGGCTGTCCAGCGGCCTGAGTACGGACGTAGGTGATGCCGGACAGCAGAGCACAGAGGGCTGCCATACCAGATTGCAGACAGAGTCGTCACGGAAACGGTGGAAACTGGGGGTAAGGCCTGCAGCCACAGTCTCCAGGAGTAAATTAAACACATGAATGGCCTGTAATGAGTCCCCTGAGCGTGTGTGTTTGTGTGTGTGTGGGGGTTTTCTTAATTAGATGTTAATTAACGCTATAATCCAGAGTGTAACTTCTTAATGGCAACAAAGTGGACAACACAAACACAGTCCCAATCCCAGTAACAACCTGGGAGGTTCCACACTGTGAGCAATCACGCCTCCATCCTCTCCCATCCCCGACTCATTCAGCTGTCTTGGCAGCGATAAAATTCAAATAGTTCAAACTTTGCATGCACTTTGCCTCAGCACATCTTGTTTCCTTGCAGCTAAAGCGCAACAAACAAATGGTTCGAACAATCACAAAGTGTGGTGTTTAGTATTGCGATTGTGACAGCGATTATCATGAGTTTCCAAACTCCCTGTTTACAGACAACAAGGGCAAAGATTTGTGATCTCGCTCTCCCTGCTCCATAAGAACAAACGTGAGTGGTGACAAGTTTAAGACTTTTTTTAATTCTGTTTCCGATTCTCACCCGAGCCTCAGAACCGACCATGAACCAGGTGTGTCTCAATCACTGACAGAATGACTTAAAAAATAACAATGCGGCTTTTGCTATTTTAATCAAATCTACAAAGTCAGAAAAACATGCATTGACTGTTAAACATGACAAATAGGTGACATACTTGAGAAATATCATCCTATGAAAGAGATTTTCTTATTGTAAGTTAGATACAAATATATCCAAACATATAGATCACAAACCTAACAAAGTAAAATAAATCACAGCAAACAAAGCAAATTGAAATAAGATGAAGGTGAGGATGAGGATGAAAGTGTCCAATGATAACACCCTCCTATCCATCCTACCCTGTCCTACAGAAACTGTAATATTAACAGTTTATGGTTTATCAAAAAACCTAAACAAAAAAAAATGCTACACTTTTAAAATTACCATTACCAGCTCTTCATCAATACTTAAACAGACAGATTTCAAAATGGAGATTTTCAAATTTGGCTCAATTGCAACCTTGGAACGGAACAAGGACGTTTGGAATTTTCTGAAATATTTTCTCTCTCTTTTCTCATCCTCCTACAGCTTTTAAATGCTTAGTTTGGTTGTTTGGACAGCCAATAACAGCAGTGTTTGGAGAGAATGTTTAATCACACAGCAAAGTTTATCTTATGAAATGATGACCTAACAACAATCAGCCATTTGCAATTTCATTATTAGACCATTTTTAAAAACATAAGAGTAAGTCACTCAGAATCACCAAATAACAAAGAAAGAGAACAAATCACCTGATGAAAGAAAAGGAGCTCAAAGTCAGAAATGTGGTGTTGTCATACTGACACATGACTCTTAGTCACTTTCATAAGCAGACAAAGTGGAGTCTCTCCTGGCAGTCCCGGCTCTCCAACAGTCCGTCTTTGTTCAGAGCTCCGCAGCGATTCATGAGAGGACACAGATTTTCTTCTTCAGCCCATGGCAGGTCCATCTTCAAGGAACCGCTGAGCCACAGCCAGTGATCCCCGAGGAAACGCAGGCCGACCCATACGCGATCGACAGCATCCATCTCCATCAGTGACTTCATCCGTGAATTCTTGCGTTCACCGCTCACTGTGACGAGGTCGCTGCCGTTCCTTCTGCAGTGCTCCAGAGCTTCCTCCCAGCTCTTCTCCATCCCCGTCAGGTTGAAAGCAGCCACACAATAGAAAGGCAGAGATGCACCATCTGTGTAATCGTACCACAATCCTTGTCCATCTGCAGCCACTGCGATCTCATTCACATTGTTTGGTTCTGTTGGGCTCCAGCTGGTGAAGGTAACGTACCATCCTCCGGACCACGTCCAGCCACTCGGGGTGGTAGAGTCCCGGTACAGGCCGATCCATCCTCGGTTTTGGTTCCTGGCAACCTCTCGAAATTTCAGTTGATCATCCTCACTTTGGACAAAGGCCAGGTCGGTTCCTTTCCATCTGCAGAAAGCCTGAGCATCACTCCAGGTCTTAGCTGAAGTGAAATGTTTGTAATATTTGAGCACTGAACAGTCGATCGTCACGCAGAGACAAGCGAAGATGATTGCTCTCTCCATGGAGGCTGCTCTGACAGTTTGATTCTTTCCTCTGCTGTGGTGCTTTCACTGAGATCTCTACAGGCGATGCGATTGGTAGAACTTTGCATGCGTGCCATTGCAGGTTTTGTTACCGTCACAGTTGACTTGGTTTTCAATCTGAGAAACAAATAACGTGCGCTTTTTCCTGTTTGGGTGAGGCAGGGACACTCAAGATGACCCCTGAGTGAGAAATGTCTCCATGGTGACGTCATCACATCAAATGCAGGCACCAGAGTTCAAAAGAGAACAGGATTTACCCAAACAGAGTGCTAGTGAAACAGAGTAGAAGGTTAGAGTCTTCACAAAGGTCAGAGGTCAAAGCACATTTTGATCTCCAAGTTGAGGAAGAGGAGTGCTGACCCGCTCTACATTGGCCCCTATTGTATACTGAGTAATGGGGTGTAATGTGTCAAAACAACAACAAATTGCTGACAAACTACATCTCCCACCTGAAAAACTCTGGACTGTGAGTAAGAAAACAAATACAGCTATGATATATCCAAACGACAAGTTTCTACGCCTCATGGTTTAGACGGTAGAGCAGGTTGTTTCACTTTTCCTCGTAACGGCTGCCGAAAATCGATTTTCTGGTGAACAAACGCTCCCATCTCCAAGCGCATCTTTCGGCTTTGATGTCCATATTTTCTAAAGCCCAGTTGGTCTGATGACATTGAGAGCCTTGTTGGGCGTGGCAGGCACACGATTACGTCTTTATTGATACCTCAGAGAAAACTCTATATGTGAAATATTCCTTTATGAGCCACCTCCTGGCACCTTTGTGCCACCAGGCCAAACAGTCTTGATTCTGCTCAGTATTTGGGATCTTGAAGCGAGCTGGATCTTGGAAATGTACCCCAGTTTAGATCAGTGTTGAGATGACAAGCGAAAGCAGAATGCTGCTGTGAAAAAAACCCAAAAGTTCTCCTATGTGGGCCAGTTGTCTACACAGAGGTTGTTTGTAACTGGACACATGCTAATTTATTTCAGAAGAACAAGAAGACAACGCCTGAGGCCTGCAGCCACAGGTGATACTGACTGGAGGGGGGGGGATTCTTAATTAGATGTTAATTAAAGCTTTGATCCAGAGTGTAACTTCTTAATGGCAGCAAAGTAGACAAACACACAGAGTCCCAGTCACAGTGACAAACTGGGAGCCCATTTCCATCCCCTGGAAAGGTGTTATAGAGTGTGACAGACCTGCAGGAGCCGCAAACACAGAATACAGGAATCGATTCTACTTCTCGGCGCTGCCAGGTAGGAAAAAAAACAAGTGGACCCGCCGAGGAACTAACCAGCCAACTTCTGTGGAGCTCTGAAGTTTGCTCATAAGATACAGAGCCCCCCCCCCATACCCCTCCCATCACTCTCACGCTGATATAAAATCATTTGTCAATTGTCTGAATTGATGACCCCTTGACTGTTGTGAAGCGCAGGCTGACCTGCATCCTCATTCCTGTTTTTCAAGAGTTTTGAAGTTAAAATATAGACCAAAGATGGGGGTCATTCATCCTGCTCCACCCATAATTACTCCAGGGCAAGAAAAAACATTTCATGGATCATTTACCAACCGAGGTGTATTTGTAATAAGTTACTCAGCTCGACGTGTAAAACATCAGGTCGGAAGAATCAGACTGACCTACATGGACCTCTGGCTATGCTGGAATTAAAAATGACAAAGAAATGGGGATTTTGTTTGGCTTTTGTGAATGTGGGTGGTGGTCAAAGGTCAGAATTTATTGGATGATGTTACAGTTTGAAGTGTAATAGCATGTAGACAGTGAGGTTCTCTTCCTGGGAGACAAAAAATGTTGTTCAATTATTACACAGCCCAAGAGCAGACTGACAGCTGAAGGTTATTGACCACAACTGCGATCGGAAGGAGGAAAAATACTATCAAAGGGGGTCCGAAAATAAAGTATTTTAGCTGAAACAATAATTTGACAGAGTAAGAAATATTGAAATAAGGGATTGCTCATTAGGGCAAACACATGTATGAGATGTAGCCTTGCTGCAGTCCAGATTGGCAGCAGAGAGGGGAGCAGTGATTTAAGTAGTTTTGAATGTATCATGGTTGCAGGTGCTATGGGGGGCTTTGGGTATTTCAGAACTGCTGATCTAGAAAGGACCCACACCCACAAAATAATAATCTCCTCTTTTTTTCTCTACCTGTAATTACAATATCCTTGACTGACTTAATTCCCAGATTGTAAAAAAAAAAAAAAAAAGAGAGAGAAAGAAAAATAAATACTTGTTACTTAATTAGAGAGGAGGGGGGTGTACTTCCTCCTCTAACGACCTGGAGGTGAGTCCCTGATCAAAGTGGAGCTGATCTGCGTGTCTGCATCAGAAGCCCCGGGTCGTCTCCTCGGGGTGTAATTGAGGAGCAAGCACACAGGGAGAAGCTGCCTGTATTATCGTAGATACAGCGTGTGCATGTGTGTGTGTGTGCGTGTGTGCGCGTGTGTGCCCATTTTGCTGTAATGGTACAAATTGAGCATCATGTAAGCATCACAGCCCACCAGACTTGAGACCAGCGTGCCAATTTTTTCTAATGGTTAATTCAGCAGGAACGCAGCACCTCACCAGGCTCGCACCTGGTCGGGCGGCGCTCCTGAACGCCAGAACGCACTTTTGCCTCCACAATCAACAGCTCTCAAGACAGCAGAGAGCTCCTGGGATGTCAGGAAACAGAAGATTTACATGATGAGAATGCTGCCCACACATCTGCTGTGACAATGTCGTGCTCTCATGTTTCCACCAGCATCCGCCATCTGTAAATACTTCCTGAATAAAACTGAAGATGGATTTTGTAAAGGCCCCCCCAAAAAGCTTTAAAATACAGTTGGGTAGGTGGTAGAAACAGATGGAATACATGCAGTGAATTAATGTGAAGATATCCAACAATTTTTGAGGAAGAGGAAGGAAAACATCTGAGGTACAGCTTTATAATACATTAATAAAACATTAATTAATATTAGTTAGCAAGTGTTGATGCTGGATGAAAGCAGCTTTAGTCATCAATGAAACAAACAATGATGATATTGACACAACGTGAAGAGAAAACCCCAATGAAATACCATTCACATTGATGTTGATTGAGTAATTACATGCTAGTTCATGCTTATTACTTCCTTATTAACTCATGCTAATTAATGCACCTTATTGTATCTAAATCTGTGCAATATAAAACCAGGAATGCCCGTCTTATCTATCTATTTAACCTTTCTTTTTATATACAAACTAATGAAGCTGGATTCCTGGATGCTGGCCCGCAAGGACTGAGCTGAAAATCATCCATGAGCCTTTGCCAGACTTGCCTATTTAACCTGTCATCAGTCGTGTTTCCAAAGCTTTTCACATTTCCCACACAATTAGGAGAGCACACTGATTTCAGCAGGTTTGCCCTTTTATTTTCTTGTCACTGGCTCTCCGCTGTCTCTGTTTCAGCTCCTGTGATTGTTTTTTTTTCCACCCTTATTTGTCACATCTGTACCTTGATGGTTTTCGCTTATCTTGTATGTTGGGTCAGCGAGCAGCCACAGGCTCCCTTAGCGACAGCTTGATTCCTTCTTTGAAACAAGTGATCTGTGGATGTTACTTTTTTCTTCTTGGTGTGGATTATCTCTTATTGCCTGTGGACCTTGATTTTCGACTGACCCCGATTTGGACCCAGCCTGTTTGACTTCCCAGCTGCAATTGAGAAACCAGACCCATCTCGGAGTTCTGGCATCACAGAATAACCACATGTCAATCAAAGTGTGTTTTGGAGAGTGGTTATCTGTCTCAAGAAAACATTTTCAAGGTCTTCGTCTTGTCTCTGACTCAAAGACGTTTTTACTGGGTCATGTCTGGGTCTGGGACTGAGTGGACTCTGGACTTTGTAGGCCCCCACTGCCAGGCTTTCATACTGTGCCTTGCTTTCCACAACAACCAATCACTTCCAATCATTGGTAGATTGATTATTTCCCCCAACTGTCTCCCTCCTCCCACACCCGTAGACTTGGACTCATCTTCGACACCAACCTCACTTTCACTCAGCACATCAAAGAGGTCGCAAAGACAGCCTTCTTTCATCTGAAAAACAACGCCCGTCTCCGTCCATCTCTCTCCCTCCCCGGCGCAGAAACCCTGATCCACTGCTGCTCCTACCCTGTGGAACTCCCTCCCATCCACCATCAGACAATGCCTCAACCTCAGTACTTTTAAATCCCTTTTAAAAACTAATTTATCCAAAATTGCTTTTCATATTTGACTGTCGTGTGTGTTTTTATTTTATTTTACTGCTTGTTTGTCTGTTTTAATTTTGTAAAGCGTCTTTGAGTATTTTAAAAAGCGCTGTATAAATAAAACAAATTATTATTATCATTAAGTTGCAGCGTCTGCCTTCTTATGAAATGTCTTCATCTGATTTCAGTCAATTTAGAACCCCCATTCACCTGACAAATCCACATCTGATTTTGGTAAACAAACAAAAAAGCCTTGACCTTCAGAAGTCTTGGTCTTGTCTTGGTGTTGGCGCCATGTGATCCGGGTAAAGTCTTGCTCTCTGCCGCGACCTTCAGAAGTCTTGGTCTTGGCGCCATGCTTTGTGGGTAAAGACCTGGCCTCGGTTTGCGTGGCTTTGACCAAACATGCCAATCAAACAGATTTAAGAATTCCAGAAACTACACCCATTTTATTGACTTTCAACCTTCAAACATCAAAGTTGTTTAGGATGACACGACAAATACAGGCGATGGGTTGAACTGGACCCGGCAGAAGGACGTCCTTCATTCATGTTAGATCATTACCACGATGAAATCTTCTTCTGCATTAAATACGGTTAATAAACTTAATCATCACTTTACATTAGATCTCTGTGTCAACAGTACAATAGACAGTGTACAGCATTAGGATAGCAGTCTACATCAGTTTTATTCTCTTTTTCGCCATTTTCATTAATGCTTCTTGCTTTCGATTCAGATTTGAGCTTTGATATTGGGGGGGAGGGGGCGGCGTTATATAAAATCCCTTTCACTCGGGTTTTTGTGATTCCTTTAAATACAAATACGTACAATACGGCAAGACGTTTAAGATCATTCTCTCTCTACACATTTCTAATTTTCTCCAAGAGCAAATCAGTGTTTTGAGGAAATTAGCTGTTGCTATTTGTAAACAGACCACATGGATTTCCAAAGGAGGTGATGGAAACCTTTACAGCAGTCACACCCACTGATGCGGCAGCACCATGTACAGTGATGGACAAGGGGCGCATTACAGAAAACATCCTTCCCTTGGATTTTTTTTTTCTTTTTGCAAAGAACAAAAGGTTCAAGAAAACAAAAGTTGGTAAACTTCCAAAGGATGACAGGAGACCAACGACTTTGTCCACGTGCATCACAGAATTCCGTGTTTGAGTCCCAGTTTGGATGGAAGCACCAATGATTCCACGCCGGTGCCTGTGATCTCATCTCTCAAACAGCTTCACAAAAAACCACCATGAGCAGGAACTCCCAATGCTCGAGGCGCGGCGGTCTCACTCACACACACACACACACACACACACACACACACACACAGTCTCTTTGGCTCTTCACAGCAGCTTTTGGATCACATGTTCCATCCGAGTCCAATGTGAGTGGCCAGCAGGTAGCACATGCCGATCATACATGTCATGATCATCATGGGGAAGCCTAACCTGTGAGGAGGAGGAGACGAAGAGCGTCAGGAATCAAAGTTCAATTTGCTTCACAGATTTGTTTATAAACCCATGTTTTTGAATGCGTTGCGTTTGCTAAACTGTGGAGCACACATATGTTTATTAAGACTGTGCCACCTCAATTATTCCATTTCCATTCCAACTTTGTAAAACTGATTTTATCCGTGTTGATGGTCTTTTGACTTTGAGGAGGAAACTTGCCATCAAAAGTATTTTGACATTTTTAATCCAGGGCTATATGAGATCTTAATTAAGTAGAAAAAGTTTTTCTACCCTAAATGGGTAACACATATTGCAGGAGATGTAAAATGTAACTTGGAAAATAAAGGTGGTATTTCGAGGGGAAAAAAATGAATTGTGTCTAGTCTGAAAATATATATTTTTCCAGATCTTGAAAAAAAAATGTAATGCCTGACAATTTCATTCAGAATATAACTCATCACCTGGACACATGATTTTACATTTTTAAAACATTTATGTGTTATGTGACTGAAAAATGTTTCATCGATAACTTGTGTATCATACAAGTCCAAATTTGGTCGCCAAAAGACCCAGCAGAGACAGACATGTCAAGAAAGACATCGGGTGGTCAGCCCACTAAGTAACAGAGAATATTTTCCACAATCACTTTTAGATTTTCTGCTTCAGCATTTGAACAACCACAGACTCTGGGTAGGCTTAGAGGTGTTGATTAATTTTTGGTGAACAGCCCATAATAATATTCTCCCTCTCAACTCTTTGATCATTGGCAACTTGATCAGTGTCCCTACTGCTCAAATGAAGGGCATTCCAAAATAATTTTAATCAGCCTTGAAAAATAAATCCTGTAATTATAATTTATGATGAATCAGCTCTAGTTATCGTTACAATGATGATTCATTTTGGGAATGCGACACAACCTTTCCTGATGCCAAATGCTTTTTTCTTCTTGTTTTTTTTTAAATGCTGTCAGATCTTTGCTCTGATATTTCACTCCCTCCTGTTCTTTTTCAGTAAGGCATCTTTTCACTGACATTGTTTCATTGTGTTGTGACTCCTGGCAGAGTTAAACACACACTTGCAGCAAATTTCTTGGCCACTACATTGACTCTTATTCAGGATGTGTTACCCCTTTTTTGGTGCCGTGGGGTAATTTGTTTCACTCAGCGCTCTGCACAGGGAGGTCAGAGCAGGAGGACGGCCCTGATGGAGATTTCATTGTCTTTCTTGAAAAAAAAATTATAATAATGATCATCTGAGGAGCCCTCTGGTTTACGCAGACAACTGACTGGTCCCAAGTGATTCATGTGTGACAAACGAAAGTCTGCTTTAGTGGATTGGAAAGTTGCATTATTGCGTGCCATTTGTAAAGGCCAGCTCCTCTCTTAGAGAAATGGCTGCGATCTAGTTATCTTCATGATGTAATGGCGATAATTACTGCCAAAGAAGTGGGGCTGCATTAAACTGACTGCAGACCTGCCAGACGGCCGTCGCACTTTTTCCTTTTCTAAATTGGTGTCATCAGTTTAAAAACACGTCCTTATATGCCCGCAGAGCTGCAGATGGTTTGTCGTTTGGATGTCTGCCACATCCCATATGGACACATGGCTGCTGCTCCGAGGGCCATGGATCAGTTTGCCCCCCCCCACCCCAGTCTCAAAACACAGGGGGGCACTTTTGGACCAGAAAGAGGGAAACAAAACTACATGTGTATTTAGCGTGCCAATTATTACCCTCTGTCAAAGCAATGAGAAAGTAATTACAACGACAGCACCTCCACTGAAAAATTAAGGCAACTCCTATAATTAAAATATCATTTGGAGCAGATGTCGCTTACCAGTGTGATGGTGCAGTGTGAGGTGTGCGAGCGAGACGATAAATAAGTCACCACCAAACGACTTGTTTAGCGCCGTGTTTATTAGCAATGTGATTCTCCCCATTGCGATTAACGAGAAAGTGATTTCCAGTATATGGACAATTATCACCACAAAGCATGGCAACAACTCTGTCTGTCTGGCTGGCTGGCTGGCTGGCTGGCCACTTCGCAGGAAACCAAATTGTATACTATATGATAATCAGTACAAACTTGGTATGAATAACAGATTTAAGTCAATTTTTTGTTTCAGATTTAAATAAACAGTGTGGAAACTCACACACGGCAGACACCGCAGATGGATCCAGATGAAGGTGAATGGAGGTTTGGTTTGTCTCTCTTGTGAAAGAGCTAAAAGGCAAGTTATCCTCTGCACAGGAAAAAGACTTTATACTACAGGCCAATAGGTACCACCACTTCCAGGGATGACGCCGGTACAATGTAGGTATCATCCCCGGTACTAGCAAGGATGATGCTGATGCTTATATGAAATGTGCTGGTACGAGCAGGGATGACCACGTACTTGTAAGTGATGTAAGTATTAGGGACTCACTGAACTCTATTATAAAGTGTTAACGAAAAAAGATTTATTGTAAGGGATGGGCAGATAAGGAGAGTTTTTACTATCTGTTCTACTGAGGACCATGGGCCATTAAAATGCTATTAGAAATTATTAAAAAATAATCAGTCAATCAATCTGTTAATGATTTTTCTCATCTCATCCCTTCATTTGTTTTTCTCTTTCAACACAAAATATGACGGGGGGGGCAGACACCTACTAAAGGTGATGACAGAACCTGCAACAACCATAAGTGAAAGTCAACCTCATGTTTCCTGACACATTCTTCACTTTGATTTCCGCACACCCTTGACAAGGAGGGGCTGCCTGAAGTTATTGAATGGCTTTTGTTTTTTTCTTCTTCTTCTTCTTTTCTCTTTTGGTTCTAAGTAATTAATTGTAAAGGCAATCTGAGACACGAGCGTTTGAAAGTGTATTATTGTCAAGTTTCATTGTGTAGAGTTCTGAGCCCTCCCTGCTGTATCTGTCCTCTCAGCCTATTCTCTATATGGTCTCTGCATCAGAAGCCATTTCGAAGCCCCTCTTTGAGGTGACCTTTCCAGGTGATCAATGTGTTGAACCCTCCTCAAGAGCTCCACAGGCCCTTGAATTGAAGAGTAACCGGTGTGTCAGTGCACTACTCGTCATCGCTGCGAACTATCTCTTTATTGAGATGAACAGAGGTTATGCTGTGTCCGTTTAATATGCAGTTGGAAATGTCAGATTGGTACTCAAGCCGAGGATTAATGAGGCTAGTCAAGAACTTAAGCTCATTAATAATATTTCAGCGGTGTGGTTGTGCATTTAAAACTGCAACAGCCAAACTTTTAGTTAAAGTCATTAACAAAGGTCAGAGTTGTTATCGTAACTTTGTTCGCACCCAAGTTTAATCAGGTTTGAACAACGAAGGAAAACCTCCCAAATCATTACGGGTGAAGGTGGACGTGTCGCCGAGCTCAACATGCCTATGCAGCGATCCATGTTTTAAATATTTATCTTCCGAGAAACTGACCTTTCACACCGTTTATTTTTAGTCGTCCGTCCAATTAAGTGGAGACATGGAAATGGATACGGTCCCTTTTTGCAATCAACTCATACTCATTTAAAACTGCACAAGAGTCTCCATTGATGTGGCACTGATTTAATTTATTAAAAGGAATTCATTAAAAAGGAGGTTTTATGAAAAGGAATAGTTAAATATTTTGGGAGGGAATAGTCTGATATAAAACACCCTAATTGCCAATATATTTGTACAGATTAAGACAGATGAGATGGCCAGGTTTCATAATTACCAGTCGCTCTATGAAGCAAAGCTGAGTGTGTTCCAGCATAGACTGTATAATCCAACTTTATACGAGACAGCAAATAAGAATATTTCCAGAAATGTCAATCTCTAATTTCAGCAGCAATGAATGCTAACAAAAACACAGCATCAATAAAAATGCGAATGCCAAAATAATGATACTGGGTAACTGGAACAAGTTGCCCAGTATGACTGTGAGGAGGTCTGACATTTAACATGGAACAGGTCTATGTTTGCTAGAATCAAATCAAAGAGCAAACATTCGACAGGGGCACGCAAAAACTCCCAGTAACAGAAGAAACCTTAAGGCAAAACCACAGCTCAGAGTGGCCATCTGCCTCAACCAGATGATTTCCGAAAGAGATAAAGAAATTGGAAGTTGTGATAGTTTAATTAGATTAATATCTCTTTGATGGGTGTTGGTAAAAACTGATATCAGCGAAGCTGTTGAATCGATTACTTTTGGAGGGTTTGCTACGTGTCTTTGATTCATTTTCAGCGTCCAAAGTGAAGCCGCACTCCTTTGTAGCAAAAGCTTTGAATTTCTGATTCCTGATATTAATTTTATTATTTTTAAAGGCTGGCATCTTTATGGCAGCACTTAGCTCTCGTCTGCACCACCCTCTTCGCTAAGTGGTGCGACCCAGCAACAGATTTCAAGACTCCGAATGGGCTAACCCTCCGGCTCAACAATCAATCCAGTAGTACGACATTTGCGAGTGCAGATGGAGGCTGTAGTGGTCTATCGATCTGTAGTCAGGGATGAATACAGCTAATGCGCAGCTGCTGTTGCTCCCCTGCGCCACTTTCACAGATGATGGTAAATTCAGAGCGAGGAATACAAAAAGAGCATGTAAACAGTGCCAGCCTCTGAAAGCTTCTTTGTGGAACGCAAGTCAGTTTGAAGAAGAATATCCCAAACTGTGATCGTGGCCACACGAGCAGAGGTGCAATACGCTCAGCAGCGGGTTCACCTTCAGCTCCGACCGCCGCTGCTCTTAATCTCACACATCAATTCTGACATGGACAACAGCGGCTCTTTGAACGTCCCAATGCAATCACTAAGACTCTCCTTAGATAAATGTGCAACGTGTTGTAACAGAGGAAGCCGTGCGACGTGCACAACATGGCAGGGTGCTTTTGTTTTTTAAATATATGTTCGGACACCGTGTCTCTGCTGTCTGTCGTCTCTGTGCAGCTGCATCTGGTTTTGGGACACTAATGTAAATCTAACGGTGTATAATTCAGCGCAGTTATTTCAATATCGTACAAGTAGTTATTTGCTTCACAGTTGTAGTGATCCTTCAGCACAGAGGGTGAGCATCTTGACATCATCAACGGCGAGGAAATGACCTCCTCCAAGGCTCGGGATGTCGGAGCTAGCTGTCATTAACCTGCAGGAACACAACTGCACCTGCGATAAGATTAAACACCAGTGGCGCCTGAGTACTTGGGCTAAGTCACCACAGATTTCGAGTACCTCTTTTTGCTGCGACTACTTCACTACAGTTCAGATTCTTATTGTTATGATATACTAATAAATGTATGAAACGCATCCTGCATAATCAACTGAAACTGGTTTTATTAACAGAGGAATATTATTAGTGTATTGATGCATGTATCTGCACTTAAATACCAAACCATTATATTGCGACTGGAGCCACTTTGTGTGCTTTACATTGACACTCTAGACTGGAAGCAATGTGTGTAGATCCCTGGACCACATCTTCCACCACGATCAGCGCCATGTTACCATCAAATCCAAGCGTGCATTCACACCAGAAAGGGACAAGGAAGAGCAATGGAAGAGCAACACCACACCACACTTTTGGCGTGAGGAGGAAACCAATCATTTCATAAGTGTGATGAGAGACACAAACATCATGGCATTTGGAGACACTAGAAAGTAGTGGGATAGACAGAGCCACAAAAAGGGGACAAAAGTAACCGCAAGCAGGGTTTGAACCAGACAGTCTCCGTGTGTTGCTGGATATCCCAATTGATTACAATGACCATGGATACAGGAATAACCTTGTTTGCACACACATGGAAACATCTTGTTCCCAATGTTTCAGTGACGGAATATGGACCTTAACCCCAATATTGACTGCATGGAAACAAAGTCATTGTGGAACCCAGTCCCGCATCGTACCAAGTCTACCAGTCAGCCATCACTCCCATCCTTAAAAAACCCGGCCTCAACCCTGACATCATGAACAACTTCAGACCCATCTCCAACCTCCCCTTTCTGTCAAAAATCCTGGAACGTGCCGTCGCCACCCAACTAAAAAAACACCTCTCCTCCAATAATCTTTACGAACCATTTCAATCAGGTTCCGTCCATATCACAGCACTGAAAGAGCCATCCTGAAAATCACTAATGACCTCTTCCTCTCTGCAGATGCCGGCAACCTCAACATCCTCATCCTCCTTGATCTCACAGCAGCTTTCAAAACCATCAGCCACAGCATCCTGCTCTCCCGTCTGGAAACCTCCCTCGACGTAACCGGCACCGCTCTCTCCTGGCTCTCATCCTACCTCTCCAACCGACAACAATTCATCAACATTAACAACTGCACCTCCCCCACCGTCCCTCTACTCCAAGGCATCCCCCAGGGTTCAGTCCTTGGACCCCTCCTCTTCATCATCTACCTGCTCCCCCTTGGCCACATCACCCGCCGCCATGGTCTTCACTACCGTTATGCCGACGACGTCCAGTTTTTCATCTCGTCACCCACTCCGCCCTCAGCCACTGCCTCACAGAAATCAGATCCTGGATGCACTCTAATTTCTTACAACTTAACTGCAATAAATCAGACATGCTCATCATCGGACCTAAACACCTCACCAGCACCGCCAACAGCTTCCGCCTCACCATTGAAGACTCCACCCTGCATCCCTCTCCCACCGCCCGCAACCTTGGAGTCATCTTCACTTCACAAACCTCACTTCCCAACAACATGTCAGTTATATCACAAAGACCGCCTTTTTCCACCTCAAGAACATCGGCCGTCTCCGCCCATCACTCCCCTTCTCCGCTGCCGAAACTCTCATCAACGCATTCACCATCTCACGTCTCGACTACT
>CAESWR010000295.1:45329-59734 GCA_903171835.1 Mullus surmuletus
TTACTGAAGAGGATTTCATTTGGATCAAGCAATGTGAATGGGTTCCCCTATGACATGACAACCCACAGTGAGCAATATTTGAAGATACAGCTTCCAAAGGAATGAAAGAATGATTTTAACACTAAGCAGACCTTGAAAAGGGATTTCCTGATTAATGTGAAGGAATGCACCTAAACTCCCCTTCATGGCTCCTTCTTTCATAACTTTAATGGTGTTTTGCAAAGAACGGAGGAAACTGAATGCGAGTGAGAGTCTGCCGCAGTCTGTCTTTGTGTGATAAATAAATAAGTCAACGAAGCCTCCCTCTGACAGTGTGTGTGGGGTGATTGGAGATCTGAGACGGAAGTACCTGATGGTGACAGGGGTAAAAAGCATCATGGTGGTCACATTGTCCAGGAAGGCAGAGAGAATGGCGGCGATGAGACAGAGGATGATGATCATAGGCCATACTCGTCCTCTGGACAGGTGGTACGCCTGCGGAGGGAAGCGTCACCAGGCTTGTTCTTTGTAGCAATTAAGGAAATTGATTTCTTAATTGATTTCAAGCATTTGTGTTGCAGCAGGTAAAAATGGCGACTGAGGAGCAGGGATCAATGAAACAAAGGTGAACGCAGTCATTGAAAGCAATTAGAAACTCCAAACAAGACACATGTAGATGTCATGACTAATTGTTGTATAATAATCCAAATCATTATTACAAAAATACTACTACTGCTACTACTACTAATACTACTACTAAGAATAATAATAATATAATTATTTGTAATATTATCATGCAATATGTTTGTTATTAACCCTTAAGAGTTTCTTTAGAAACTTTCTAAATCATCCCCCAGGATGAAAAACGGCCTCTCCCTAAAACTGCAGTAAATGTAACATATATTAAAAAACATTTCCACCTTAAATGTGTCTGTCTTTTTAATTATCTTCAGTCTGAAATACATATATCAAATATTAACTATTTGGGGGGCTTTTGACCCTCTGAATGCAAGTTTTTTTTACGTAGCTCCATAGTATTTTAATTGAAAAACACCACAAAAAAACTCAAATAATTTCCATAAGGTCTAATAATTATTATTATTAAAGCCTCAGCTGGGTCAATGATTAGCAGCAACATTGATTTTTTTCTGTAGTCAAAATCTTTGGACAAAAACCATCCCCAGTGAACCCTAAGGGGGTTCATAAGAATGATCAAATCATCAAATGATTTTGTATTTTACATATTTTACTTTATTTATTATATAAAATCAGGTCAGACAAACAAGCGAGAGACTCGAACTGACCAACATTGTGCCTATGTTGTGCGTGTGTGTCACTGAGAGAGGCAGATACTGTAATGTGCTGCAATAGAATTATGCACACATAAAAAAAAGCACCATTGCATCCTTTCAAAGCCCCAAATCCGTTATGCTAATGTGGCTCAGGAGGGCTACAGTTTGTGTGTCCTGGCACAGCGTACCAGAGCTTTTTAAGTTATTCCGGTAGAAGGTGTATCTTTAGGAGTACTACCTTCATCCAACTCATGAGCCCGTGTGACCCCGCCGCCCTCTGCTGTGAGAGCTACTGTACATGCGGAGGACACAGATATTCAGCCTTCCTCGGCAAGTGCAGGGAACAATCAATAGACAAGGCTACTAAACTAATGTCCATGTCTTCTCTGCTACAAATATGTCGTCCTTTAGGCCTATTTCTGATTATTTCTTTAGCCATCATAAAGTAAAACAAGTCGAGTGAATCAAGTGAATATGAATGAATCTGAGATTTTAGCTGTTAGTGGGTGTGCGATTATGTATAATTCATAAACGAACTCACCTTTACAGCACAATAATCGAAGAAGCCAGTCTCTGAAAAAATGGCGACCAGTACCATCTGCAAGAAAAAGTTTTTGGGGATATGATACGTCTCACACAGCACCAGCTTACTTTCCAGAAGACTCTTTTTATATTCACATGACATAATTCCTCTCATAACAGCATTGCTCACAGTTCCATACCACAGATCCAGTGGTGTGCATATACTGTTTGTAGGACAGGTGCGAAAAGAAAAAAAACTGAAGACTGCAATTAAGCATGCGTTTTTACAAGCCAAGAGGGCAGTTTAGAATAAAAGTGTTTTTGCCTCCAAAGAAGGCCCTTTAGCACAGGAATTTTCAACAACTGGAGAACTGTACAGTCACAGTCATTTCTGAGTAGTGTCTTATGTGAACGGTGAATTAAAAATGTAATTAATTAAAGACTTGTCTGGATAAGAGATAGATGGCAGGATACTCTGGTTTCCATGGAAGTGAGATTTTATTTCTTATTTTTTGTCAACCACATAAAATGTCAAATGGAAATTATAGACTTCAAAATAAAGATGTTAATGAGAATTTATGGGCAAACACAGACAGGATTTGTGCCTCACCATGCCGAAAAGTAGCGCCAGTGTCTCATAGTCAATCCACTCCACCACGGTGACAAGACTGGGTCTCTGCGGGGAAGGAGAAATAAACTGATTTTTGACAATTATCAGATCCTCGACAATAAACAAGCTCATCCTACTGAAAAACTGAGACAGCAGACCACCGAGCCAAGCCACTGAAACCCTGCCAGCTGAGGCCCGGACTTTTCCTGAGGTGTTCGGACGCTCTCAGTGGTTCGCCAAAGCATCACCACCGGCGGAGGGGCAGACTTACGTCACCGATGATCGCCAGAGCAGCCAAGGCAGCCAGAGATCCCAGCATGGCGGCCAGAGTGCGATGCACAATCTAAAAATGTAAACAAAAAGAACAGAGACATTTGACCGTTGAGATATTAAAGTGACATTTTTAACAGGTACATTAAGTCAGACCAGATAAGTCCAGATGCAGAGATGCGCCTGGATTTTTTCAGTGGGATGATTACTGCTGTAACTACATCGAGCCCCCCCACCCCACCCTCTTCCATGATGCGCCCTATTATTAAAAAGTGAGGCCTGCGATAAGAATGAATGTTATCAGAGCGCAGACCTGCTCCACTGACATTTATGTCGCCACAATACGCCGCAGGAAAGTAGGTCACTTCAAGTATATTGGCAAATCCTGGGGCGGCTGCCGGCAGCGATTGATGCACACACTCACACTCTGAAAGCTGGATTCCCTCTCTGAGATCAAAATTGAGGGCACGGGGAAAAAAATCGCCTCCTTAGAAATGATTACAGGCTCTCAAGTGTAAAAAAATAAGAAGAATAAATGAGTGTTACTCTCAAAAACTAACTGTGTACTTTGAGGGGAGGAGAATGGAGGGGGGGTCACTAAAGAAGCAGAAAAAAAAAACTATTTCGAAGTCCATTTTATCGAACAATGTTCAAGGAGAAAACTGTACAACTCTTTATTTGCAGGCTGACCTTGATGCACCACTCAACACATTCATTCAAACTTTCAGACACATCTTTTTAGCCTGCAGATGAAAAAAAAACAAAAAACACCCACTTTCTAGAGGCTTGGTTTTTCAACAAATCGTCAAAAAAGATCCAATAAGTCCACGTCTGGCACATTAAGAGGCTTCTGTTGCATTCTTATCAGACTAAAGTCTTACAAGGAAAACAAATCTCTGCAGAGGAGTGACACGTTCTCAAATGGAGGCCTGACAGAGCGGAAGTCCGACGACGCGCCGCTGATGCCTGAATGGCCGTGCACTTACATGCTTCTCTGCTTTAGAGGCCATCCCCACACTTTCAATTACAGCCTTGTGCATTCAGACCTGTCAGTTTCAGAGGTGGCACATGAGTGTGTGTGTCTATATGTGTGTGTGTGTGTCTGTCACTCAACAGCATGCTATTGGCTCGCCAGGCTCTGCTTTGTGTGAGCACACTTTAAAATAACAAACACCGTCTGCAAATGACGGACTCACACCATAAATCAACCGGTTTGTGTATTAAGTTACTCTTTGGTCGATGCTTAATGAGTCAGTTACCAAAATTGAATCTTTAATTAGCATCTAATGGCTCATTTCACATTGAATTGATAACTTGTTATTCATTTATGTGTGTCTCCTTATTTGTAAACATGCAGTCAAGTCTGATTTATTTACATCTGAGACACTTAAAAACTTTGTCTCTGTAGAAAAAATAATAAATCAAAGTACATGCTGTATGGTGTGTTTTCCCGCCGGCTGTAAAATGGATGTCAATTTGAATGAGGAAGTAGACACTTCTCGCCCTTTTTGAATCCCCATCGATGTCATCGGACATCAGATCAGCTCATCATAAAAGACTCAGACACACAATTAGTCATGAGAAAATAACATCACGATTGTGTGTAGAGCAGCTGTCAATCATGATTGCCATTTTTAGTGTCACAGCAAAGCACCGTCCAGACAAAGTTCAACAGGTGTCTTTTCTGAACCTCCAGAACGCATCCTCACATGTTTTGAACATCTGTCCTGGAAATTGTTACATTTCTTCCGTACATCCTGAAGAGGAAATTGCTTCATCCTCTTCATCTGATGTTCATGGACTGTCTCAAAGTCTGTTTTCAACTAGTTCCGGTTGTCCAAAGACACCCACTGAACCAACCAACATGTTATTCTCCTCTTTAGGACGTTAATGGATGTAGCTTGCTCAGGGAGTAACTTTTTAAAATTGAAATGGATTCTAATACACTATTCACAATAATGAATCAGTCATTTTAGTTTACAAAAAGTCAACTAACACAAGAGGAAGAGGGATTGATAATCTACAGTACAAGATGCTGCAGACCACCATCAGGGGCTGAACAAGATCTGATGGATTCAAGTTTCAGAGCAACTCTTTGTTAATTCTTCTAAAAAAGTAAAAAATGAAAAATAGAAAACAGACATTTTCCCTCTCTAAAGATGCAGAGATGCGCCTGAAAGTGTTCGCCTACATGTGAGGGGGATGAACAGGAGGAGATCACACAGGGCGAAGGTTGTAAAATACATCCATAACTACTTATGGACTACGTTAAAAACTACGTATTTCAAGCTATGTAAGTTCATGTTTTAATAGAAAAAATAGGATGTGTAATAAATGCCGGCATCCACAAGCTTAGTTCACCGTGTTAAATGTAAGAAGTTTCATCTTAGAAAATGTGCAGAATCAAGTTTAAATCACTGCATTCTCACTAGTTGCCACAGTAACTACAAGTATATCAACCATCACTTTCAACAATGACTCCTGCAATATTACATTCCAGCAGCATCAAGTCTTATTGGTGCATGCGTCTGAAATGGGGGAGGGGCTCCGTTCTTCCCTGAGGTGTAAATAGGAGAGAAATGACAGAGCTGTCAGTCAAGCCGTGTGGCCTCCTGCAGCGTCAGACTCAATCAAGCAGAGTGGGAGCACCTGTGGAGACGAGCCGCGCTTCAGCCTTTAATTTGTCATTAAGAGCACTCAGGCTGCCAAAAATACGACGCAGGACATTCACGGCGCACATGACACCTGAACCCCGAGGCTCTCTTCCTCGCCGACTCGCCACCTCTCCTGCGTAGCAGATGGTGAGCGCGAGGCCGTTCATCAGGCCACACGGATGCTCACCTCAAAGATGATGAGGATGTAGACCCCGGTCAGGATGATTCCCGCTATGGCCACCTGTGTCTCCATGTTGACGAAGAGCGCCTGATGGGTCATGGACAGCGGCACCACCGCGTTATCCTGCAGGAAGGCCTGGACGGTGACGACGACCGGGTCACTGGAAGGGAGCAGCACGACGGAAGATTAATGTTACTGTTTCTCCACTGCTGGACACCCGCCATCCTTTCATATCTCAAATCAAATGCTATTTCCATTCAAATACGTAAGGGTCTATGACAGTTAACCGATTAATATTAATCAATCAATTTTGATTCCCCTGGATCTAATCTGCACACGATTGAGCATTTATCACATACCCTCAATATCACAGCTTAACTAAGAAAACATCTGTGCCATTTGTTCTGCTCTTTTTGGACAGAACTAGTTCACTTGTATGACCAAAATGTATGAAACTGATCACATGTAAGATCAGAAATGCCACAAAACAGGTGGCCATTTTGGCTCTCAACTGAGGTTTTCATTCGGAGGTCATTTTCTCATTTTGGACTGGAGAGTCAATACAAAGCATTTCCTTTCCTAGTCAACACCACTACAGGCCACCGAGTTCACTAGTACTGCTGCAAATGGGTTTAGTAGTTGACTAGAAGATATCTTGCCTTTACTTATTAACTAGTAAACATGTTGGGTCCATGACGTTCACTAGTACGGGCTGTCATTTTTCATTGTGGACTGGAGAGCCAATAGGAAGCCTCAGTGCATGCACAACTTTAATGCATGAGTTTACTGAAGACCTTAATTCAGGTTTGACTAGGTAGCATGTCAGTTTTTGCAGCTCACTAGTGTGTGATTTTGACTTATGATATCAAGGAGATGTAATAAACGCTCAACCGTCTCTCCATTGATGAAGGGCTGTGAAACATTGCAAACAACTAAGTGCGTGGCAGCTTGGATATCATCATAATTACAAAAAATATTAAGGCGGAGGGAGTTCTATATGGCAGGGGTTTTACCTGCTGACCATCTCGAACGTTCTTGTCAGCTGAATCTGGTCGCTTCGCTCACTCTGTAAAGGAATAGTCCAATTGTGTATCACCTGCTCGGGAACAAAAGACGGCAAACAAGTTAGCTCTCCAGAGGCGCTAAAAGAGACGGTAAAGACAGATCGTGTGGCGTAGGAGCTCTCACCTGCTGGGCCCGCCTCCGCCTCGTTCCTGGCTGCTCGCTCTGCTCCACCTGGACCAGGATGTACTCCTGGTTGGTGATGTCCACCATCCCTCCTATGAATGGACCTCCCACCTGGAGCTTTAGCAGAGCGTTATCCCCAAACTCTGTCAGGTTCAACGCTGTGGTATGCAGACCGTCAAGGAGAAAGAAACCACGGAAATGACGGATGCGTTTTCAAATCAATGGCCGCCTTGGAAGATTACGGTTTTGTTTTCAAAATTCGCCAACAACGCTGTGGGGAAAGGATACAGAAACTGTCCGTTGAGGAGACCGCCAACATCCTCCAGGGGTTGTCTCGGTCAGGATACATGCTGAAGAAGAGCTGGAAGTAGAATTTAACAACATTGTTACATTTTTGTTGATGGGGGGGGGGCGTTTTTATCTCTGTACACTACGATATGTAATAGTGTGTGTACATGTCTTAAAATAGAAACCAGCAGTGTCATTTTGTAAATAGAAGAGACAGTGAGAATGTTTCGCCTGCCAGATATTTTTCTGCCACCGGCTTATTTTCAATTCCGGGATAATCGCCATTCCATTCCTTTCTTTGAAAAGGTTTTTGCAGTGGTATTGATGTAATTTGGTGCATCCTTGGAGACAAAAAGACCCCTTTGTGCATTTACCATGGAGCTACAGCTAAGAGGAGGTTAGTTTAGCTGAAGCTTGCTTTAAAAAAATATCTCCTTTGTACCACAACTGTGGACCAATTAATTAATTAATCGTGTTCTCACATGAACAGAAAGATTGATGTAATAGCATAGAGGAGCATAGAGGCATTGGTGGATGCGGTGGCAATCATAGATTTTTTGAAGGGCAGTTGCGGTAGGAAAAAAAGTTCACCCACTACACTACACTACTGAAGAGGGCACTTGAGCTCGAGTTTTTGCCAAGAGGGCAGATTACCAGCGCACACCACTGGGTGGTGCACAATCAATATGGCCGACTCGTCCACTTACACTACACAGGACAACAATAGTGAAGATAGTGGCGATCTTGGAGACTCTGAAACAGCATCTGAAAGGACAACAGAGGAGAAATTGTGGTAAAAATTAAAAACCAGCGGCTTGATAGAACGCTGCCATGGTTCTAAGCTGAAGATGAGGAGTTATGCGGACGACCACCTCTCACCTCATACTACTGGTGAGCCTGAAGGCGATGTTGAGGTTGTCCAGGGGGTCGTTCTTCTCGGCGGAGCTGGAGCGGGACAGCGACAGACTGGTCACCTCGCTGCCCAGCCGGTACCTCTTCTCCAGGTCCAGGGAGTTGTCGTGCCAGGGCTCCTCCCCTCCACAGAAGCCGGGGTCATGTAAGGTCATGTAGGTTACACTGGGAACAAAACGGCACACACATCAGTCGATCAGCGATGGGGTCTTCAGTGGCAGACGCCGCAGCACTGAGGACACCAGCTGCGGATGTCAATTCGAAAATGTTCCAGACAGCGAGCAGCAAAAGTTAATCTGTGTCGAGTAAGCAGCCTCTAATCACAGTCTCATTACATGCGTTGTACATCGCAGTCAACTGAATCCAGAAGATTGAACAACAAAACAAGTTGAATATTTCATGAAACGGCACAGTTAGCATGCTTTTGTGTCATGATTATAATGACAAAAGATAATCCCCCCTTTCTCTACAAAACCTCGCCATTATTCGTGGGTAAACCCCGACAAAACCTTCACCACAGTGACAGGCTTATTTGAAAGTTACTATGGACGCTGTCGCAAACACCGTTCACAAGCATTGAAAATTACAGCAATAAACCAACATTAGTCGAGTGAAAACTTATTTTGTTTTACTACAACGGTATCAATGCCAACAATGCCAACATTGTATTCTGTTGGCCTGTCGTAAATGTCAACTACGTAGCTAGCAATGCTAACTTTGCTATGTTGGGTTTTGAATGTGAATTTGTGCAGAGATAAACAGCCGGTAAAAATATATGAATGATAAATCACTAATCACTAATGTTTAGTTTTCATTCTTAAGATATAAGCACTAGATTTGGAATTCACAAAATGTACTCTCATTTGCGTATTTTGCACACTTCATGTCAGTGAATACTCATTTCAAAATGGCTTATTCATTGAATAGGTTGTTCTTTTAGGTGGGGATTTTACACTGTTATATTTACACACGCAAAAAAACACTTTTATTTTGTAATTAGCTAAAAGGGAGGTAACAACATCTAATCACGATATCACTGGACAGCATGAAAAAGTCAATTGAAAAAGACGGAAAACTTGCGTACACAAAGTAGATATATTCGTGATTACACAAATTCCTTTCCATTCCCAAAGTATTTCTACATAAATCATGAAATAATCTCGAGGCCTCATTATAGAGAAACTTTTCTCACATAGGATGATGGGCTCACCTGTCATCTTGAGAGAATCTCAGCAGCGGCGACCTCTCTGTGTGGTTGGCTGAACTGTTTTTTCCTCTGAGGATATTAACCACACTTAGACTGTGCCTGGTGGGGTGAGATATAACACGATAGGTTGAAATCTAAATATGTTCTTTGAAAAACCTAAAATGAAGAACGAAAAGTGGGTTGCAGAGGAACCTTTGAACCCACTGGTGAACACCTCAGCTGTCACATCACCGCCATCCGTCAGTGGATGAAGCAGCTCATGCAGCGAGCAGCTGGTGACTGGAGACCTCAGGAGATCATCCCAGTCTCCTCCTGTCACCCTGCTGCTGCACTGTATCCCTGAGGCTCCTGCAGGGGGGCCGCCCTCCAGCAGCCTCACAGCTGGGTCCCAATCCCACACACACACACACACACACACATACACAAGACTTTCACAATCACATGCTCTCCCGCTGAGTTTTTATACCATCTAAAATACTGTCTCACTTTACTATAAATGGAATACGACAAAAAAACAAAAAAAATAATGTCCATTCTCACTCAAATTACTTAGGAAACGTTTGAGACGTCACGATTATGTAACGGAATGCCGGCCTACTGAGCCAAAACTGTTGAATGGAAATCTTTTTGAAAATGAAAGGTCCCACTCTGCTAATCTTTTAATCTTGAAGGGTTTTTTTTTACCCTCTGCCTGTCAAAGGGGCACGCTAACTTAAACACTATGCTTATGAAAAACGGCCAACAACAAAGTACTGCATTGATATTTTTGTAAAGCTGGTTTGGGCATGTTAATGTAGGTTTTTTTTTCAGTGTTGCAGCTACCCTTTCTGACAGTTTAGTGGGAGAAGTATACAGTGACTTGATGATCTGTGGTCTTATATTTTATTAGCTACTATCTCATTAATATCTAAAAATATGATAAAAATCAAAAACCTCCTGGTATTAAAACATTACTGAGATTAAACAGGGGAAGATTAATGGTGATATTCATTATCATTTTAGCTTAGTCATTTGTCTTTCTAATGAATTAATTGTATCATATTGTATTATTATTTTTATTATTATTATTCTATATTTTATTATTCATTGTGTAAGAAAAGAGAATTTCCAGCTCTATATGAATTCCTACTTTTGTTGGTATTATCACTCCTGGCAGCCACTGCTGAACACGTCCCAGACAGACGGACTATTTGGGTGCTTTGAATCAATGAGTGCGACGAGGGTGTTGGATAAAGGAGTAGATTACATTAGGGAAGTCTGCCACATTAATCCTCTCCGATACTCTTATACAACTATAAAGAGATTTACTGCATGTCAACAAATGTTTTCTCCCTTCTTCCTTCCCTGACTCGACTCTCATCCCATCCCCAAGATGTGACTTGGCACTGATTTTGTTTACAGCAGACAGACTCTTTTAAAGGACGCAAAGCCCAAACAGGAAATAAACTCTGTCTGGAATTAGAAGCAGTGGTCATTTCAGGACACTGTGATTCTGTCGATTGCAAAAGGTCATTTGTTATACTACCGGAGACAATCTGCTTTTCACTATTGATAGTTTGTGTCCTATCCAGCCAAAATGTGGTTGACCTTGTGTGTTTAAAAGTAATGTCCTTCTTCTGGGACGGTTGTCTGTGTGAATTTGTGGCCACCTGAGGGCAGCAGAGAGCAGCAGTTAACACTTCATTGAAATAATTCCACTTTTGTGGTTGACTTTGTGAGAAGTAACTTCCATTTCATCTGTTCGTTTTGACAGTTGTTGTTTATCTGCAACTCGTATACCACCCGGTGGGGGGTTAAACCACCATCATCTTTCAATTTCTTTCAAAGTTCATCCATCTTTTACTGGCGTAATCATTACTTCTGCCAAGATGGTGTTTATCTGTCCATCTATGGAGGATTACAGAAAAACTGCTGGGCTGATTTTTTGGGAGAAGAACTCATTAAATCTGTTTTAATTTGGGAAAAACTGCATTTTTTAACCAGACTACAATCTTCCAAGTGTCATGCTGTGTGTGTGTGTGTGCATGTGTGTTTGCAGAGTACGCTGCAGAACATGAGTATCAGATGTAGTACACTCTTCATCATGTGCAGCTTTGAGTTTGTGCATGGAGCAAAAAATTCTCTGGTTTAATCCCAATAACGTCACAGCCACGGGCTCAAGATTAGCACCCCATCCAAGTGAGTGAGATACACACCCAAAGTCACACACACACGTGTGTGCGTGTGTATGTGAACGCTCATACTTTAGAGGTAAATTCCCATGTTTTCCACACGTTTTGGAGGTGGAACCATCAGGGCATGTAATGTGATTCCGCACGTGTGCTTCCAATTCCTTCAAAGGTTATTATGTCTTTACTCCAGATCACCCGGTGACCACAGAGAGTGATATTATATTGTGATAGAGCGCTTACTCTGACAAAAAAACAGAAAACTGTAAACATAGCTGTGTAGTTGTCACTCTCTTCACTGATTTAACGGTGATGATGATGATGATGAGAGCCGCAGAGTTGTGCACCAAAAACAAAACAAACAACTGCTGCATCTGTCTTACAGAAAGAGGTTAAAGGTCGCGTACCCATCTTCTTGTCGCACAGGGACGAAGCCATCGCTGTGGATGACCCGCTGGCCCGACTGCTGCAGCTTCTGCGTTTCCCTCCGCTCCGAGAAGCCCTGCAGCAGCCGTAGCTCATCGAAGTTCCCCGCCACGTTCTCGGGGGCTCTCAGGCTGTTCCTGCCCTGGTGGGCCTGGGTGGCTGCCTGGGACATCTCGATGTCCAGGTTGCTTTTGTTCTCCAAATACATGGTGTCGCTGGCAGGGGGGTGAGAGAGAAAGAGGTGGTAATTTGTTGGGTATCTCAAAGTTGTCTTGCAACAATGTCGTTTTAAATTTGGACACACAGTTCCGGCCCTAGAGGCGGAAATGCAACAAGGGGCTCCATTGAAAAGCAGAGAACCCCTATTCTTCATTACTGTAAACACTGACGAGAATATGAGGTGTGCAACAACAAGCATATAATGTGCCTTGTCACACTGGAATGCAGCTCGTGGGCGACAGCAACACAGGAAAGTAGTGTTGTAGTGCTGGAGATTTGGAGACTTTGAGGGGTCTTGATCTGGCCTCAGACTCAAAGGCATCTTTACTGGGCCTGGGACTGAGTGGACCCAGGAGGGATGGGAAATTTACCAGTCTAAGGTGAAGTCATTTTCATTCTACTAATTCTGATAACTCTCACAAATACAGAAATGTAGTTTATGATATTACATTTTCTTATCAATATGTACAGGTGTCACTGTACACACATTTTCTACTAGTGTTGTCGTACTCAAGATTGGTCTTTGTCATAAGACCGCTTTTGGAAGGTCTTGGTCTCATCTGAAAGGTGTCTTTACTGGGTCTTGTCTGCGTCTGGGACTGAGTGGACTCTGGATTTTGGAGACCACCACTGCCTTGCTCTTACAACCACCAATCACTTCCAATCATTGGTAGATTGATTATTTCCCCCAAGTTGCAGCCTCTGCCTTCTTATTAAATGTCTTCATGTGATTTCAGTCAACTTAGAAGACACATTCACTTGACAAATCAACATCCGATGTTGCTCGAGAAACAAAGAAGCCTCCAATACTTGAAATGAGTAGAAATAGCTGCCGATGCACCAAAACACATGGACTCAGGGTTCTTTGTGACCATCTTCCTTCAAAGTGGTCTTGGTCTCAAACTCAACAAATCTTGGTCTTTGTCAGTCTTTTTGCCCTGTGGTGTCGGTATGTTGACTATTGACTATAACACCTCTACTTAACCTGATAGGAGACAAACCGATAACACACACATACACACACTCGCACACACATATAGCAAACACTAAGAGCTGGAACCAAAGGCTGATGTGTGTCGACGACCACCAGAAAATGGACTTGGGGTTCATTGTGATCCTCTGTCTTTGATGTACACAGTCTTGGTCTTGTTGCCTTGGTTTTGCTTTCAGTTTCAGCGATCCTGACTCCGCCCCCCACCCCCCAAGATAGTCAGCGTGATCTGAAACAGCTGAGTGACTCTCGGCAGCAGACTAGGCCCGACATGAGGTCAGGGGCTGGGGGTCACGGCTACATCAGACATGTGCTCCTCGCTGACTTAATGGCTACATGAATTCGGAGGGATTATCACTCACATGAAAAGGCAACAGGAACTCACGTGTGACGTTTGAGCTTTCCGCAATAATACCCCTTTGAGGAGAGGAGTCACAATACAGTTCTGTGCAGGGGCGGCCCCGGGGGGCCCAGACCACTGATCCCTCTAACGATTGGAAACAAAATGAAAATAATCCTCAGGGACGAGCACAGGGAGGGGTTTTTTTTTTTTGCAGACATCCAGAGGAAGGAATCAGCTGTATTGGCTCCATTTATTTATTTATTTAATTCTCATTTAAAGGCACAAAACTCTGATCATTCTAATATTACAAACGATGTTCCGCCCCGCTTCCGTCACGTCTAACAGCCTTGTCCAATGAGTGCGTTTCGCCTCATCAGAGCAGACAATGATCCTCTCTGTATGAGAAAGACAAACTTCTTTCTTGATTTTTTCCACACTTTTTCCACAGTAATTAAAAACAGCCAGAGATAAATGTCTGGGAACAAATGTGCCAGAATCTAACAGCAAATTGTGTCGAGGTTAACCGCTGCTGCGACCAAAGGATTACAAGTGTTGGGTGTGACTGTTTTTTGTTTTGTTTTGTCACTTTTTTTTTTTTACTGTGTGAAAATATACGAATACCTGGTATAAAACACAGTATTTAGGACACGCTGCATATATCCTTTTATGTTTCCATGATCTTTGTGGCATGAGAAGGATTTTTACAATCTGCTGTGGCGCTGTACGGCGGCATTAGGGCATAATGCTTAAATCCCTTAAAACAATGCCCACTAGTGTGACACCATGGGTGTAAATCCACTCGGTGCTGCATGCAAACCTCAGCTCCTAATTCAAAAATGTTAAATTCCAATTATTTTATTCCGGCCGTGGAACAGGAGGATGTGGAGCAGACTTACCTTGGTGAAATCAGATGTTATGATGATGACGATGATGATGATGATGGTGGTGAGGATGATGAGAAGATGAACGATGAAATGTAGGAACAAACATCCAACAGCGAAAAATCACAGTCCCGGTGTTTGATGAGATTCTGGGACTGTTTTCTACAGGCGCGAGCAAGGAGGCAAAGGGAGGTGCTGCTTCTCCTCTATGGTGCTCCCCGGCGAAGGAGGGAGATGCTCCAGAGCGGACGGGATCTGGAGGTGGAGTGGAGTG
>CAESWR010000295.1:63055-110024 GCA_903171835.1 Mullus surmuletus
GTTGCTGCTAATCATTGATCCATCTGAGGCTATCATAATTATTACTATGAGAATAATCAAATACTCCTTGAATTGCATTTTGTGGAAATTATGAGGGTTAAAATACTGTGGAGTTACGTGAACAAACTGGCATTTAGAGGGTTAAAATCCACCCAAATGATCAATATATGGCATTTAGAGGGTTAAAATCCACCCAAATGATTAATATATGACACATATATTTCAGTTTTTAGGGAGGGGAAATTTTTTGTTCTGAGGTACAAATTAGTTTTTTTCAAGGAACTCTTAAGGGTTAAAGGCCTTTTATTTTTCAAACCCACTTTGAGTGCCTGCATCTGGATTTTTAAAATACTTTTTTGACATTTTCTTTCCATTTTCCCTCGTCATTTTTCCCTCCCATGTGGTTTGAGGGACACCTGTAGCGCCCCGGTCATTTCTCAGGCTCCTTTTCTGTAGTTTTGTCCTTTCAGTCTTTATCGTGAGTCTCAGAATCACCAGGTGGAGTTTGCATTCATTTTAAAACTAATAATAAACCTTGTTAGTCGTGCCCTTATCATGTACCCTCCTCCTCTAACAACGGCTGGGAGGGTTTTTTCTGTTGTAATCCTGCAGACAGAAACAAGCCCCTCGGCCCCCACTTTGCAGAACATTAAAGTGGCATTTGAACGCTTAAATTGCTTTCGAAACAGGGCGGGTCATGTGATCCTTTCCAAAGCTCCGGAGTGGCTTCAGAGAGCCGCCGCGTGTGCTGACTTTCTCTGGAGCGCACGCAAAAATTGTACATTATTATTTCGCTGTTTCCCATCAGCTGGGCTCGGCCGCCCCGAGGACACGAGCCACAATCCCCGACTTCCAGCGCAGTGTGCCGTACGCAAGCGGGATCATGTGCCGGCCACTTGCTGGCCCGCCCCAAGGCTCGGCAGACAGCTGTCCGACCGCTTTCACCACAACAATGGCGGCACGTAAGCCACTGGCGTTCTGGGTCACATGGGGCCTGTAGTTGGTGACGACAATGATGTAGTTGAGTTCATCGGTTGCTCAGGTCGGAGAGTTGAGGAGGCGATGCGTGGAGACCAGGGATGAGGAGCAACAGCCAGCGGGATCTCTTTATTCACAACACACAGCTCCCAATACAGGGTGAAGGAACAACCCTCCACAACTGTTCCCAGATCTTTTATGGTCTTCAGTTTTCACTCCTTTTACGGTGTTTCTTGCTTACCAATCTTTGGTACCTTCGATCCTGCGGCCTTCACAGCTCTCCCCCTTAATCGCCTCTACACTAAGGTGTCTGGATTGCTGTAATGAAGTCCAGGGACATTTCCCACTTGGAGATGAAAATGAATTAAGACTTATAAAGATGAAATGATGAAACTGGGACAGTTACAGACCGTAACGGCTACTGTAATGACTGTTTTGTAGTCCGTGTGTAACATGGGTAGAACGCCGGAGAACGGCGTATTCACGTGATGGATCATTGGAGGAAGCCAAGGTGCCGATGACATCACCAACCACCTCATTCCTCCGTGCTTGGGCTCGGCAGCCTCGCAAAGCCTCTCAGGTTCTCATCAAAGCAGGATCATCTGAAGAAGTCGTACTTCGGCAACTCCGAATCTGTTATTTTGTGTGAAAAATGACGGCCTCTCGGAACGTGGAGGGCCATTATTATTATTACATGTCATTATTATTTTATTATTTCTGTGAGCTTGATTTATCTCCTACATGTGTGTCCCTGCCCAGCTATTCCTTTTGTGAAATAAACAAAATGTGCAAAAAGGTAGTTTAAAAAAATAGACGATGTTCTTTAATGAACACATGATTGTTTTGCTGGTTTTCATTTTAGAAATTTGAAAGGAAGAGTTTAGCGGCCGTCGCATGTAAGAGCAAACTGGATTTAAACCAGTCTGATGCAGGAAAACAACCTGACAGAAACTCTGCAAACACCTCACAGTTGTGGAAAGATGAACATTTGGCAGCCAATTTTAAAATTGGCTGCTTTAACAGCGTAAACAAACTTTAGTGATGTCGACCAGCAATTAAAACCAGGGAGAGATTTTTCCATTTTCCAGGTAATTTGTCAAACTGGATTTTTTAGATGGAATCGAAAAATGGAGACCGGCAGATTTACACAAGCCGGGCCTGAATTTCTGACAGGTTTCAATTCAATTCACCTCACAGTGACAGAAGCCGTGCAAAAAATATCCCCTAAATATGTATGCGTGTGTGTGTGTGTGTGTGTGTGTGGGGAGACGGAGGGCGGGGGTCCGGAAGCATCAGCTTGATGGAATGCAGGTGAAGATGAAAGACAACAGAAGACAGGAAGAATCAAAGTTCCTTCGCTAACTGTCACCAAACAGCTGGTTTCAAGTTGAAGTTGTAGAGAGCTTAGTAGCAGTAGCACACACACACACACCCACAAACACACACAAACACACACACACACACTTAATGTCTTCAATGTCCAGGTGGGGTCGTATGAAAGTCATTGCATTCGTGTTCGGGAAGACAAAGACCTTTTTTTGTGAGAAGTTCACACGGGTCATTCAGATTGTTTCTGTCTTTCTCTCGCCCACATGCAGTCACATGGTGCCGCAGCGCACCACCAATAAATACTCTTGGCGCTGTCACATGGAGACCCATAAAATAATAGTTGCAAAGCTCTCTGGAGGGGCAGCAGGCGGGGTCTTCTGCAGACCACCTGCTGTAGGCTCTGAAGTGCTGGGGGTTCAGAGGTGCCTCAGTGAAACCAGTCTGCCCAGTCTCCTCGGACCTCAAGAAGCAGAGGCGTCGCAACAAGGCCAGTGTTGGGGTGTGAAAAGCCATTACACATTATGAGTTACTTTTGGTGCCTTACTTTACTCAGTTACTCACTGCTTTAAGTAATTAGCTGCTCTACTCAATACATTACTTTAGGAATACTCCATAAGGTCACCTGAAATGCACCATAACCTTAATTACCAATTAACAATATATGCACTGGATCAGCAGCAGGGCGGCAGCGATGGAAAATTAGTAATCGAGTATTCTACAAAGTAACGTTTTCACCATGTACAAGCATATCCTACTTGAAATAAGTGGAAGATTCTGCCTACTTTTTTTTGTGAAAATGAGTTTTAATGATATATTTTTTGTAATTAACTCGCCACACGTTGATGGTCCATCATTTAGGCGACTCCCGTGATTAAACTTGACGTCAAAAGGACATTTAAATTTACAATTGCACACACAGGCGTAACAATTGAAAATCTGTTTTTGTTGGTTTGCTTTTCTTCCAGCACAACGTTACATTCTTGGCGGTCCGAGTGAGCCGCTGAGCCAGGAGGAGTGTTTGATTTGTGTTTGGCTCGTCCAGTCCGCACCGCAGACAAACGTCACCTGATTACAGTAACCTCCAAGAATGAAGTGCAAGCGCCCAGCGCGTCTCTTGCCTCAGGCACCCACGATGTGTAGAAACGCCCCTGTCCCTAAGGCTTCCAATCTCTTCTTTTTTTGGACCCCATATGTGCCTCCCACTGGATGTTTCCTCTGGTTTTTAACTGGCACTAACAGCCAGTGGTGCATTCTGGGCCGCCCTCTCCCATTCTCTGATGAACTCGCAATCGGCGTAGCTAATAAAGTGGGCAGTGAGTGTGTATCCTTTGCGCCTCAGACGTGTTATGTATGCTTCAGGAGAATTCTCGGAAAGGTTTTGATCATGGTGGGACTCGTGAGTGCGTTTGTGGACATGGTGTGAACATTTCCACCCCGGCCGCGTCGTGGATGACTGGCCGGCGGCTTTATGTAACCGACTATATAAGTTACAGATCAAGAAGGCCGTTCTTTCCTCTCCCGCCTTTAGCCTGAACTGTATCCAGAAGCACCTGACTCCCACCAGCGTAATGTACTTTGTGATTATTACGAGGGGGGAAAAAAATGCACTAAGTCTTCAAAGAATGCTAATGATTTTTAAGCCAACTCAACCCTTCATAAAACACGTTTCTTTTTTCTTTTCCTCCCATGTGCCTTTGAACTACTGAGAAATGCTTTAGGAGGTGGAGCAGTGGACGTAGGAGACACACACACACACACAAACTGGGAAGTTACTACAGGCTGATATGCTTTGAGGAATGTGTGGTGGCGTCTGTGCATGAGTGAGTCTTAAGATTGTCTACATCACATAACCGTTTTTCCCAGCACGTGAGGGAGGCGCGGCCCCTCATGATGCTGAGCCGCCGCTGACAACAGCACTGCGGGGGCAATTATTGGAGATTTCTCTTAATCCCCCAGACCTGCACGTTGTCAGAAATGTCCGACAACAGGGAGACACTCGGCCGGCGGCCCGCTGCAACCTTTGGGCCGCATATTAAATGGAACCGTCAGAGGAACAGAAGAAAATCTGATTTGATTTTGGCTAAAGTGCCCGTCGACCAAAAGCAGGAGAGGAACCCGCGATGAACCTGCAACCCACTTTGGAAAAATATAAGCCTCTAATAAGGACAGGAACCCTTTCCAAACACATTCAATTTAAATAATAATCTTAATCCAGACTGCAATGTCTGATAGATAAGAGGAGAATCCAGGGAATGGATGTTATTTTGAAATGATTACAAATGCTGCCTGCCTGTAGCAATTTGTGGCATCATTTCGTTCCGTTTGTTTCTGGAATAGCCGGAACAGAGAACATTAGAAGTTACGTCAGTCAAGCGTAACAAATTGTTCGAGCACCTAAAACACTCCTTTCTTCACTCTTTCAGTCATTTGTATTTATTTGTATTTATTTATTAACAGAAATGTATTAACATTTAATATGCAGGAATGAGACCTTCTGTGAATACATGGCACAATCATATTATATACATTCTTTAAGGAGACAGTGCACAAACATTGTGAGGGGGGGGGTCGGGTGGGGGGGTAAATACAGGAATCTTAAAATGACCCTTCATTAGGCTCCAGCTGAGCCGAGTGAGAAAACACTGGCTTTGAGTTACAAATGTGTTTTGTTTTATCTTTTTTTATAAAGAAAAAATGGCTATTACCAACAAACAAAAAAGTAATACTACTGTTTTGTCGCACATCAATTTCTATATACAAACTAGGGAGGAGTAGTTCACACAAACCAGAGGGAGAGGTCTACCACAGTGCTAGGCTGGAGCCTTTTCTGACTCTGAAACTAATATACATCATTTCCATGTAACACAATCACATGTGCACCTGATCACATTTTCTCAAAGAAACTAAGTGAGAGCAAACGCGTGTTGTTTGTTCTTCTCTTTAGCTTATAACGCTTTTAAAGCTCATTGCACATTTTTCCCCCACAGACGTTTGTGTCTTAGTAGAATGTCCGTATGAACGTGTGTGTTAATAGGTGAGGTTAACGCAGTCTCTTCCGGCCCCAGGACACTTCAGTGGCTTCAGTGTCCGGTCAGGTAGTCCTGCGTGGAGTCTGAGGCGAAGGAGTCTGCGTCCTCGTTGTCGGAGTCTTCGCTGCTGTCGTCGGCCGCCGGCTCCCCGGACAGGGCGATGCGGGCGTAGTCGTCCGTGTCGATGGACTTGCAGAAGTGGATGGCGTATTTGAGCTTCTCCTCCAGTACCTGCTTGCATGAATACCTTGGCAGCTTGAGCAGGAAGAAGCAGGTGTAGGACTCGGGCAGGAAGTGGTCTGGAGGGTTGTACTTATCCAGAACCTGCAGACAGAACCGGATCAGCTTAGTTAGATGTCTGCAGAATAAAACTTTGACATCTACCTTGATAATCAGAATCACAATTACTTTATTAATACCAAGAAGAAATTGCTTTTTGTTCCAGTAAAAACAAGTATAAAAGTATAAGATATAAGAAATATAAAAATAAAATTGAATAAAAATATAAATATGTGAACAAAATGTTAACGTATAGTTAAAATAGCAGAAACGGCCACAATCAACAAGAAGTGCAGTATGTAAAATATTTACAGAATGTGCAGTATGAATAGTAAACAATGGTTTATGAATAAACAGTAAACAGTATACATAATAATATATATAATAATTGTATCATATATTATAGTATACATTATATGTAATATAGATAAATAACAGTTTATTGCACAAAGGGAATTATTGCACAGTGTGTCCAGAGTCAGAACTGCCTCTAAGTGTCAGACACCCAGAGTGAGGAGTTGTACAGTCTGATTGCCACAGGCAGGAATGACTTCCTGTGGCGCTCTGCGGTGCATCACGGTGTGTTCAGTCTGTTACTGAAAGAGCTCCCGGGTTGGACACCTTGTCCAGGGTGGCCTTTACCTTCAGAAGCATTCTCCCCTCTGACACCACCGTCAGAGGGTCAAGCTTCACTCCAATAACGTCACTGGCTTTGCGGATCATAATCATAATGTTTGTTTGTTTTTTCTTTATTGGAAAGGGACAATGCACATTAACCGACATTAAGAAAATGTAAATGCGCCCGAGTTAGCCCAATCGCTGACAATTGACAATTTCTGCTCATTATACCGCAACAAAAACCATGTGTTTCTGCAGAAAGTTGAAAAATGCGGCGTGCTTGACACACTGTAAACCTCGTCTTCTGTTGCCACGGGAACATTGGCGTTTACGCAGAGCCTTGCACTGGGAGCAGACAACCGCAAAAAACATACAAAACATTTAATGTGCGGCTAGTTCCACATATATCGTTGCCAGGTCGCTACTGGATATGGCTATGCGCATGTTGCTAAGGCTACATTTGTGAAGACCTCTCCCACCCTCCCCCTTTTAGTAAGGAATGACATGAGTGAGGGTTTCAGATACTGTTAAAGGAATCAGAACATTTATTTCCAATAATATATGCTTATATGTGCAGCTTTCTGTCTGATGAATGTTGAATGACGGTGGGTGGCAAGGGACAAATTTGAAATTCAAAAGTCTGCATTTTTTCACGAGCCCGCCAATGGCAAGTGACCTAATCATTTTACTCGCAAAAACATATTTTTACTAGCATTTGGCGAGTGCTAATTTTTAAGTCTGCCTCTCTCCCCTCTGACTGGGTTCACAACTCATCATCACAATCTCACAATACATCAAACACAGACGATTTCCTAAATGTCGGCGGTCTTACCTGCACAACAAAGTCCCGGCCGCGGAAGTCGGCGATGGTGCGAGGCAGCCGCGTACGACCCCACACGAACCTCAGGAAGAGGGACCTCTCCGTGTTGGAGAAGGATTCCATCACCTCCCAGAACCACTGGATGAGCGGCGCCGTGGGCTCCACCCCCTTGTAGGTGGCCACCGACTTCAGCAGGTGCAGCGGGATGTCTGGACTCCCGCACACCTGAGTGGAGGGAGACATTCACAGCCGCGTGAGGTAGCGCGTCGACCAATGACACAATGCAAAAAAAAAACGCGGTCGCTCACCATCGTTTCCAGCTCATAACCGGTGAAAAGCGACAGCAGGGGAACCGGGACCACTCGGGCCATCCCCTCGCGCACTGCTGACACCTGCTCGTCGAACTCGTGGAGCCTGCGGGCGGAGGAACAACAACGCAGTGAGCGAAGGGAGAAAAAAAAACCCCACAAACTTATTCTGCATTTTCTCACCTGTAGTTAATTGCCAGGCGGACGTATTCAGCGCGGTTCTCCAGGGTGATGTGCGAGTACTTGGAGCTGAGCTGGATGTCCTGGCCGCTGGCGTTGGGCACGGTGAAGGGCAGCGTCATGGCCTCAAACTCCTCAGCTGTGGCCTCATTGTCCCGGATGTACATTAGGCCCGGGATGAAGTCCTTATCCACCTGGGAGGAGCAGAGCGCATCGACACGTCATATTTGACTTCGACTTTGCGGAAAAAAACATTGGGATATATATCGTGTATCGATAATCAGCCTAAATAAAGTATATCGGGATGAGTTTTGGGCCATATCGCCCAGCTCTAATCTCAATAAAAGGAGTGAGTGAGTGAGTGAGTGTGTGTGTAAGCATGAGTGAGTCTTCTTATCCACTATGCCGTTCCCGTGCGCTCCCGTGCTGTATTCATTTCCCATCTAACCTTTGCGATGCCCGGGGGCCCAAACCGAACAACAAGAGCGCCATTATGAGGGAGAGCCGTTTTTCTGCATAGACACCCGCTCAAAGTGTGTGAGGGGGCTCATGATCGCAGCGTGAGGGCAGGAGTCGACTCATGCTCTGCCCCAAACAAAAGCTGAGGTTGTGGTTCCCAAAGTGAAACTGCCGTGGATGGCTGCCTTTGGACGGGGATAGAGGGGGAAAAAAAAAAAGGTACAGACTGCAGCACTATGTCCCGTCACCGAGCGTTTCCAGCAAGCTCACTGCTGTGCTTAGGTTTTAATCCGAGCAGGAATGTATAGGAATTGGTTCCTTTTTAACCGAGTATAATGCAGCTCACAGGGGTCCGGGATATTACATAATACCTTACATGCCGGTGAGACGGCGGTTCTTTTGTGGCTCCACTCTGGATTTATTCGTTTACATAAAAATAGTGAAGAGCGGAGATGTAAACTTTGTTGGAACTTCCGAGGGGGGCCACATATCTTTCATAACACCCCAAACAAAGCAAGTGTTATAATTGTGACCACAAGATGCGTTTCCAGCCTGTATTTTTGACGCTCTATGGTGTCCATTGTGCATTTATTGAACAAAGACGCCTCCAGCATACGGCTAACAGTCCAACTTTCCAGCCAAAACAAACAAAAGGTTAAATATCAATGAGTTGAGGAATGTGACACGTGATACATATGAGAGTCACAGGTACTTTATTTTTAAACTGGACTCTATTTTCCTGTTTATACGAAGAGATACTAAGAGATTAATGCCAAATGTGCAATCTTCTGCCGTCAATGTCCATCCCTGTTTCTGTTCTTGTCATTTTAAGTGTCTGACATTATTATGGAATGAACCACACAGAGATGAACTTGCTGAACCATCTCACACTTCTTGGGTGTCTTTTTTCCACCAACTTGATCGTTTCTTGGTGTTTTCCAAAATGAACTGATGCTGCTGCTTAAATAACCATCTGATAAAGTATTCAAATATGAAAACTCTTTTGTCATCTTTTGGTGTTTTTCTATGATTCTGTGATTACTGCTGAATATTCCGATGAGAAAGATTTGTTTTTATGAATGAGGAGAAAAAGGTACCATGTGGTCACTGACTGTTTATAATACTGCTATGTGGTGTGTAATGTGGAACGGGATTGGATGCCGTAAATCAGAGATGAGAAAACTGAAAAGACATTTTGCCCTGCTTGTTCTCCTGTTTCAACTCACCTCTCACCAGGTTTCAAAATGAGACTCGGGTTGCATGTGAGGATTCGCGGATGTTGTCAGGCACTTAGAATGAAACTCTGAAGAATATATCGTGTCACCCCATTAGTCAGTGGCTTAATGAATCCTCATGTCAAGCATTCGAGAAGCTGACTTACAGTCTTAAACATAAGCTTGGTGAATTTCATCACATCTGGGGGCCTTTTCTTACATTTTCTCGACAATACTGATCTGCAACATTGCCTTGACCCTGTAACTACCTCTTATCGCATCTTCTAAATGTACTCAACCTGAGTAACTTTTTTGTGCCATAAATGTATCTGTTATTGGGTGTATTGCAACAATACTTAAATGCCAGGCTTTACACTGGCTTGACTGTCCCTTAAGTAATGTTGCTGTGTTGTCTATATTCATTTTATTGGCATGGCACTATGAATTTAACTTTGTATTTTTGTGTATGTTTTTTTTCTATTATCATTTATTTATGCATTCACTCTTTCCCCTTTGCAAACCTTGATAAATGAGAAGCATGGTAGGTGGGTTGGGACTGGGGTTACTACAGTTCATATTGTATGTCTATCTTCACTTTGTATATGTGTACTCTGATGCAAAGGTTTCAAGAAATATGTGTTAAAAAACCTGTTAAAAAGCCTGTTATTATGTTCTCCCTCGAAATAGAAACCAATTTCAAAAAGTTATTATGCCTATTGATCAGTTAGAGCAAAAACACGTAGGCAAAGAGGTTCCATTAAAAAAAATGATCTGTTATATCCAAGATTCCTTCACTGAGAGATGCAGTGTGCTGAGAGAGCCGTGCTGTGTACGCACCTCACTGAGGTCAGCGATGGTCAGATTCATGCCTGCCAGCTGTTTCCACACTGGCTCTGCCAGGTTCAAGCTCAGCGGGCTTCCGGTGCGGATTGCAATGCCCAGGAGAACTCCTGCCGACGTATCAAGGCAAAAGGCGTTACACACACATCAAACACGAACAATGACAGTGTTGTGCAAACTCATAGGAGCATAGTGGACTTTTCAGGTCAGGTGTTTTATCAGGGAAAATACACATGAAGCATTTGCATATTTTAAAATAAACATGTATATTTTCAGTTTTTGTTTATCTAGGATTAACACCCCAGAAAACTGGTCTGGGAGATTAACTGGATTATACCTAGAAAGCGGAACATGCTCATGTGAAGAGGGGACTTGGCGGCAGGGTTGAGCAGGAAGCAGTCCCTGTTGGCGCCGGACTCGTCGCGGCCGTTGGGGGTGACAATGAGCAGCGGGGTGAGGGCGTTCTGCAGCTCCTCGCACATTTCGGCGATGGACTCGCTGTAGCCTCCGCCGCAGTCGTCCACCGACTCCCCTGAGAAGCGAGGCGGAGAGGCGAATGATCTCAAAAAGATTCCTCAAGTGCATTTAAGGAAGATGAAGGATTCACGTTCTGTGGACACCCACCCACAAACTTGACCTTCCAGACGCGGTGCGGGAGCAGCAGGCTGTCTGGGCTGAACGAGCTCATTTTGGCACACATCTGACCAAACACGGACTTGGTTCCGTCGGGACCCGCCAGGCCCCCTTTGCTCCGAGAGCGCTTCACCTGGAGGAGAGGGGGAACAAAATCGGAGAGATTACAGTTTTGATTTGATTCTTTGCTGAGAAACTTCCTGCCAGATAGAAAGGAACACTGATGAGCATGAATTCCTGGCTGTGACAGCTCCCTGCCCCGTGGATATGAGTGCAGCTACAGGGGTGAGTGTGTGTGTGTGTGTGTGTGTGTGTGTACAGAAGCAGTGGCCCGTACAGAGACTCTTTGAGGAGTAAAGACAAGAGCTCAGTCTAGGAACCCCTACAGTACAGATCACACACAGGAAAAAAAATCCCATTATGAAAGACATCACATGTAACACTCAGGATGTCTGGAACACGGGCTCACAATGAGACGGGCGGTGGAGGGGGGTGGGAGGGCTACAGGAAGAAAGAGAGCTAGAGACTTTGGGAAAAAACCACTGTGAGACAGATTTCAGTTTACATTCCTTGTGGGTGTGTTTCCATCTGTACCTGTATTCTGTTGAGCTCCACCACAGGCCCGTGCTGTCGGTCCCTCACCATGGTCGCCTGGACCACCTTCCTGAAAGCTGCTTCCTGCTCACAGACGTGGAAAAAAAAAATCCCCACCACCAGTTAACAACAAACACAGCCGCTAAACATTTTCCACACATTTATTTTTAAATGTCATTTTCAGTGATGCCAATAACTGGAATATGTACACTTTCTTCAGTAACAAGTAATCGAATCGATTACTTATCCCAGCCACTGTGTGTTACTATTTTTGTCATTTTCCTTCGTAAAAACATTTATTTGCTTTTGTCTTGCTTCTCGGGGAGTGATTTGTACTCTTATGTGGAGAGTCACGTATGCGACATGTCACGTTTTCAACATGAGGACATGTCCCACGTACCAAGCAGACAGCGACAAAAGAAACAACAATGGAGGGAGGAGAGAGATGCGCGTCTTTTAGCTGGAAATAGTCACTATTTTGAGTTTCTGTCAGCTAAAGATGACAATATTACTTTGTTGTACACTCTGTGTTGGCAACAAAGTGTTACCAAGCTTGAAAAAACACTAGCTCAAATTTGAAGAAACATTTGGAGTAGCAGCACGGCCCCCTTCCCCACCCAATCAACAAAAGATGGACTTTGGTGCAAAACCAGTAAGTAAGGGTTGAATGGGTTGAATGAGTTGAATGAGCGCTGAATGATCGGTCGACTTTGTGTCAACTGGCGCAGATATTTGGACTGCTAATAACAGAAGCTATATGGGAGTAATGATGCGGCTTAGGCTGTTGTCAGCAGCTAGTGAATGCAACTAATAAAGTAACTTGTTATCTGACTTAGTAACTTTAAACTTTTTGAGTAACTGTATTCATCAAATCAATGAGTGGATGTGACAGAATTTTCTCCAGCTAAATGCAGAAAAGACAGAGGTGATAATTTTTGGCCCTAAAAATGAAAGGTCAAAGATAAGTGCTCACCTTGGATCTATGTCACTGACAGCTACAAATGAACCCAGAAATCTTGGTCTCATTATTGACTCAGACCTGAACTTCAACAGCCATCTAAAGTTTATCACAAAATCTGGCTATTACCACCTGAAAAACATAGCCAGAATTAAGGGGTTTCTGTCTAAACAAGACATGGAAAAACGTATCCATGCATTCCATTTTAGTAGGTTGGATTATTGCAATGGCATCTTTACATGTCTTAACAAAAAATCAATCAGGCAGCTGCAGCTGATCCAGAACGCTGCTGCCAGAGTCCTTACAAACACAAGGAAACTGGACCATATTACACCGGTCATTAAATCACTCCACTGGCTTCCTGTGAGTCAAAGGATAGGTTTTAAAATCTTACTGATGGTCTACAAAATACTGAATGGTCTCGGACCAAAATACATGCTCGATCTGCTGGATCCCTATGAAGCATCCAGACCCCTTAAGTCATCTGGAACTGGTTTGTTGTGTGTTCCAAGAACAAGAACCAAGCAGTGTGAGGCAGCATTCACTTATTATGCTCCTCACCTGTGGAACAAACTACCTGAAGATCTGAGGTCTGCTCAAACTGTCACTTGCCTTGCCTTCAAATCAAGTAATCAGTAAAGTTACTTTTTACAGGAGTAATCAGATTACTTTTTCAAGGTAACTGTGGCAACACTGGTCATGTTTTCCCACCTTTCCCTGAGAGATGAGGATGCCCCGGAGCGTGTCGAAGCCCAACGAGGGTCCGTGCCGGGTCTGTCCCAGCCGCCCCTCCAAGTCAAACATGGGTATACAGGGGCAGAAGAGCTCGGAGATGTGGTGGAGCAGCAGCAGACGGTTCCGCAGCGCCATGATGGGGATCTCCTGCAGGTGGTTGTACTCCATGGGGACCTTCCAGGAAACACACCAGATCATCAGAAAGAACAGATCTGGAAATGCAGCGATTTACTGCCCTCTACTGGATGCTTTAAACGCAGTACCTGTGCCGGCAGCTTCCCCGCATTGGTGGGCTTGCTGGTGGACCAGGCCAGCGTGTGGGCGGAGCCGCAGGCGACTCTGTTGATTTTCTTTCCCTGCAAAGCCGCCACCAGCCGGGGCCTCTGGATGGCGTTGGTGGTCCCATCTCCAAGTTGGCCCTCGTCGTTGTCGCCCCATGTGTACACTTCTCCTGAGCCAAACACACCAGCAAAGCTTAGCATCACGCTGCCATCCAACCCGCCTTAGATGAACCGGCGGAGCTGTTTGGTAGCGAAGAACACAACAAACACGCCGCCAGCTGCCGGGGGCCGGGGCGTTAACCGAAGCTGCCTACCATCCTCCGTGCAGCAGACGCAGTGCAGTGAACCTGTGGCTATGGCGATGACCTTTTTTCCCTGCAGTCCCTGGACCTGTCTGGGTCGGCGAACGTGGTCATCGGAGCCGTGACCGAGACGATGGTAGTCCCCTTTCCCCCTGAGGAAATTACACGTTACAAACACGCTCCTGGACACTCTCACCGTTTCCGTTTGTCTTCTCGTCACTGTGCTGCACATACCACGTGTAGACGGCCCCCGACTTTGTGAGGGCCACAGAGAACTGAGAGCCGCATTCCACTTTGACCACGCCGAGCCCGGTGAGAGAATCAATCTGAGGGGACATATTAGTGTCACCTATGGCTGACAATTACATCTAAATGTGCAGAAATGTAGCGCATGTAAAGTTTCTTTATGGAAATGAAATAATGATAACAGACACTGGCATTAAACTTTAATTCGATGCTCATGGAGGCGATGCATTGAATAAAACTGGAAGGCTTTTCCCTCTCTTTCCATCAGGCCCTAACCTGAGACACCCTAATGATGATTTATGAGGGTTTAAGTTTGAGAACCAGCAGGGAATTCCTTAAATGTTGGTCCAGTATGTTTGAGAAATTGAGGCCTCTGGTTCGCAGACGAGGAAAACGAAGATTCTGTCTATTGGCCTTTTTCTTATGGTGACAGTCAGTGTCTCCAATAATTCTTGGCAGCTTGACAATGACACATACACCTCGTTCCTACTCATCATGTATTTATTTCCTCAGTGGAAATTCACACTTAGGGGCACGCTAGAAATGGACTTGACGAAACTGGATAGCCTAGCAACGGGGCCGAAAGAAACTATAATGCAAGTATCTCAGTCTCGGTCAGTGTTACACCGATGCCCTCTTTACTGAATAAGAACAAGCTCTGTTTGGGGAGATGTTTTTCCTTGTCTATAACACAACCTTCTCTTTTTTGATGATAGTTTCCAGACAAATATATGTACGAGCAAGTGGAGAAACACTTTATTCTACTGAGCTTGCAAGAAAGAAGAAGAAAACCTATTTTAAACATTCTCTTTTGCTTAGCTTGTAGTTTTCACGACTCGTTGCTCTCATCCCGAAATAACCGCCGGAGAACAAAGTGATGCAGACCTTGAGAGTGCACTGCTGCGTAATTTTCCTTACCTTCATGGGTATTTTGCAACCATCGCTGCCCCCCCTTCCCAATTTCCCATAGTCCCCGTCTCCCCAGGACCAGACCATGTCATCATCTGTTAGACACAGCGTCTGGGCGTCACCGCTGCCACAAGCTACATCAATGACCCTGTGACCCTGCAGAGCATCCACCTGGATAAACCAAACAGACACAAACATGAGCTTTACCTCACTTTGATTGTCTGGCAGACCCTGTCGGAGGAAGGCAGAGCAGACACTTGAGTCCTCCGCAAACACTGTCAGACATGCATGAAACACTCAGGGTTGACACAAGGGTCTGCTCAGTGTGCTGACAAACCGCCGGTACAGTAGGTACACAGCACATAACAACGTGTTCACTGACCAGCTTGGGTTTGAGCTGGTCCTCGCTGTCTCCGTGGCCCAGTCGCCCGTAGCGACCCTTCCCCCAGGTGAAGAGCTCTCCACTGGCAGTGATACAAGCACTGTGCGCTCCTCCAGCTGCAATATCCACCACTTCCACTCCCCTCAGGGAATCAATAACACGTGGACGGTCGCAAGGGCTAAAGCCAAAAGAGGATTTGTACTTATTAAGATGAAACCATTTACATGCTTTTCACTCTTCGGTGTTATGCTGACAAGACTTTGTGCCGACATTGCGTGTTTTACTAAGTGAATTAGATTTGATATTGACCTTCTGTTCCCGTGGCCAAGTTTTCCATCCTCAGCCTCTCCCCACGAGTAGACCTCTCCCTCAGAGGACAGGGCCAGGCAGTGCTTCCCACCAGAGTTCACAGCCACTTTCCTGATGAAGACGTGTTGGATGGACTCCAGCAGAGTCGGGGTGGACACCGACTCGGTGCCTCCGATGCCCAGTCTGCCACCAGCTCCATATCCAGTTGCATAGAGCTGAGGGGCAAAATAGAATGTAGCACATGATGAGTCCCTAAGGCAGGAGAGTGTCACATACTGCAATTTGCCCCCAGATCCTCACGTTGCAATTTTAGGTGGCTCTCGACACCTTCTACACTCATGACGGTGCATCGTAAAACAATACATGGTATGGTTGGTGCTAAAAGGATTATTTTAACCCAATGGAGGAGTGATGCACTGCCTTCTTTTTTCTTTTTACCTGTTCCTACACTGTGCTCCCACAGGAGCATAGTCTGGGGGTTGTTCTTTTTCTCCCCCCCTCTCTCCTCATGTCGTTAAGCTGTTGTATTTTCATGGTGAATTTCCCGCAAGGGACCAATAAAGGATCATTCATTCATTCATTCTTATAATGCCTGGCCTTCAGAAGTCACTTGCTTGTTGCACATGGAAAGGATTCAACACAATTTATCTCTCAGAGGGGCAGCCTTTGACAAGATGTGGCAACCATCTTTACTGTACTTTTACTTCAAACATGTATTCCATGTTTCCCTTTTTGTCAACGTTATTTTCTGACTTTGATCATTACTGGTGCTTTGTATGTCCATTGAGGTCATTTTATTGTGTGTGTGTGTCTGTGCGTGCGTGTGAGCTGGCTTTTTTTTTCTTTTCCCTTCCTGTATGTTGCTAATTGTATTCTTTATTTGTTCTGTTAACCCGAATATATGTTGGAAAATATTGCAAAATCCGTACATAAAATAAAAGGAAAAAAAAGAAGAAGAAAGAGACTGTCACATAGGCTAGGCGGGGCCAAGTGCTGGGACCCACCTTTCCATCAGCAGTGACTGCAAACAGAGTCTGCTCCCCTCCGATAAGCTGCACTGGCCGCAGTGTTGCGAGGGCTTCGGTGGGAGTGGGAACTTTGACCTTTGCCCCCTCAATGCCACCCAGCTGCCCTCTGTGATTGTGGCCCCAGCCGTAGATGGTGCCACTTCCGCCTGCAGAGAGGGTCCAGTCGTCTGGCCGCCGGTTCATCCACTGTACGAGCTGTTCGTCGTGCTCGCGCTTGAACAAGTCGTGGCTCTCGTGGAGGCCGTTCATGGTCTCGTGATCCGCCATGAGCTCGCGAATTTTCTTTGTGACCTTCAAAGGGATTGGAGTAATACAAAAAATTGGATTAAGGATAATCCCTGGTCACTACAGCGAGGGACAGCACAGGCTGACACACTCACCTCATCCAAGAAAGGTCTTGGCAGTGAAGTTCTTTTGTCGAGAGCCACGGCCACTCTGGATGCAGTGCAGTACCGACGAAACCACGCCCATTTGTGCGTTTCAGCACAGCAAGGCAAGGTATCCAGCTCAAGGTCACAGGCAAGGGCAACCAAGACCTGATAGAAACAAACATTAGGCCGGGACAGAAACGAGCATCTAATATCTTGTGAGGATAAGGACCAATTTGTGGGCAAACCTTGAAAAACGGACTGTGAAGCAGCTGCTTTCCTCCCCTGACAATGGGGTCTTCATACTCATACTGTCTCTGTAGAGCCTCTGGAAGCCCCTTTACAAGAGCTGCCAGAGCACTTCCTGTGAAACTCTGATATAAAATCAATAAGGTTATCATCACAGATAGTTAGGGCTTTGATTTATTTGAAGGAAAATTATTCTGGATTGAATACACATTTTGTATCCAAACATGGATTGAAGTCTGTTCTGTTAATAATGAAATCACACTGTGCTCACCATAGAACGAGCCTCGCCTTCACTGTCTCCCAGCAGCCTGTTTATGTTGATGGACTGGCCAAACTCTGTGGTCAGAAGCTTTCGTAGTCTCTGCAGAGCCCACATTCTATGTCCAGCAGCTGTATCAACAAACAAACAAACAAAAAAAGAGTACAATCATTTGCAAAGTTGCCCAGTTCGTCAAGTTGGTCAGTTGTTTCTTTGACACAATGATCCTACCTAACGCACTCAGCTGGGCACAAGCAGCGAGAGAAGCAGCCAGACGGGGCACGATGCTCCTGTTGGAGGCAAAATTGAGCCTGAAATCTAGGAGACACGTGACCAAGTCCATGGATGGGCAGGACAGGATGCATCGGTCCGACAGCAAGTCTTTTGGACCTGATGGAAGACGAAGGTCAGTGTCAACATCATCTGCAGAGGTTCAGTAGCTGCTGGTCAAAGCTTGTGTTGGTGATTGCGGCTCACCAGCGGCAGGCATTATGGGGTAGACGGTGAAACGCCAGCCCCAACCGTTAACCGAGCCGTCACTGGTGAACTTCCATTTGAGCTCATCTCCGGGGATCCTCAGTTCACTAGACCAGTCAGACCACTCCCGACCTTAAACAAAGATGGGCACCACATCATTATTGGTTGTTGCCTATGCCTTTTAATGACAAAATGTTTGTTTTTTTTCTCTCATCACCTGATCTGACAGAGACAATCCTGTTGGCTCCATCCATGATCGTTAGCGGGTCATGGCGTCTTTCAGTTGAACACTGTCGATCAAACTCGATCCTCAGACCTTCAGCGCCTACAAAACAACGATTTTGAGGATCACTGCCTCTACTGTGGACACTACATGCATGGGTCTCCGCTTTTCTTCAAGTTCCTACCTGGAATCTTAACGGTGCCACTGGTGGAGGTGTCGTCAGTGTAAGGATGGCTGCTCTCCACAACGACCGGCTGGGAGGACAGGCGGCCGCTCTGAGAGTCCGTGGCCACGTCCTCCAACTCTGTGACGCACAACTCCAGCAGCATGTCAGCAACCTGCACACAGAGTCCAAACAGATTTTATCTAAAGCAATTCATAAATCGCAGGGGTAAATGTACACTGGCAGGAGCTGTATTTAATCACCTGTGGATAAGCTGTGCCCATTCCCGACAGCACTGCCGACAACACCTCCTTGCCCTTCTCACCAGAGCGACAAGACACTGCCAGTTTGAGCAGGTCCACCATCACCCGCGTATCATCGGGCACAAGAAGACTGGTGAACTCATCTAGATACTGAGGTTCTGGACCCACCACTTTGCTCTGGTTCTCAGAGTCCTGCAGAGAAAAGCCACAGTTAGGAACAAAGGATCCGGTTTGAATACGCAACTAATCCAATATGCAGGGTTTTTTTGCTTTTTTTTTTTTTTTAAAGAGACTGATGAACCTCTTTTGTCTTTGTCATGGTTTCCGCGATGATGCTGGCGGCCCCGGGGTCGTCAGTGACCGGGATGAAAGGACGTGAGGAAGCACCAGAGGCTGAGGGAGTAACGGCTGATGAGGGGGTGACAGCATCCTCTGATGAAGGGGCCTGCTCACACACATGAAAACAAGAACACATGGCCACACGATGTCTTCCAGGGTGTATTCAAAGAAACAAAGTACATAACGTAGGTAGCTTGCAACTCAACGTAGCCTACTTTTTCAGGACCGCACCTCAAATCAAACATGAAATTGATCTAAGAGCCATCCATTACATTCTGCACTCATCAGAATGTAAAACCAAAAGGCCCTAAATTGTGGTATTTGGTGACAGATATTGTTTGGGTATAGTGTCCCCATCTTCTTAATGAAAATAGTGAAACCAACAAGTATTTGTGGTGGTGGGAAAGCAACATTTAATCAGCAAATTGCACGAAACAAGTACCAATAAGCTGCAGCAGCATTGAATATTGATATAAACTTTTGAGATCCATCTGATGTTCATCTAATGTTAAATAATCTTTTCCCCTGTGTCTAGTTATCAGCTAGCTGACTAGTTGGGGTTAACCTCTAAAGCGTAAATGTTGGTCGTGTTGTAGAACTTGTGTGGCATTACAATTACTATCACAGTTCTTGGAGTGTGTCCAACCTGGACCTATATATAGTTTGCTGATGACAACAGCACACCTGGTCATTGTGAAGACAAATGTGCAATGCCCAGTGCACAGTTTTACAATAAATCAGCACAAAATGCAGTTGAAGAAGCACTTTAACAACTAAAATGCTGCAAATGAGAACACCTACATTGGCATATATGATATAATCTACTATTTTCAGAGGAGGAAGTTGTAACAGGATGTTATGACCGCACACATCAGGAGTCTTTACCTCTCCCCTCTTGTCCTGCCAGGGATTAGGGCTGACACGGTCCTCTACTTCAGGCGGGGCGGGAGGATTTTCTTCATCACACACGCTGGATGAGGATGATGAGTCTGACGGGGGAATAGGTGAGCTAGAAGGACACTCTGCTGGCAGAATCATGCTGGCTGGCATCAGCGCGTCGACGACTGCATCCCTGGGGAACACACAACACCTCCTGTCAGCATTAACGCCATCTCATGACAATCAACACAGCTAGTCAGCACTTTGAACCAGGAATTTTAAATAGAATTTGATAAAAGTTAGTTTGACCTTTGAGTAATTCAAAGGGATGCAGCTTATCTGAGGTTCGTGGATCTCTGCATGTAATTAATTCTGACATGTTATGTTCACACAGTGAGTGGTCATTTAGGATCCCAAAACTCTAGAGTCAAAGTAACATCCAAATGTATTTATACGCACATGCAGCTCTCATGCAATTTATTTCAGAATAGTAAATACAAAACAACTTGATATATTTAACAGATTTTCTGCATTTTTTTGTTCTTTTTTAAATTAACATAAAAATGACAGCAGTTGTCAGCCATGGAGAAGTGGGTGTGAAAAGCTGACCATGTCAAACATAAGTAAAACAGTGCATTTCTAAAAGTGACTCGAGCCCTCAGTGCCACCAGGATGGCAGCCGGTGGAAGACATACCTCGCATACATTATCTGGAGGGCCGACAGTACATGAGAGAGGGCTTGCTGTTTGGCCAGGTTGCCGTCCAGACTGAGGAGAATCTTGGCCAGGGAGGGCCGATTAGGCTTCACGCTGCTCTGACTGCTCATCTTGTTACTCACAGCGGAGGAATCGCTGTCTGACTGGACACCTGCAGTACACAACACAAATATGTCAGTCACATGAAGAAAACCATCCCTATTTGTATCAAGCGGCTGCACAGCCTGTTGGTAAGAAAAGTAACTGCAGCAGCAGCAGCTGTTTAAATCTGCAGTACAGAGATGTGCTGATATCTGCCATCTACAGGTGAGATGGAGCGATAGCTTCAGTCTGTTCTGCTCATGGCTGTCTACCTCTGGAAATCAAAAGTGATGCTGCTGTTGTTACATTCCCAGATTGGCATTTGTGGGACTGCTCAGACTATGACTGAACAGCTTCCCCAGGTCACCTAAAGTAAACTGAATATATAAAATAACAATAGGAGAATTGTGATGATGAAACCCTATCTAGTGTGGTGCAGAATACCTAAATAAGATGCGCCGAGAGAGTCCCTGGCTGTCTGGAAGAGGACTGGCTCGTGAACGGAGGGCGTGGTCACGTCCACGGTGGTCCAAGCGACACTATGAGAGGACCCGCAAGCCACCCTGGTGATCTTCTGACCCTCCAGGCCCTGCACCAGGGTGGGTTTCCTGTTCACTGTAGTGGTCCCGTTCCCCTGTTGCCCGTGGTCGTTGTCACCCCATGCATACACCTTGAGAGGAAAAACACAAGTTTCGTTCGGTTTGACTGCGCCTATTATTGTGCGGGCATGAAGTTATGGTGGGGGGAAATGAGCCGTGTTGGAGGTACCTTTAATAAAAAGGAAAATATCAAAATAGTTTTCCACACCTTTAAAATAAACCACATATCTATTGAGGAAGCTGTCTTCCATCAAGGTAAGTGATGTGCTAACATTAAATTTACTCTGCAGAGAGAAATAAAGACGGTGAAATGGCCCCTGTAACAGCAAAGGTCAGAGACTCTAGGAGAAGTTGAGTAAGAGTCAATAAATTGGCTCCCACTACAGCAGGAGCAATCCACACATCTGGAACACTGCCATGGCAATAAATGAGAAAGCAGAGTATCTGAACAACGTGTGCTCTGCTTTACAATATTAATAACATCACAGAGGTCAGAACATACCTGTCCAGTGTCCGTTACAGCTAAACAGTGCAAAGCCCCAACAGCAACATGGACTATCTTTTTGCCTCTTAGTCCTTCAACCATCTGAGGCTTCCGCACGTGGACATCAGTGCCATGGCCCAGTCGGAAATAGTCACCTTTGCCCCTATTTGGAAAGACAGTCAACATCAGTGAAAACAGAAAAATAGTTCAAAAAAAATAAATAAAAGATCTTAAGGTCATTCATATTACCATGTCCACACCACTCCTGATTTGGTGAGGGCCAAGGAGAACTGTGCTCCACATTCTATTTGGCAGACGCCCTGCCCATTCAGCCTTTCGATGTTCTGAGGGATGTTACAGCCCTCGCTGCCTCCACGGCCTAGCTTCCCAAAATCTCCATCACCCCAGGAAAACACCAACCCTTCAAAAGAGAAGGAAAATAATCAACATCTCATCACTTTTGACTACTGACTGCTTTGTGTATATCCACGGTTTCTCAATAAAATAACATATTCTTACATTCATTTAATCCTGCAATCTCCTCTTCTTAGAATGATTACAATCCTTTTAAAATTACTTGTATTGCCTACATGGCTCTGAACACGAACTACAACTTTCTCATTGTATTTATCTGCCTGGCATCAAGAGTCCCCGTTCTGCAGTGCATTAAAGAATTACCTTCATCAGTGAGAGCTAAAGTTTGAGCGTCCCTGCTCCCACAAGCCACCTGGATTACACGGTGTCCCAGCAGAACTTTCACCTAAATGTCAAAGACAAACTGCATCAATCCAGAGTGCATTGTTGAATTACTGAGTCAGGGTAAATTGTGGATCCCACACACACGTACCAGTTTGGGCCTCAGCTGTGTTGTGTTGTCCCCATGTCCAAGGCGGCCATACTCCCCCAGACCCCAGCTGTACAGCTCCCCACTGGAGGTGATGGCTGCGCTGTGGGAGCTGCCACATGCAATGTCACGGATTCGTTTGGTCTTCAGTGCTTCAATTAACCGAGGTTTGTCACAGTTCCTACGGTGGGAAAAGTAAGCTGTTAGAGGATGTTGTATTGAATAAATCAGTTACCAATGGTATGGAAGCGTTAAATAAGAAGACATCCAAATTCTAAACAAAACACAATACAGATTTAAATTTCTAGACTGATTCTATAAAATAAATGGGCTGAAGTTGGGAAATAAACTAGCTCCTTCTTCCAATACATACTTAGAGAAAACAGTGATAATTACAATACAACACTGTATGTCCTGTAACCTGTAACATACATTCGACTGAAGTGTCCAAGTTTTCCATCATCTCCTTCACCCCAGGAGAAGACCTTCCCGTCCACGGTCAGGGCCATGGCGTGTCGACCTCCGGAATGCACAGCGACCTTCTTCACCACGTAGTTACTGAGGGCGGTGATCTGACGCGGGATGGGGATGGTACCGCTGGACAAGCCCAGGCCCAACCTGCCATTGGTCGCCTCTCCACAGGCATAAATCTTCCCCTCGACTGTGACTGTAAGAGCCGAACAACGGTTATATACGCAGCGTGTACATGTTAGAGTGCTGCATACATTTGTGAAGCGTTTCACACCCACCTGCAAAGAGACTTTTGGAGCCACCTGCCACTTGTACCACATTGAGTGCAGACAGGGTTTCAGAGAAGGAAGGCACCTTGATCTATGAAGAACACAAAGAAAAGTGATTACAGGAGGCAGTTACGGTTTCTGAGCTTTTTCTTCAAGTATCCTGGAGAAGTGCTTTATCTTCTCTGCTCTACATTCTTTACATTCTTAGGTCCTCGTGTAGTAATGACTCGGTATATACATTCTTTGCATAGGAAGGACACATGATGTAGACGTTTTACCAGCATTCTGAGGCAATGTTGTTTGTGTAGATAAATCTGATTACAACATGACTGTGCTAAAAGCAGAACACACATTTTACACTGAAAAGAATATTTGTGCATTTATGTATTCAATATTATGATGCATAGAAAAGGTACAACACATTCTAAACTTGTAGCACCTAAATATGGAAAATCAACCATAAGATTCATAACAGGAAATATGGTTTTGTCCTGTTTGCATGATCGTAAGCAAATTTTCATCATTTGACTGAGTGTACCTTTGAACCCTTGAGTCCACCCAGCTGGTCCTTGTCATTCAAGCCCCAGACGAACACCTTGGTCCTGATGGTGGCAGCCGATTCCAGTCCTGATGACTTTTTCCGAGCAAGACTGGAAAGCAAAACAAACCCATGCAGAGTTTAAACGAAAGAAATCACAGCACTTCACTTTCTTTGATCATTTTAAGCAGATGTACAAAGCTGATTTACTGATACTTAAAGCTCCATATACTGTATGATATGGGATGGATTCAGGGAGTTATACGTCGCTGTACAAAGGTGCATAGACTTCGAAATCTATTACATAGCAGGTCGATTTTCTGCAGACAAATAAAGATGTGAAGCAGCAGAGACCAAATGACAGATTCCTCATGCTTGCTAGGGACGGGTAGACATCCTAATTTCACAATGGATACAATTCAACCACAGCAAACACATTTGCAACTGAGGCATCTTGATATTTATTTCTTGGCACGTTGTACCTTCCGGTTGCAGTTTTGTCATCATCCTCTTCTTCATTGTCAGACGCCAGGAAAGGGACAGTGGCCAGGTCTTCGTCCTCTGCTCGGATGCGCCCCACGATGCCAAGACCATGAATCTTGCAATCTATGCCAGAGCTGCGGCACTGCTTAATTGCGATCTCGATATATCTGTGATACTGGGCACGGCAAAAACATCATTCACATTACTGCAACATTAATCAAATAGGGGTGTCGTCTGGCAGTAATTCTTAAGCCAACCAACCTCGGTGCAGTCACTTAGCAGAAGGACCGTGGTGTCTGTGGGGTTGATATTTATCGTCTTCAACTCAATCAAGTTGTTCAAAGAGCTTCCACCTGTATATTAGAAAAACCCAAATGCACCTTATTCTCTTAGAGTACGAATCATGGTGCACAACTGAAAGACCACAAAATTGCAATTCACCTGAGACCACCACTAGTGAGGGCATGTAGCTGCTGTCTGCTGGGTCAACTACCATCTTCAACCTGTGGACAAGCACATCAGGGTAGAGCTCCAGCCGAATCCAGTGCTGCAGAGAGAAGAAGAGTGTGGAGCGACACGTGAAACAATACACTTTCATAACCCGACTTGACGGTCATTTAGGTGCGGGATTCAATCGTGTACCTTTCCCTGTGAGCCGGACGACTGCCAGCACTGATCGCTGCAGTCAATGAGGCGTGAGGCCTGGTTAACGGAGGAGGAGACGTTGAGGCTCTTGACGGCGCGAGACCAATCGTCAATCAGCATCCCACGCTGGCTGCTGTGATGCTTCTTAAGCTGTTTCCCTGAGCGACCGCAGAATGCTGGAGACTGGCCTAATAACAAGGAAGATGAACGACAGGTTTACACACATGCTGAAACACCATGGATGCTGTTTGTGTGTGTGTGTGTCACTGACCAGGCTCGTTGATTCTGCCAAAGGAATGTCTGGTGTTGTGTTTGCGGGTTTTGAAGCAGTTTTCGCAGAAGTCAAAGTCGTCACAGTTCCTGCATTTGAACCTTGCACCGTTTATTGGGAACATCTGACAGCCATCACACCTGCGGAGAAACGAGAATGTCCGTGTCATCAACATTTTAAGATACCTAGGTAACACCGGGACACTGCAAAGATAACCGTACCTCACTCCGGGGTGAATGCTGGGGACCAGTTCCATCTCAGACAGCAAGCCCGTCCAGTGGGATTGCTGAGGGAAGTCTACTATCACATCTTTTCCATTGGCGCTGAATGCTAAAACAAATAAGTTAGCTCCATTAGTACAGAAACAGGTGAGATTCAGCATCTTTAACAGAGGTGCGTGTTCCGGGAGCTCACCTTTGACGACACCGACACTCCTGTGAGTGACTGAACCCCATTTGTACTTTGGCGTTGTAACCGTGGGTTTCACTCTCACTTTGTCCCCGATCTTTATATGGGAGGGCGAACTTTGTGGTGGGAATCCTGAATAGTCAAAACAGTTAAAACATGTCAGACGTAATGCTTGGGATTCTTTCCCAGCATCATATGATTTCTCCTTCTGTCTGTCACCAGCAAAGCTTACCGAGCAGCTCGATGTGGATGTAGCGGACCCAGTACGTTCCTCCTTTCTGTTGCCAGTCGCACTGCACATTCAAGTCATGAAGCCCATCTCTGTCCAGCTTAATCACTTTCCCGACATCACTGTCATACACTTCCTCGTACGTTCTGCAGCACTTTACCATCATCCCCACCTGCAGACGGGTCAGATGAGGTCAGTGATCCATCACATTTCTTCACAGTGATTTCAGTTAATCTTGAAAAAAAAAAAAAAAAAAAAGGAAGACCGTTACCTGAATGTTCTCTCTCACATACACGGCGTAATCATCGTTGCTTTGGAAATCTGATCTCTTCTTAAACGTCTGGCTTTCAGTTACGACTGCACCTGGAGGCTAATAATAAACACGCAGGAAATATTATACCAAAATCACACAGGAAGCGATTATGTTTGATGATCATTAGAAAAAACTGACATGCTGAAGGAAGGCTGATATGGAGCGGATTAGACTAGAAATACAATAAAATAATACAATAGAAATAGGGATTATAATGTGATTTACCACGGGAAATGTCGGCTCAGCCTCCTCCAGTTCCTCCAGCACCTCTTCGTCAGAGTACTCGTCTGACACTGTGTCTGCGTCTGACACTTCTGTGACGTGAATATCTGGATGGTCCAGCAGCCAGCTCACCAGAGCCTCCACACCTAATTCATATGTTCAATTAATGCCCCAAAAAAGATTCCTTCGATACATGATGCCAGAGGGCTGTGACTTAAATAAGTGACAGTGAAAGTGAGTGTGACAGTGTTATGTTTAGACAGTCAAGGTGTCACATGTCCTAACCTGGAACACCAGAGGCACTGCCTGTTGTCCCGGAGAGTGACTTCAAGGCAAACTCGATGTTTTTCCGTGGAAAGCCCATCTCCATTAGCTGCAAGACGATGGGTAGGGGAGGGACAGGGGAGGTCTTCTGTTTCTTCTGTTTGGGTGGCCTGACGTGTTGTATGGTGACAGGTGTGGTGGCCTCGCTGGAGCTGCTCTCCTCAAAGAGTGGAGAGGAGGGGTGGGCCGATTCCACAGCCAGGAACTGACACACTGCCAGAGCTGCAGCCTACACATGCAGCAATACACAGGTGGGTTAAACTAACACCAACTCTACTGCGCATCATAACACTGACACTGTCCTACTGTGTACGTGATATGAATAATTAAATTAATTAGCAAGTGTCTAGTGTCATACCTCCATCTCTTGTCTATCAAAAATAGCTTTGATGGGAGAGGGCTGAGTGGCGGCAGACAGCAGCTGCTGCAGGAGGATCAGCGGAGGCAAGGGACCCTCAGGAGACAGATCTCCAACATCTGGAGATGATACCACTGGATCCTCTGTAAAGACAATAAAGGCTAAGCTCGACACATATGAAACAGATTTATTTCCAAAATTTGATCATGTGCTAAAATAAACACGCAGACTGATGACTCCAAGTTATGTTAACAAAAAATAATAAGTGCTTGAACTCCGATTAGCTTCCACCCACATGTGATATCTGTAAAGCCTCCAGACGATGCACACTAAGCAGACTGCTAAATCAAACACCCCTACATTTGCCTCCTACATTTGCACATATTGTAAATATATAATTAAAAGTCATCATGACTGAATGACCAATAAGTTTCTATGTAAAATCGAATGGCAAAAACAGCAGAAAATATCTAGGGGGATAAATATGCTTCCATTGTAATGAATAGATATTCTCATTTTGAGAAACAATGATGAGGAAAGGAGGACAATTTTCAATATGTATACAAGGATTTGCCTGAATATACTTTGAGAGACACTTTGGAAACAATTAAAATATTTAGAATGATTCTAAATCCTGAAATAAATAGGCACATGAAATACGTAACAACATTTCCTGCATTCATTCATGTGACATCCTGACCAATAACAGAGTCCTCCACACACATGAAACCTCTCAATGGGTGATTTCTTACCACTGGGGTTGGGTCCGATGTCCACAACTGCCGGCTGGGATAGAATCTGCCTGAGTTTGTCCTGGTGAGAGAGCAGCGCCCGCGATGCCTTTAAAATATAAAGCCTCAGCTGCTGGCATCGCAGCAGATGGATGTCCACCTGGTCAGCTGGAAACACAACAGCTTTGATTAAATCCACTGGCCTGGACCTTCAATGCTGAAGACTAAATCAAACTATCCTCCACAGCTTTAAAACCCTTTACTGTGGTCATAAAAGCGTAATGAGACAAGATAAAGAGAAATGAAAGCATTCATTCATCACTGGAGCAGAATTATATATTGCCAGAGCACTCAACCAGATATTACTCTGAATGCATTCGATGATTTTTATAATGCGTAATGTTTTTCACTGTGATGTCCACAACTTCTATGTGTTCTTTATTCAAGAGCCGTCTGTACCTGTAAGCCCTCGACTGAGGGACTTCTTAATACGCTGTTTCTCTAATTTGCTTCCAGCCAGGCTGACTAGCTGCGCCCAAACTGCCAACATGGGCTCAGAGAATGGCAAGTTCTGCACACTGAAGGACACTGCTGGCAGCTGAAGAAAAAAATAGACAGAGAGGAAATCAACTTTTTAGTGGTTGTGATTTTTTCTTTCAGTGAAAGTAAAGCAATAGGACAGAAGCACCTCCGTACCGGTTTGAGATGGCTGAGTAAGCAAACCCTGCAAGTCCTCATCTCATGGAACTGGACAGTAATGCGTCCTTTAGGAGTAATTCGAGTGACTGTTCCCTCTCCGTACTCCTCATGAATGACCTGGCCTCCCAGCCTGAGGCGCCCATCGATCCCTCCAATCACTGCCAGGACTGCCATCAGACTGCCAACTCTGGGACCCTCGGAATCAGGGAAATACTCTTCCAGGAAAGACTGAAATGAAGAAAGGGATATAATCACCATTAGAAGACAACTAATATCATAAAGGAATGCAGGGTTGAAAATAAAAGCACAATAAGTGGATCGATAATAGTGTAATAATTCTTACTGCTTCAGACTGGCAGCTGGCCATAATGTCTCCAATTGAGCTCAGCTGAGTGTTGATGTACTCATTTATCAGGCTGTTCCACTGTCCCAGAGAGTGCAGGGTCCGCAGGACAGCCACAATCTCCTCAGCCAGTGTGCTGCTATGAGTAGCTGTCAGAGAGGCCTGCGGGCGGGACTTCCTCCTTCGAAGGGAACCCTCTGCAAGGGCAAACAGTGTCATCTCGTAAATGACAACATGTTTGTCTGTGACTTTTGTTCCATTGTGTATGACGAGGTGACTGATCATGTAACATTTACTTTTCTGCTCCATGTAGCTACAGTGTCCCATCACTCATATTTACATTATAATAGTATGTGACTAGATCTAACGAGCAGGATAGGATGGAATTTTTAGATACAACACTAAGAGGGAATGTAGCTGGATAGAAGTGTATAGAACTTTGAATGAATTGTAAAATAACCTCTGAGGAGTGGTAGGTCAGAGGAGCAGGTGCTCAGAAGGCTTCCCAAAAAGCCGAACAACTTCTCCACCAGGAACTTCATGTCCTGCGAGCGCTCCATCTTGTCCCATGAAGGCAGGACAGCTTGCAGGAGGCGCAGTGCCAGGATCTGGAAGCACGCACGAGTACAAAAAGGTGTCAAAAGAGTTAATTCCACCTTTCAACAACACGAGAAATAAATGAATAATAGAGTTATCGGAGTATGAAAATCGTCTGTAAAAAATGTTCACTTTGCGGAACAATATCTTTAAGTAATCCCTTAAAAATGCTCCCGTTGGCACACCTGTCGCTGCAGGGTGATGGCATTGAAAGACTGGTGTCCCTCAACAATTCGGATGAGCAGACTAATCCAAGCAGAGGTGCTGAGGGTGCTGCACATTTGGGGCATGAGAGCAATGCTGCGGATGAAGCCCAGCGTGCACCAGCTCCTGTGCTGCTCCCGAGACACGAGCCTGTGGGAGTGACATCCTGACCACAGAAAAACAAATGATCATTAGACAACACCAAAAACTCTCCCCCCCCTTAAAAAAATGTGAAATGTAAGACAAATAAAATCCACATGGCAGTTCATCTACCTGACTTTTCATTAGCTCCACTATCCACGAGCATCCTCAGCAGCCCACACAGAGTTCTCGTAGCATCAGTTTGCAGCACCTCCGCATAGATTCCAGATGACAAAGATAGCGTCTTCAGCAGGTTCACAGTGCTGGTTAGCATCATGGCTGTCGGGTGGCTGCTTTTCTCCATCAGCTCCCCTTCTGTAACAAAGAGAGGACTGTAAGTGCTTTGCTTGTAGCAATGTTGCCTATTACTGAGGCGGTGTGACGAACTGACCTGTGTCGTCCTCTGTGTCCGAGTCCTCGGTGGGCGGCTGGGCTGCTGGAGGCGGCTCTGCCAGTTTGAGGTCATACTTGCCCTCTTTCCCCATCCTGTAGGAGTTGGTGCTGCTGGTGTCCCACTGGACCCTGATCCAGCCATCTTCTCCAAGCTCACCGATGACTCGACCGAGACCTGGTGCTGGACCATCCTGGACAAAACATACCGGCCATCATATACGGTCGGCTTTGGCCGGTGGCTGCAAAGCCGTTATCTATCAACTGGAAAGTAGGTTCAGGTACCTGATCTCCCCATTTCCAGTCGACTCCCCTCATGACCCTGGTGCCTATTTTCATCATGGCTGCCAGTTCTGGTCCTGAGGCAGGTAAGGGGGCGGGGGTAGTCTCCTTTCTGGACTCCTCCAGCACTGTGGCAGAGCCTCCATGTGCACACAGACTTAAATCCTCCTCACTACTGTCTGTGCTCGGTCCTAGAAATCAAAAATTGGAAGACATGTAATACATTGACGCTTTCATCAATAAAAGCACCCATGTTTGGTTTGCATCTGGACGCCACTCACCAACAAGCCTGAGGACGCTCTGCGTTAGGGCCAATAAGCCAGAATTCAGTAAGAGACTGAGACTATTGGCGCCGTGTTTGAGTGACAGCATGTGTATCATGGCCAGAAGGAAGCGGGCTTGTGGAATGGTACCGAGGCTTGGTCCGGCTGGATTCTCGTTGGTGATGGTTTGCAGGGGAACAGGCTGCACACCTGATCACGAGACAAAGATGTGTAAGAAATCAAAACATCGCCTAAACACATTTAAGTCAAACATGCAATCACAACCCCTCACCGAGCTCTTTGAAACGGGCACTGGCTTCAAGCAGGATGTTGCGGACATTCTGGATGGCCCAAGAATACAACTTGCCAAAGGTAACCTCCAAAAGCATGCGGTTGAAGGGAGGAATCAGATCTACGTCCTTCAGGCAGTCAGACAGGGGCTCTCTGAAAAGACAGTTGAAACACTGTTAGATTAACATGAGAAAAAACGTTGAAAAAACTGATACTTATAAATGCAGTGATCTACCAATGTTGTTTAATGCTGACTATTTAGATCTTAGATTTTTGAAATCACTTCCACATACCCAATGTTGGTCCCTTCTGGTATGACCCTTTGCCAGCCACACAGCATTGCATACTGTACAGACGGCAGGAGGAAGCTTTTGGAGGCTAACTTCAGCATGGTGTCAATGCCCTCCAACCTCACTTCAGCTCTCTCCAGCTAGAATGGGTGAGATTTCTGTTATGATTCTGCGAGTCCTTCTAAGTCTGTCTATCAATAGCAGCCATTTTTTCCTACATCAAGATGTTGCTATTCGCATTTTCCTCTCACCTGTTTAAGTAGACATTTCCTCATCTTCTCCACGTCGAGGGGCTCCTCTTTCAGAGCAAACTCCACGATTGTGGCCATAAGGCTAGACTGCGAAAAGGCACCCTGAACGCTGTGCTTCAGCCAGCGGTACTTCTGGACACTGGCCACAGTGTTAAGAAGAGGCTGCCACTTGTCCTGCTGGAATAGAATGATATGACAATACGGCAACGTGAAACGACATGAATGCAGCAACCATGCCGTCCTTTCTATGACATTCTGGCAAAGTACATTTAATATGCAGCATAATAACTCCCACTCTAATTGATGCTATAATATTCAGATACTGATTTCAGGTAAGGACATGAATTTGTAAAACATGCATTCAAAGACAAGTACCTTGGACGTTTTGCTTGCGGGTGATTTCCTGTCAGTGGGTGTGGGGCTGATATGGACGTTAAGTTCCTCTTCAATGGTCCCTTCAATCTCAAGCTTTGGCTCCTCTATGTCAGCAGATTCAGATTTTTTAGGCACTAACAAATGGAGAATAAAGCATACATTTCAGTTGAAAATAATGAATATAAAACACCACCCTATTCCAATACAGCAGAATATAGAGTACATGAGTTTGGGATAGCCCACCTCTTTTTTTCCTTCGGTCCCTTATGAGTTTCTGGGTGATCCTCCTCCAACGAGGCTGAGAGCTCAGAAGCTTCAGTTTCGAAACTATTGACAGGTCATTGCTCACTGCTGGACGCAGCTCATTAAACAGGAAGCGCAGACGCTCAATAACAGGTGCACACACCTCCTTGTAAGAGCGACCTTGCTCTTGATGGGTCTAAAATACAAGGGGACAAATTGAAAAAAGAAATCCAATATAAGGCACCATTCCTCTTCATGTCTCACACCAAGATTTATGTTTACTGTCCACGCTTCTTCTCGTACCTTAATTAAAGAACACTTTGCCTGGTAGACCATACGGCACACGTCAATCACAGATTTAGGGAGGGACCTCTGTTTCCCTTGATCCACACCCAAGGCACATTGACTGACAAGTGAGAGAGCGACATGACCTGTGAAAGACAAAGACATTTATTAAATGATTGTTTGTAAATGGTCAAAGTGAAAACACAAATTCCATGTTGCTGTGAATTCCAATAAGATCAAGAAAATAAATAAAGAAAATCAAAGCTTGAGTGAGCCAAATATGGCTCCTCAAACAGCCTGTCTACGGCCAGTTGCTTGGTTACCGAGGTCTTGATGTTTGAGCAGGCAGCAGAGCAGCAGGCGGCCGACTTCCTCCACAGGATGTTCGGGGGGGAAGATGATGGGTGTAATAAGATGGTACTGCTTACAGCAACGCTCAATTTGGCATAGGAAGTCCTACGGTGCAACAAACAAAACATGGAATGATTTAGCGTCACAGCGTTCAGCATGAAGTGATCATCCCCAGTCTTGTTTTCTTGTGCGTCTACCTTCACTGTGTGGTCCTGAGTGTTATTGTCAGCAATGGCCTGCAGGAAAGGTTGCGCGTGGTCGCTGAGGGTTATTCTGCGGGCGTACAGCTTGGCTTTATCTGGAGTGGTTGTTCCCAGCGAGCTGCAGTGGTCTTCATCCTTCTCTTCATTGTAGTTATAGTGGATCTGACTGGTCTGCAAGCCGCCGGAGAATATAGAGGACTGGAGCCACTCTGTGCGAATAGATGAGAATTTTCAACATTTAGAAGCGGCATAGAGTCTATGAAAGCAAAAGTGCCATATCAAAAAGGAATTCAACCCACTGGCACACTCGATCTCCATGGGGGACAGGGGGGTGCTCTTGGCCAGGTAGGAGGCATGCAGACCCAGCAGGAGTCCCAGGTTCCGCTCAGTGTCAATGAGCGGGGAGGACAGACTGCTGAGGTCTGGAGTGGTGACGGTCTCCTGGTTTGGCTGGAAACAATAATGCATTGAAAATTCAGTCTTGAGAAACCAGGGAGGCCAGACATGACATAATAATTACCTTAATCCTAACCCTTTATTTTTAAATGTTATTATAAGTCAATTTCCAGGCACACAGACACACACTCGGTGCTCAATTTCATGTATAAATAATTAGCCAGCCAAAGCGACAACTTGGGATCACAAATGATTGAAAAAGAAGCCTGAATGAAAATTTAATTAAATCTTATTCAAATAGCAACTACCTCCATATACTGGCCAACGCAGAAAGCCTGCATAGACTCCCTGGTGTCCTCAAACTGCAGCGCTGCTTCCAAAGCAACCACGGGGTCCTCACCTGCAAACTGAGCTGTGAAAAGGAAACATGTTATTGCTACCTGAATGTACAACTTATCAAGTCAAATTTAATTCTTTAAGCTCCATCCCATTTCATCACAAAAATGTGTATTACCAAGTATGCTGTTTCCTGTTAGTGACTGGGACTGTGCCTGGAAGTCTTTGATGTCATAAACCTTTCCATCAATGACTGTCCAGAAACCACCATCCTTATTGTGGTTCTCGAGATCAGCTTTGCGGATGAGCGACACCTCTTCATTATTCTTGGAACTCTGTCCTGTGAAGAACGATCCTGTCGAAACAGAAACAATTCTTGTTGAGTTCTTACCCCACCTGCAGTGATGAGCTTCTCAAACACAAATTTAAGTCAGAATTTTGTTGAATGAAGACAACTGTCATTATACCCATAATGCCTGGCCATGCCAGATCCTCATTATCATCCCTCTCGTGCCCTGGTGCCAGGTGATTGAATCGGTCGAGATGCTCAAGGAGTCCCGCCAGGAGTGGGATTGAACCAGTTTCTTGCATCAGACCCGCATCGATGGTGATGAGGAGGACAATTGACACCACCAACTCAGGCAGGAGCACGCCTGGTGGACAAAAAAGAGAAACGTCCACAATTCAATCCACTTCTTCAACAGCACACACGGCAACTTATCAGAGAGCGAATTACCCGTTAGATCTCCTTCAATGACACGGGATACTTCAGCAAAGTGGCGGCGACCAGTAGAGGCGATACTCGTTGCCACTGGGAGGATGTCTCCAATGTGTGTGCACAGCAGGGCAATGTACTTTTTTAACAGGGAACCAACACCCAGGAGTTCTGGATCTATGACATGACACACATCAAAGTCTTCACGTAATCTGTATTTACAACGTAGGCTACTGTCCAGTACACTGAGGCTTGTAATACACAACTTACTGTATCCATTGACATTCTCCGTGCCATTAACACCTAGGTAAAGCTTGCTGACCAGCAGCCTCTGGAAGCGCAGCAGCAGGTCCAGAGATGCTGAGCGCTCCTTGCTGACATGTTCGGCCTCTAAATAGTTGGAGATGCGCCGGGCGATGTCCTTCAGTCGTGCAATGGTCTGGGACGCGATATTCCTGCAAACAGTGGTCATCATTTATACAGCAAGCCTATCACTCGTGGCACGCACTAAACAAGACTCACATGTTATTATTACGATTTAGAGGGTAGGTACCTCAAAAGTTGCTGTACGAGCTGCACCAGAGGGAGGATCTGCTTCCCGGCCGACTCATAGATGCCTGTGTTGATGAGATCTTTGTCCAGCATGGTGCGACAGCGGTGCATGGTGGAGGCATTGGCTTCCTGCTCGTCTATCTCCTTCTCTTTCTGAGCCTCCTTCTTGGCTTCAATATCCTATCAAATAAAAAATGTAGATGCAGAAGATTTAATGTCTTAATAAAACAATAGGGCAATTGAAGCTGACGCACATGGCATAAGTGAAGCTATCAACACTCTCCGGCACAAGGTTTTAGTAAGCTACACAAATCATGTCTTTGCTGTTTCATGGTGTCGGTACAAGTGCTTTTGGTTATTATTAGGTCTAATGATGTGAAAATGTTGGATCCTTAAAGCTTGGGGGCTATCAGGATACACAAAGAGACATGACTATGTTATGCTATGTGAATGAATGAGAACTGTGTGTGAGAGGGGAAAATGAGGTTGTAGCTCATGATTCAAACACACCCACCTGTATCTCAGCAGTAATGGCCGCATTCAGTGCAGATTCTAGACCTCCATCAGCCATTAAGCTGCTGACCAACAGGTCAATCATAAAGCGGCGGCCGGGGGTCACGCTCATCTCATTTCCGGATGCTTGAGGGGGAAAAAAAATTTAACACGAAGAAAAGCATCTCACAAATTTCTATGGACACCAATAACATGCGCAGGGATAATGGACCATTAAGCACCCGTTGCGTTATTGTGAACTCACCGGTGTTGGGCAGAAGGGAGGATAATGCCCTCGCCCTTTCTTCAGCGGTGGGCAGCAGCACTGACCACCCACTTTGGAGGACAGCTTGAGCGGCTGCCTGCACACTGTTGAGCACGCCGGCGTTGCTAGCCAACACGACCACAGTTTGTTTGAGGTTGTTGAGAAGGACACTCCCAAGACCCAAACCGAGCTCCTCTGGATCCATCTGGTTGCTAATAGCTGCGTGGAGCTGAACACACACACACAGATATGAAATCAAGATATAATATTGTTGCAAATCTGATAAAAACTGAAAAACTGCTATTTCAACAAACCTGTAGCCTGAGCAGGTTGAGCGTCGCCACCACCATGCATTCCTTCTCCTGTGGCGGAGGCCAGTCTGAGCTGCCGTCCATGCCCTCACTGACCTGCCGTAAGAGCAGATCCAGCTGCTCAAAGGTCATAGGGCACACGTCGACAACAAAGGGTACACGCTGCCCAACAGACCACTCTGAGCAGGAGGACCAGGCAAAGCTCTAGAAACAGACAAACGCTTCAAGTTATCACCAGAAAGACACAATAAAGACCAGTATGCATGTTTCCACTCTGTGTGTACCTGTCCTGGGCCACAGGAGATTCCCACTATGTGCTTAGAGTTGAGCCCTGGAAGTGCCTTGGGCTGTTTCTTGTTTGAAAAGAGGGTATCAAAGTGTTGTAGCTTGTCATTGCTGCCCCAGCTATGCACCTCTCCATCATCGGTGAGCGCCAGGCAGTGCGTCGATCCCACAGCAACATCCACAACTTTCTTCCCTGATTGTAAATATAAACAGAGTGGTAAGTATTTGTGCCCCAGGGGGCTTCCAAACAACGTATTCATTCATGTAGTCTGCTCACCCTGCAGGCTGTCCAGCAACTTGGGGTAGCGGACGTGCTCGTCTGTGCCATGGCCGAGTCGCTGATTGTCCCCCTTTCCCCAGGTGTATACTTGGCCGTCTTTGGTGAGGGCGAGTGAGAACTGGCTGCCGCAGCACACCTTGACGATGTCCAGGTCCTGCAGTTTCTCCACCAGTTTGGGGGTCTTGCAGCCGTCACTGCCTCCCCTCCCCAGTTTGCCGTAGTCTCCATCCCCCCAAGACCACACCTGACCTGTAGCGACAAGTGGATCTGCTACAATCCAGCTTCCATGGAGACGATTCACGCTAAAGGAGCGACTTCTTACCATTCTCTGTCACGGCGAGCGTTTGTGCGTCACCACTGCCGCACGCTACGTCCACCACCTTCAGTCCTTTCAGCGCCGTCACCAGCATGGGTGTCGTCTGATCCTCGCTAGAGCCTGCAAACCCATGGAGAGGACATAGAGTTCAGCTTGAGACAAACACACAAAGCCACGTTCAGCAGCCACCAAACAGATGGAGCTTACCGTGTCCCAGGCGGCCGTAGTTCCCTCGGCCCCACGTGTAGAGCTCGCCATCGGCTGTGATCGCAGCACTGTACGTGCTCCCGCATGCGATGTGCACCACGTGCTTTCCCGTCTGTTTCCCGTTGAAGGCTGCAATCATTGTGGGCTCTTCTAGATATCTGGAATAAATAAAGGGCACAGGTGATTCAAAATACTGAAACGCACAAGAATCTGGGCTCATTCATGGCACTGATTTGGGTTTGACATTTTGATCTCCAGTGGAAGCCGTCTGTGTTAATAAGACACACTTACGTTGTGTCCCCATGTCCGAGCCGACCACCATCTCCACAGCCCCATGAGAACACCTCCCCATTGGACGACAAGGCCAAATAATGCTGACCATCTGGATGAGCTGCGAGCTTCATAATCTTTCTACAACTGAGCCCGTGGATAAGCATGGGAGCCTGCAACAAAAGAAGTGAATGGTTTAATTTTTTCCGATTTTAATGACAAATGTACCAAAAATGGTAATACAACAGAACTGACCAGGGTTGTGCTCTTGTAGTTTTGGGTGTAAACAGCACCGCTGCTAGACAGAATGAGGAAGCCCTTCTCTGAACAGACAATTTGTGTGACTCCGAGGCTGGACAGGGCTTTACACTGAATAGGTCCATTAACGTTGGCATAAAGCTTCCAGCCCAGCAGACCCCAGGCGATGACCTCCTGCAGGGTTCCCTGACAGAAATAAAAGACATGTTGACTTCTCGCATTTCGCTGATTACAATTGAGAGTGTGGTGTGAAAAGGATTCAAATTCTGACACTCAGTTCCAGCTGAAATTAATGTTTAAGAATGACCTTATGTTTCCCCAAAAATGTGTCTGAATGTGCAATATTGTTTCGTAATCCTTTTATTATTTAAGAATTTAGAAAGGTATACAGCACTACAAAGATATAATAGCAGCATGATTTAGCCGAAAACTGGAGGCTGCAGCATGATAATCTATAAAAAGATGCTTAAAAAAACTGTGCTGATGAACAAAGAGTTGTCACCTTGTGTGTGGTGGGGGAGTTGCAGTGTGGCGGGCTGCAGGGAGACGCCAACCGGTCCAGGTGAGCCATGATCACCACGGCCGTCTGTCGAAGGTCGATGGCCAGGTCGTTATCCTGAGGCAAGGTCAAGTAGCGCAGGAAACTCTCATTTGGACTCAAAGGAGCTGCGAGGATCTACAAATCAAAGCAATCAGGCACAAAGCACTTAGTGACTTGATTGTTGGCCAGGAATAGCTTCAGAGTTATTTTAAGTCACGAGTTTCTAAGCAACATGAGCGGCAAAAGACTGTCACAGGATCCAAAGCACGCATCTTCAAATGACATTCGTGGTCATCTCTTCCATTTCTCATATCTCAAAGTCATTAGGTAGCTAATTAAACTCCTGTTAACTTGTCAGAAGAGTCATTTTCACCTCGGCTTCCTCTTCGGGGATGGGCTCCTCCTTGCTGCCGTTTATGTTCTGAAAGCGCTGAAGGAGGGGCAGCAGAGGAGCGCTGGTTCCCTGTGTGGAGCGCTCATTGTCCATCTCTCTGGTGCCACTTTCCCACAAGCGTAACAGCAGCAGAACAGCAGACAGCAGCTGACTGGAAAGATAAAACGGAAAAGGCCAAGTAGCAAGTGAGGAAACGGCATATCAGAATTAATATTTGCTACGTTGGTCAAACAACAAGGAATATGACTAATTTCTTTCTTTGCTTTCTATGTGCAAAAGGATATTAGATAGCGGTATAAGAACTTAAATACTCATACAGACACGCACGGCATGCAAGACTCGTGCGTGTCTGTATGACTGATGCAAAGCTATGCAAAGCAAATAAGAAAAAACTATAAATACCAATAAATATGAAGCGGGAAAATTACTTATATTTGGAAAAAGCAAGTATGTACAGTATCTATAATTGGAAAAAGCAAGTACGTACAGTATCTATAATTGGAAAAAGCAAGTACGTACATTATGATGTATGTAATATATAGGTGAGGTCATTTCATAGTAGTTTTGCAGAGGCTCTTTGGCTGCCTACCTGAGCGTTCCCCTCTGCACGGCCAGCTCCAGCAAGATGGCCAGCGCCAGGTGCTGGTCCTGAAGAGGAATGTTGCCTTTGGTGCTGGCGTTTCCATGCACGTCGCTAATCGACAAATAGACAGAAAACGATCAGGAATCGTATGAAATGGTCTTATGGTGTCTTAAGTTGGTGAGCAACTGACCTGAGGAACTTCGTGGCCCGTTCGACGACCTCAAGCCACACCGATGACACGGTCCCCTCGTCAAACAGTGTGGCTTCGGGGAGCGCGCGCAGAGCGTCCAGAGACTCCTGAAGTAGCTCACTGCAAAGATCTGCATCGTCACCTGGAACAAAACACCATTTCTATATTTGAGCCCTACTATAGGAAAACATGCCATGTCATTTTATTTCATGTTAATAAGCAAAGTAATGCTGCATCCACCAATGCAGATAAGCCTAATGACACATTTAATGCAGTGCAATCTGATCCAAAATAGATTTTCTTATTATTAAGCCAAACTATAAATAATCAAGTTCCAGGTACATAGCAATTTTCACAGCACTTTTTGACTTTGTGATGCATGATGGACATGAGTGGTGGTTGGCAATTCCAGACAATATGTTTGCTGGTAACCAGTTGGACTAAAACCTCCCTGTTGAGACAACAACAGAGTTCAGTAATGATTTTATTCAGCAGGTGGTGGGTGAGAGAACACATTGTTACACTTCTGTTGTTCTTGCCGTGTATTCCAGGAACACAGCTAGACCAAGGATGAGAGGCTCAACTGTGAGCGTCTGTGTGCGCTAGTGTGTGTGCGTGCTGCTCATATTACAAAAAAGCTACAGAGGAGAGGCTGGCTCTGTGTTCCCACCCAGTCCCTGTGGACAGACAGCTCGCCCTCGCTCGCACATCCATCAACACACCAAAAACTGCAACATCTGAGGCTGAGAAAGAGCTTTGAAACCAGCACAACTGGAACAACTGCTAGCCATACTTATGTTAATATATGGAGACTGAGTAATACTATTTTTGGTGCAGTATCCATTTTAATCAACAGCCTCACAAAACATACAAGCATTCTCTTTCTTCACTCCTATTTAACAGTTGAATTAGTCATTTTTGAGGCAGCTCACTGACTACTGTAAGCCATCTTTCTTGGATGAAACAGGATTTTTTAAGAGATCCATGAGACAATATAACAACAATATGGCTTTCTCGTGTGTAATGCCAAAAACAGACAGCAGCCCATTTTCATTGCTATATAAATTAAGTGTTAAATGATGCATTTGCTCCAAATGCATCTGTCTATAGTGGTCTATACTTCAGTCAAGCAGATCAGGCACAAGGGTCAATCCTCAGGATCTGGATACATATCATTGCCCCCTGATTAAATGTGTCTTGTGCAGCAGTGCGTGAAACCAGACCATCTTTAAAGGATCCATGACCAGGATATCACATGTTTCCACGTTTTTATTTTATATTATTTTAGTCAGCCACCTCACTAACAAGATCTGATATTTATTTGAATTAAGGTAGCTTCTTTCTTTACTTTCTTCCTCAACAACTGATAGATGGTGGCCCATAAAATGTGAGATTTCAGACAATGCTGCTCGGTGACGTCCATGAGAGATGGGCTGGGTTGGTCGGGTTTCCTTAATGAGACTGGTGCCCCATTTCTGCCAAATAAATCATCTATTTCTGTGCAAAATGTCCACATTTTCATTACATACAATCATCCCTCCCTGCCACTGGAACATTTAGAGAGTGATGATTACCCAGCATGAAAACATCTTCTCCTTTCAAAAAACATTTAAAAACTCCAATGCATTTTTGGCAAAACCTGCTGCATAATGAAGCATCTTTGCCTGCCTAATTCACTTAAAATCTCCTCAGTTTCACTTTTATGCTCGGACTGTGGTTCTAATACGATTGTTACCTGCGCTACTGGTTTGATGAGGTCACACACAGTGCTGCTATGCATGTGTTGCTATGGCTGAGGTTTATGGTAGTGGTTAATTAATTGGTCCACACAAAAGTAATTATTGCATACTTTTTTTTTTTTTTACAAATTATTACAGAACCTAATGTATAGAATACATCCAACAGATATAAATACTAGGTAATGGGTCCTTCAATACCTGGTATATCACTTCTAAAGCAGTAATAACAACAACTCCCCAGTCACTAGGGATCGGTCCCGAAATTCTGTACTTTTTGATACTGACCAAATTGGGCCCCAAGTACAGAGCATCGATTCTTGTGAAGTCAATCAGTACCACATTTCGGTACCTAAACGCACAATTTTTTTATTTTATTTTTTAATATAATTGAACGCACCTTCACATCTCATCTTGTGTGCGGCCGTGGTGACGGCATTTGACGCAGAAGAGCGTGATTACGTCAGTGGCGGCTTGTTAATCGGTTTGTTTGTTATAGGTTCTAATGTAAAAAATAAAATATTTTTACTGTAAAACTACAGTATACAGTAATTAAATAATAATACAGTAAATTGAATATATTTATCTTTGAGTTACTTACTTTCGCATACACATTTTTGTCAAGGTCTTCCACATGTTATTGACAAATAAATGTTCAAAATTCGAAGTTTTGACTATTTTTTTAATATACAAAATAACTATATTTACATATGCAAAAAAGTACCGAAAACAGGTACAGAAAAATACCGGTATCGATTTGCATGTACCGAGTATCGGTACCGTATCGGTTCAGATGTGAAAGGTACCCATCCCTACCAGTCACATTCCAAGTCCTTCTTCTGGCGGACACGGCAGGCTAAAGCTAAAAACATAGCATTGCGAAACATGTCAGGTTGTTTACTATGAGCATGGCATGTGGTGCGACCCATTCATGGACAGCTGTTAAGCACAGCTCGATTACCTCGACAGAGGCCGTCAACACAAACACTAGAGGACAAAATGTCTTTACTTCCAGCTCCCCGATTCTTCCTTACCTGACCTCCAGGCCCGGCGCAGGAAGGCAAAGGCAAAGGAGAGAGCTGCTCTGGAGCCGACCCTGGCCAAACCTTCAACACCTTTGCTGGCTGGACGAGGGCTGAAACGATCACACAAATCACATAAATGCCATCAGGTTAACTATAGAGCCCACATGCACCACTCAGTTTGCCGTCCTTTTCCCACTAAACTCATACAAAGGTGGCTTTCGAAAGAAATCTGACACAGAATCTCCACAGTCAGGCCAAGTCCCGGGGAGTATATTTCTCTCTTTCTTGCAAACCTGGACCACATAAAAACTGAAATACGATAGAAATGTGTTCCTGATAAGAGAGCAAATAGATTTGGCAATTTCCTGTGATTGCGGAAACGTAAATGTGCTGGTTCAGAGCACAAATACAAATAACAGTGGTATACGGGGGTTAGATAAGCTATGCACATAAGATGCATGTTTGAGGGCGCTTAGGAGGCCTGCATAAGGAAAACATTGTTTACATGTGTACCAACCTGCAGGGTTTATCTCAGACAAGCATGAACGGTCTGTAAGTCAATGTGCTGTGCATACCAGAGAGGAACTTCACAGTCGTTTCTATTCTTTCATTGTAATCCATCAGTCTGTGCATGGAAAATATTTTGTTCAGCGGCCTGTCAATATACATCTTCAGTTGGAAAAAATAAGTAACTGGATATGCTCTATTTACATGATATTTTAGAGATCCAACTAGATGATTAGTGACTATGCACTAACTTTAATAGCTTGCTCTTAATCTCGTTTGTGCTAAAAGCCTCATCAGCCTTCAAAGATCTTTAACATCATTAAATTTACCTTTTGTTGTCAGCAGCGGGCAGTGGTGGGCTGGGGGGCGTCTTCCAGCGGACCTTGTACTTCTCCTCCATCATGCTGTGGCTGAGAGAGATGAGGTAGCGCTCCAAGATGACAAGGCGCTGGCGCAGACGTTGGGCAGACAGGGTGCTTTTGGCCATCTGGGCTGAGAGCTTCTGCTGGTCGTCGACCAGCACCATCAGACAGTCCTTTAACTCATTCTCATCTGCACAAGTGAGGAAAAAAAAGCATGCAATGTCTATGACACGTTACGCAAAAAACAAAAGCCAGAAAGTGCTACATTAATTTTCAAAAATAGACAATGCAAAGCTTTTTATGATCACACACCCAATAATTCAGAATGCTTGTTTTAATCAGCAAAATTTCATTGAGCCAAATATGTCACATAGTGAGGCTATATTCATATTTAACTGTCCTACTATTTCTGCTAGCAAACTATGAAAAAGCACTTTCCATCTCGGTTTTTATAGAATACAGTAACAGATAAAACTTCTGACATTCCATCAATCCAGCATGGTGCATCTTAGCACTTAAACATTATCATTGAAGTAACAAGGTGACTTAGAAAGGGTTGACCTGACTCTTGAGCACTCTCATAGCCTTGACCGTTGCATAACAGTGTCGTAAATCACTGTATTCAATAGTCTTTCATTTTCTAATCAGATTCGAGAGAAAAAATGTCCCATTATGTCCCAAAACAGTAACACTGCGGGGAAGACAAGACAGGCCAAAATAGCAGGTCTAAAATCCACTTAAGCTTTATGTAAGCCAGGCTGGCCTGAGGATGTATGAGCCACACCACAGTCAGCTGTGCTTTGCTGTCAGGACAGATATCACTCGCACTCTCACAAAGTCCTACACTAGTTCTTACACTTTGGCCATGGCTGACATTTGATGAGAAAACCGCCTTATTCAATACCAGTAAAAAAGACAAAAGATGAATAAAGTCAAATAAACTAAAAAGGAAGCAGAGAAATTAGGCCAGCGCCTCCATCCACCTGAGTTCAAAACAAAAGGTTGAGCTTGGAACTGCTGACATCAACGTGTTCTAGATATGTGGCCACTCAATGGAAAAGCAGGAAGCACGCCGCTTTAACTTTAAGCATCAATGACAGAGCACTCGTCCTCGTAGTCATCAAGTTACTCACACACTATACAATCAGACCAGTGTGATTTCCTGCCTCTAGTCAATAAAAAAGAGGAGCAGCTAAGTGGCTACCAGCGGAGCCCCGCATTCACTGCACCTTGCCAAAAAGCTTATCTCCCACCACCATGACACCGTCCCACCCAGTCTAGCGCGTCAACAACGTTCGGGTGAGAGACGCTACCCCACAGTGGACTATAAAATTATAACGCCTACCAGGATTACACTCTGGAGGGGTAAAAATAACCCCTCAGCCCTGCAGAAGGAGAGTTGTCATTTCAGAGCTTCCACACCTCACGTGCCGGCAAAACATGCGCCCAGCGGTAGGGCCTGGCAGCCACGAAATTGATAAACAGAGAAGCACGCCGTGTGTCGAAATGAGTAGTATCACTGTAACTGGACGACATTTCGGTGTTGGGAAATCCTCCACGGTCAAACTGCTTGAGTTCAAATACTTGGAAGTGGAAATGCTCGACATGGAGCCGCACACAGAGAACAGAGCTGCATAGTAGTGAGCTGTGGCACGGGACTTTTGTCAGGTGTCGCTCTCACCTGGCTGCCGCCCCCAGTCCCAGGTCTCGATGATGGAATGATGTACAGATGTTGATATCTCCTCCTCCTCCTTCTTCTCTTTGTCATTGGGCTCGTCTTTCTTTTGGGTTCCGAAGCAATCTGTGCAGTCCTCTGTGAGAGTTCCAAGAAATTCGGACATTAATCTTCATATCTTTCATCAAAGCAATCTGACAGCTGGATCAGGAATCAGACTGTTGAAATGCATTGCATGCTATCATAAACAGATGGCATTGTGGTGTATATCTATCAGTGTTATGGAGAAAGTGCTACATACCTGGATGAGCTGATTCTTCTCCATTGAATGTTATCTCCTCATCTTTTACCATTTCATTCCACATCTCACTCAGCCCCTCTGGAGAGAATGCCCGCTGCCAAAGCAAAGAGAAATGTTCATCTTACCTGCACAGTTATTTTGATTAGTTTCTTTTTTTTCATGATATATTTTGTGTTTGTTTACTCTTCGCACTCCAGATGGAAAGTTAACTCTCGCTTTCTAAGATGCGTTTTGTCTCACATGTCAAAAACATATTAGCTCACAAAGGACACCAGATCAGATACACAACACTAAAGCTGCCTTAAGCACTGGCAAGAGTGGTCTAATGATGGAAAAAACTTGACACCCTCCCCCTATTTCTGTCCTCATTTGGTGCAGCGAACCAATTTTCAAGTTCAGGGTGAGTCCAGAAATGACTCTGCTCATTGGCTGGTCCCAGTATTCTCTTACATATTAATAACAAACCACATAATTGCTATGAACATCAGGAGGTTCTCACAACACCATCAAACAAAACGCTTGCTTTCCCTTCCACACACTGTGTTATGATAGGTTACTCTTCTTTTCACAAAAGCACAAGAGCTAAACAGACAAAACAATAATCATCTGTGTAAGAGCTTTGATGTAGCTGGAAAAGTGTGTAATCAAGTGTGTCAGTTTGCAGCCTGCAGTGTAGCCCGACTCATCTGTATAATTATGACTTCTGAGATGCACCATGGATGTAATATTTATGAGGCATACGTCTTAAAAGGCCAACAAATAAAACGGTCCTTTCTTAATCAAAGGGGTAATCGTGTATCCCAAACCTGTAAATCTATCTTGAGCCATTTGTCATGAAACCTCAGCTGAGCGTCGAGGGTAAAAGATGGAGAAGGCATCTTCCCCTCTCCTCTCCGGGGCTGCAAACGCAGCCAACCTGCAAAGACAAAGAGACAAATAGTTGTGTCAAATTTCAAAAGTGGCTGTTGGACAAGAAGCGCACACAGCAATAGTCTGAGGTCGGCTGCTCCTTTCATTCCATGCGTGCAGCTTCTTTTGAATTGGCAAAACATGTAGGGTGTGATCACTGCTTCCCCGCGTACACCTAGTAGCACTGATATAGTAGGGACAATATAGAGTATAGTATAGACTCCCATTATAGACTCCCATTTTGTAACTAGTCATGGTTTCATTTCTGGCCCGAAACACTGGTGTTTACCATGTAAGTGAAGGCTCCTTCCACATCACCATAGCGATGTGAGAGGAGTTGTATGCGTGTTATGTTATTAAAAAGGTGTCCCCAGAGGATACAGCAAATGTGTAACGCATCCCATCAAGTGAAGAAGACAGCTAAAATTAGAGATAACCTCATTCCTGTGCCCAGTTTGTTAGTGTCATCAAAATCCCTCATATTATTTGTAGTTTGTTTCCATGCCTACAAAATGGGAGTCTATACTATACTATAGCGCACACAGCAATAGTCTGAGGTCGGCTGCTCCTTTCATTCCATGCGTGCAGCTTCTTTTGAATTGGCAAAACATGTAGGGTGTGATCACTGCATCTAGTAGCACTGATATAGTAGTGCTAGTATAGAGTATAGTACAGACTCCCATTTTGTAGGCATGGAAACCAATAATATGAGGGATTTTTGATGACACTAACAAACTGGGCACAGGAATTGGGTTATCTCTAATTTTAGCTGTCTTCTTCACTTGATGGGATGCCTTTACACAATTGATGTATCCTCTGGGGACACCTTTTTTTAACAACATAACACACATACAACCCCACTAAGACCGTTGTTGGTGATGAGGAAGGAGCTCCTATGGGTCAGCCCTCACTGACATGGTAAACACCAGTGTCTCGGGCCAGAAATGAAACCATGACTAGTTATGGGGAGGGGAAGGATGTCGCAGCGGTACCTGCTAGCAAAGAGCCGCCTGTGTTAACCTTGATACCGGGGACGCGCAGCAGCGGTTAGCGGCCCGCTGTCAACGTCCCAGAACGCCGGGAGATGCAAGGCAAGGTGAGCCGAGGTGCACACAAGACTGGCGGCTAAAGCTAGCTAGCTAGCCTGCTACACGGCTAATGCTCACCGCGCTAACAGTCTGCGCTAACACCACCGCGCGTAACGAACGAGCCTGCGTG
>CAESWR010000295.1:110415-122331 GCA_903171835.1 Mullus surmuletus
ATGAGTTCCTTTTCTTTTTGCAACCAAACCTTTTCACTATTATTCTACTTTAAATATATGGATAAATGTTGTACTCTATTTGTAGATGTAGGTAATATTGACGTAAGATCACTTTTTTTTACTGTTCATTCAAGAGATGAAAATGATTAAACGTAGACTTGTTAACTTGCAATTTAATCAATATAATCAACTCCTCCATTGATCCTGTAGGGGTGGGTTAGGGGTTCCTGTTAGTGATGTGTTGATCAATAGGCTTCTTCCGACCCTGATGTTTCTCTTCTGAGGGTTCTCATATTAAAGTATCGATATCTACATGGTGATTTGAGGTGGATGTGTAAATTTAGCTATTATTAATACCACAAGTATGTTACTATTGGAAGCATATCATCTCGTGAATGTCTGCTTATTTGAAGGCCTATTCTGGACCCTTAATAGAGGAATAACCTACACTGTTAGGTTTAATAGATGTAAGCGATTCACAGTGTCGGGATGGAGCTGCCGGGTGGCTCTCCGAGCCGCGCATGCGCAATCCCACTTCCCATTGCAAAGGGCTGCGCTGCTCGGCCAGAAACATCACTGACAGAAATGGCGTCAGACTCCGAAATAAGCAGCGTGTCAGGTCCAGCAACTGGAATAATAATAGCAGTTGTGTCGAGTTTCATCAATGGGTCGACATTTGTGCTCCAGAAAAAGGGAATATTACGCTCCCGCGAGAGAGGTAGACGACAAGACCGACACTTCCGGAAATAAGTCAATGAGCAGGCGCAGTGACGTCATCACGTTTGACTTCCAAGTTCATAAAACTCAAATCTGCCTGTGTTTAATTTTCAGGAGGTTCTTATTTAGCAGATCCCGTGTGGTGGGGTGGCACACTGTCCAGTGAGTATAGCGCCATCTACCGTTCTCTCTGTTGGCATACAGTTCAACTGCTGAGCACATTTGAAGTGTTGGCAAAGAACTACATTTATGAAGAAATGCTCTGACGTGTCCCCCTGTAGTGATTGTCGGTCAAATTGGGAATTTCCTGGCATACAACGTGGCCCCTGCTGTGATAGTGACCCCACTGGGGGCCCTTGGCGTGTTGTTTGGGTGAGTCCCATACTTCTCTTCATCAGAATACTCCTTAGATGTTAGAAATGGTGCAGATTGATCCTGTCAGGAGAATGTCCCCCTCACTTGTCTCGCCCTCCCGTGTGGTGCAGAGCCGTGCTGGCCTCCTGGATCTTGGAGGAGCGTCTGAACGTCCTGGGGAAGCTTGGCTGTGCCTTGTGCTGCTGCGGCTCTGTCGCGCTCATCATTCACGCCCCGAAAACCGAGACAGTTACGTCGAGACTGGAGCTGGAGGAGAGGCTGTCCGACCCAGGTGACCAAGCCAAGTTTGTTTGGCCTCAGATTCACCCCCACTAAACAAATTAAGCAAGTCGGGACGGCTCGTTTATCAGTTAAATGAGTCCCGGCAGAATTTCTCAAGATTGGGTGCAGTGTGGAAATGTAAACAGACCAGCAAAAATCCCAATAATGAATCGATCTGAGCTACTATTTCACATTTATGGCAAAGATAATAATGATCCAAATGAAGATTCCTCTAAAATTGTCCCCTCTCATCCCACAGTGTTTGTTGTTTACGCCCTCCTGGTGGTCCTGATGCTAATCCTGCTAATTGTTTGGATCGCCCCGGCTCATGGCAGATCAAACATCATGGTTTACGTGGCCATATGTTCTCTCTTGGGAAGCTTCACAGTGCCGAGCAGCAAGGGACTCGGCCTGGCTGCACAGGACGTGTTTGGCGAGGGCCCGCGCGTTAGTGGGGGCCTGGCGCTCTTCCTGGGCCTGCTGGGAACGCTGGCTGTCAGCATCCTCATCCAGTTCTTCTTCATCAACAAGGCCCTGGAGGTGTACAGCTCCAATATGTTTGAGGCCATTTACTACGTGGCGTTCACGTCCACCGTGATCCTCGCCTCAGCCCTGCTCTTCAGGGAATGGACCGCTCTGACGCTGACTGACAGCCTCGCGATGCTATGTGGTCTGACAACAGTGTGTGTCGGGGTGGTTTTACTCCGCATATCCCAGGAGGCCGTGCTGACTTGGCGGCAGAAGGGAGAAAAGACAGACTGATTGCGGTTCTTTTTCAAGTTTTTCTTTTCCAGCTGCATTTCTCATAACACAAAGTTTACTTCATTTGTACTGTAATAACTCTACTTTGAGATAAAAACGTCAGTGTATTCAAATGACCCTTGGCTGTTCCTGTAATGGACAGTCTTTGGTTACTGTGGAAACCCTCGTGTATGACACTTCCTGTATTTAATTTCAGTTATAAATGCAACACTTTTATGAGGTTCTCAAACCTCCAGCCTGGGAACAGTTGATCTGTCAAATATTATGTTTTTATTTATTTGCAGGTCGTAACAAAAAGGCTGACAAAACACAGTTAAGAGCCATGGATAAGCGTGGTCATCGGAGAGCATTTCCCATGAGGCTTTAAAAGGCGTCCTGGTTCTCACTGCAGGGCTGTCTCAGGGTAGAATCTCCTGGACTTTGAATTATTCAGTGTAACTTCAGTAGCAGTCACTTTAGTGCAAGAGTTGTGCAGAAGAAAAGTATCAACACTGACTTGAGTGTTTTGTCGAACGGAAAGTTTTGCGAAGCCGATCCACCAAATATAAACGTGTCTGCTGCCAATCGAGAAACACTGGTTTCTGTTCCTGTGTCTCTAGAATGTGACTTAACCGCTTTTTCAAAGGTGTTAACCAATGAAAACAGAGCACTGCTTTTTTATTACAAGCCTTTTTGCCGATGATGTTTTTCTTCATTCCATTGTACGATTGTTTGGATACATTTCTATTGTATTTCTGGATCTGAAGTGAATGTTTTTTGGAATGTGTCGACCAGTCCTATGTCAATTTCTATTTTGCAGAGTGCTAGAATAAAACCAGCAAACGATTAAAAAGGTTATGGATGTGCATAATGGCATCATAGAGTGTGGTGAGAATGTCCTGGTTGTTCAATAATAATAAATAATAAAAAATGGTCTGGACAAAAAACAAATCAAAAGCACCTGCTGTGTTATCAATGTGCGGGCAGACTGCAAACACACGTCATCGCAGCCCGAGTGTTTACACTGCTTTTTCATGCGGTATTTCCGGTGTGTTCTGGCCCTTTCAAACAGCCGATGTGGGCGCTGGTGTGAGCGGCGGCGGGCAGCGCGCGGAGGATCCACACGGAGCGCCGCGCGCACCGAGCGCCGCGCGCGCAGCAGCGCAGCGGGAGCCGAAGAAGAAGAAGACGAAGAAGAAGCTGCTGCTGCTGCTGCTGGCGGAGTGCTGCACCGCTCGTTGGCTGCTCGGGATCCGGACGGAGCGCTATGTGATGTTTCGCGGCGGCGCCAGGAAGTAGGCTGAGCTGTTCGCTAACCCCTCTCGGGAGCTCCACCGCCGGGACGGACCAGCGACTCTTCGGACGGGTGTTTGTCTGGGCGACTTCCGGGGACGCTCACCGAGAGAGCGCTCTTCTTCTTCTTCTTCGTGGTCTGCTGAGTCGGTGTCCTGCCTGCTAGCTGCTGGTAAGCTAACGCGGCTAACAGGGGGGGGGAGGGGGGCGGCACCGACTAAACACACCAAACACGTTGTAAAAAAATGTGTGTTTATGGAGGCTGCGGCCCACGGAGGTACCGGGACCGAGCAAGCCGGTTCGTGGGCCGGAGTGCAGCCCCGCCTGGCTCGGGGAGCTAGCTCGGTAACTCTAGCGTGCTCGGGCTGCTGTTGACTTCCTGAAGTCGTCACGCTGGAGACGAAGAATTCGGCCCCGACTGGTGAGCAGGTTCCAGGAGCTATTTTAAGAGCTACACGCAGAGTAATTGGGCTGCAGCTTCACTTCCGCGGCTCTCTGAGTTACGAGGAGGGCGTGAAGGTGCAATGCTGTGCTCAGTGTGACTCTCATGATGTCTGACCACGACGTGCAGCTGTGCAGGGATGTCTGCGGAGCCGGTGGGGCATCTTCAGGAGGACCACATCAAACACTTGTGAGGGGTTTTTCCTGTTATTGTTGTTTTGTTTACATGTGTGTTTTCTGCTCCTGTGTGTTTCTCTCAGGTGTTCGGGCTGGGTCTAACTGCACCGCCGGTCAGCTCTTGCACTGCTGGGTGGTAAATGTAACAGACGACAACCGCAACGCTTCCAGCCTCAGCATGGGTCAGGACAGGGGCAAGTATGACTTCTACATCGGCCTCGGACTGGCTGTCAGCTCCAGCATCTTCATCGGGGGCAGCTTCATCCTCAAGAAGAAGGGGCTTCTCCGGCTGGCCAGGAAAGGGTCCATGCGAGCAGGTAGGGTCACCCGCACCCGCACCACCACCACACTCCTGCCAAGTTGAGAAACAGACAAATTTTACAACAGCGACACACCCTGCGCAAATATGAAAGCTATGTCAGAGCTGCCGCAACACACCTGCTTTCAGCCCTTTATGCTGTCGTGCTGCGTTTGTGTGAGAGTCACCAGCTCTTAACGCCTAGCAATCATTAACCCGACTACTTTGTTTGACCGTCAGCTCAAATCCAGAGTTGTGGCCAGGCTCGTCGTCGGGGATGACTACATAATTTGTATTTTGCCTGCATGCAAATGCACTGAAACGTGTTGTTTTTGTTTTCCTTCTTGTGTTGCTTCTCAGGCCAGGGTGGGCACGCCTATCTTAAAGAATGGCTGTGGTGGGCCGGCCTGTTATCAAGTAAGTGCTGACATTGCCGTTGACTTAAGGTGTAATTTCAAAACACTCCCACCACTGATTTGCACTTTGGCAGATAAGATATGAACAGACCTGTGATGAATCTGGTTGAAAATTCATGGGGTTTGACATTTCTAAGTTACATTTATGTTTTTACAATCAGCTTTTAACCTTTCACTGGAATGTATTTGGTTGAAATGTCACAACAGGGAAACTGCTGAGGCTGTTAGCAAATTACGCCTCAAATAACACATCGACTTCCCACTTACATCTCAACCTCAGGGGTGTTTTGACCTTAAATAGGAGAGTAGGTGTGTGTGAGTTTGATAGTGTTGCGCCACATCTGAACCTACGAGTCAGACAGGATTTCAGTGTTTACCTCTGTCTGGCTTCATTATTGCCTTATTGTTGTTCTATCTAGACTAGTTAATGTATGTGCTTTTGTCCTCCTCCAGTGGGGGCCGGGGAGGCAGCCAACTTTGCAGCGTACGCCTTTGCACCCGCCACACTCGTCACTCCGCTGGGAGCCCTCAGCGTGCTCGTCAGGTACATGCCCGGACAAAACTGTCGAATTCCACCCAAATTTACATCTTGCATTGTTGTGTGTGAGCTTGTGTGTAGTCGTACAGCCAAGGTTGTTTGACTGCGAATGTCATCGCAGCGCCGTGTTGTCATCGTACTTCCTGACGGAGCGGTTAAACCTGCATGGGAAGCTCGGCTGCCTACTCAGCATCCTGGGCTCCACCACCATGGTGATTCACGCGCCACAGGAGGAGGAAATCAGCAGCCTGGAGGACATGGCCAAAAAGCTGGTGGACCCAGGTACAAAAGGAATGATCCATTAAGAGTAAAATGCAGTGAACACATGTGTTCCATTTGAGGGAGGGAGTTGGATCTTCAATGATTCAACAGATTTAATTTCCTGTGTCTTTGGGTGTAAATGATTAATGGGCACAAGAGTGTTCAGGTTTAAATGAGAATACTATGAAGGTTTGCTAGGTGATCCAGGCTGGCAGTCAGCAGCTCTCCAACGACGTCCACTAAAGGTGTTATTTTTACCAGATAGCCTCAGGTTAATGTTCTGGGTGGCTATGAGCATTATGGTAATGATCCCTGGCTTTTTGCTCTTGCGCTCTCTCTCTCTCTCTCTCTGTTTGAACATGTCTTGCCTCTGGCCCCTTTTGTGAGCCCGGGTCAAGGCGATGCGTTAGCTAATAAGACGACGCCCATTCTCCCACGGAGGCAGACCTTTATCTCTGTGCCTGGAAGAGAATTCTTTTCTGTAGGAAAATGGCCGCTTTGGTGTCAGATTTCTTCTCATTTGACTGGAATGGGTCACCCTGGTGAAAACACAGCGCGCGCACAGTGGGCGGCTTCTTTCTCGTCCTATACATTCAACTGTCGATGCAGTGGCTCTGTCTTTGATAGGAGATTTAAACCCAAATGTAAAAAATTCTGGTATTGATCAATCCACAAAACGCATCAAGGTGGGAAAAAGACCAATTTTATTGAATATTGCTTTAACTAGGGGTGCCCCGATACAACTTTTTCACTTCTGATAAGACACCGATATTGCAGCCTTGCATACTGGTTGATACCGATATTGATCCTATACGATATCAGCACGAATCATACATACTTTTATTACTATTTTTTGAATGGAATTTTAGAAAAGGCTTGATCAACTTGATATTATTCAAAAACGGAGAACAATAGTCAGCAACAGTAGGTATGAGGAAAACTGACCCATTTATTAGAATTGCTGGAATGGAGTCGGGAATGGACTGCTTGTAACGGAGTGCTTTTATCGGAGATTTGAGATGTAGGGCGATATAATCCGATAATCGTTTATTTGCTGATATCAGACCGATATCAATATCTGATTGGGACACCCCTTGCTGTCAGGATCTAAAACTTATAGTTAACAAGTGCCTCAGTCTTATCAATATGTAGCCAATCAAGTGTGCAAAGTAAACAAAATAGTTCCCTATGTTTATGTTGTATCTTCACTTGCACCCTCTGCTCTTCTTTACCAGGTTTTTTCCTCTTTGCAACTCTTGTCATCATCGTGGCGCTCATCTTCATCTTCGTGGTGGGCCCTCGCCATGGACAAACTAACATCCTGGTGTACATCACCATCTGCTCGGTGATCGGGGCGCTGTCTGTGTCCTGCGTCAAAGGACTGGGCATCGCCATCAAGGAGGCCATCGCTGGGAAGAACGTGGTGAGAAACCCGCTGGCGTGGATCCTGCTGCTGGGCCTGGTGGCCTGCGTGAGCACACAGATCAACTACTTGAACAAGGCGCTGGACATATTCAACACGTCGCTGGTGACACCTATCTACTACGTGTTCTTCACCACGTCCGTGCTGACCTGCTCAGCCATCCTCTTCAAGGAATGGGAGCACATGGGCACGGACGACGTCATAGGCACCCTCAGTGGCTTCCTCACCATCATCGTGGGCATCTTCCTGCTCCACGCCTTCAAAGACATCAGTGTTAGCTTGGCCACGCTGGCGGTGTCCATGAGGAAGGAGGAGCGCGCCGCCCCCGCCGCCAACGGCATGACGTCCCACAGCACCTACGAACTACTACACAACGAATCCACAGAGGACGTGGAGGACAGGGAAATCGGCTTGCCTTTCGACAACGTCTCCAGAAGAAACGGGGCGATGACTTCCTCATAGGGTGAAGGAACTTTCTTGCTGCCCGCCCCCACTACGGACTCACCAACCATTGTTTTCTGGCATGGTGTCCAAAAAAACAATAAGACAATCAGCTGTGAGGGAGAAACTTGGACAGACCAGTGGATTGTACTTAAATGTTTTGATTTGCCTTACTTTTTCTCAGAGTATGACCCCCGCCCGTCATATTCAGTTAAAGCTAGAACTTAATTTCATTCCTCTGTAGCGCTGTAAATATGGGTTTTTTTTAAAGGAAATGTTTTGTTATATGTACATGCATATTCATGCACTGACTTACTTTCTATACAGCAAAAAGTTTAATATATATTCTCTATGACGTTCTGCTGAAAACAGCCACATTTAAACGGAAAAAAAAGGACAAGTCACTATTTGAATTCTCGTGATACTTGAAAGTAACTATTTTTGTTGGGTCATTCTGAACTTTTTTTTTGTAGTGTTTACATGAAAAGGTCTCGAGACGAACCAACAGATTTGTTACATATTTATTGAATTAAAATGAGTAAAACATTTGAAACACAAGAAGGCACAGGGAATAAATGCTTAAGAGTATGAGCTTTTGTTACTTTTCATTGTCCTTTTTAAAATGTCTAGCATGCATGTCCGACAATATAGAAAATACAAATTTTGACCTCCACCCACACTTAAAATAGGTTACTGTCCACCCAAATGCTCCACCACTGCAAATCCTTAAATATTTCTCATAAAAAGTAATTTCCCTTCCCTGATCTCCAGCTTTCAGCAAGTATAAAACAAAAATGATAGTTAATCCGAAAAAGGGTAAATATCTATTCATTTCTGGTAAGGCACAAGTGAATACAAAACAAATTTATTCGGACCAAAAAAAGTGGCCCAACTTCTTTACACTTAATGGTCCTTTGCTACTAAATACCTAATGTAAATGAGGAGGAATATTTGTGGATGTGGTAATGCTGACAGTGTTTTGAAACTTCACGCTGGTCCTCTGCGCGTAGAGCGGGCGGTGGCGGTGGCGGTGGCACCTCAGCTGCTGGCCAGCGACTGGTGTATTGGCGGCTGAAAGCATCGGACGTGTTCCACCGGCATGTTCTCGCCGTCTCCGGACTTCAGGTACTTGTTCAGGATGGCAAAAATCTCGTTGTTGAGGACCTGGAATTTGCGGATTCTGTCCACCATCTTCTTCAAGGGCTGCAGGGGAAGCGGAATGCGTTAAAGGCGAGCAATTCAGAAGAGCGCCATGGTTCCTCCCAGATGTCGGGACAATGAGCTGATTTAAAGGCACACATTTCGGGTTTGAGCTAGTTCAAGAAAAGGGCAGAGTACCTGCTGACTCCAGAAAAACGCCTAAAATCAACAGTATATCCAGTAGATTTATCAGAGAGCGACGCCTTAAAACACCATATGCACGGTATCCGTGGGGTCTTCAAAAGTATTAAAAGTTGAAAAATCAATTTTGGGGAAATTAAGCCCCTTAAAAAAGTATTATCACCACTTTGTGATAGGCATTTTTCTTTTTTGAATGAGCTGTCAAGAGTTTGAGTCCCCCGAAAAAATTGTAAAAGTGTGTGACTTCATTCGTTTATTAAAAAACGAAGATGAACCGATAACATTTCAAGAACTACTATAACGGGTGCATTTGTAAATTGTCACAGAGAGCGCCAGAACATTTGCGGGCAGAAATGCAGAATTTTTTGAATCCTGTCGCACATTAGTATTCGATAGTCTTTATCGTAAACTAAAACTGTCAAGTTAAAGGCATCACTGATGTCAACCGTTACTGCTCGAAGTAGTAGTAAGCGAGATATTAAAAAATGTCGAGAAGGTCTTGAAAAAGTTTTAAAAACTTTTTGAAATTAACTTTAAGATTCCTGTATGTACCCTAATATGGTTTTAGGAAATGTCTTGCCTGTGTGTTCCACCAAATTTGTTTGGTGTTGCACAAAAAACTTGGCTTGTTTCCCTGAACTCGGCTAATAGGGTGCAGCATGGATTCAAGAGAGGACTGATTAAATATTTTGACAAGATTCTTTAATTCGCCACTGGCCTTTGTAGAGCAATTGTGTGTGAAAGCAACAAGGCCATGGCTGTTTGAAGGACGAGCAAAGGAAGGAGAATTTTTTTTTCTTTAGCATTGGTGCAGGAACTAAATCTCTGGTTTTGTGAAGAGTCTAGTAAAAGGCTGCCAATCCCTGTTCGTCACAGGTTATCTCAGGACTTTGATCGCAGGCAGTAAAAAACACTCGCATATAATGAGAATGCCGGAGCTTTCAGTGATATTTATGACGGATTTGACACATCCAGTGCATTCTCACCACGTCGAGTGTGACTTTTATTTATTGTAACGCGACAGTATCACCCCTCCCCCCCTTCCTCCACACGCACACTCACCACGCTCTTGATGACCTCATCCTTGCCGTCATGCTTCTGCACTTTGAGGAGGTGGTAGCTGAAGTCCAGGATGTCGAAGCGCCTCTGCTGCCCCAGGAGGGCGATGATCATGCAGCCAGCCCAGTGGAGGCCGTCCCCGAAGCACTGCCTGCAGAGCGAGCGCGAGCACAGGTTAAGACGTTGCCCCGCCACACCGTTTGCCATCATCACATCCTTGTCACTCACTCCACTGTGAACTCGTGGGCGCCCACGGGGATGCAGTACACAAACTGCATGGCGCTCCAGAGGCGGTGGAACTCAACGCACTCGTCCACGTGCATCACGCCGTTGCTGGGCAGCGGCCCCCGCCAGATGGTGTCGTCCAGGAAGCCGCGCACGCGTGTCAGGATGACCTCGAACATGGACAAGCCGCAGCAGAGCCTCTCTTTGGTTAGCAGGTCGCCCTCCCGAGCGATGGCGATTTGCTGAGAGAGGAGAGACGCGGCCGTGAGCTTCATCGGACTGCTTTGAAACGTGCAGATGGCGTCCCGTCCCGGTGCTCGTACCTGTGGCGTGCCCAGTCGCTCGATGAGAGGAACCATATGCAGTGCCGTGTATTTGGCTTCCAAGCGCTTCATCTTGGCGTCTAGGCGCTCGCCCTCTGCCCAAACAAAGGGAAAACAAAAGCTTTAGAACTCTATGCGTTTCCATTATTCTCTGTCCTTCCCAACAAACAACAACAAACACCATTCAGGAAAAAAAAAACAAAGCCTGTGCGTCTCTGTGTATTCTTTTGTATCACACAGCGCCTTTGTTCAAATACAATTAAAAATACATCAAGCTGGCGACAGCTGCACTGTGCGACATCTTCTCTTAGTTGGTCCCACATATACAGTCACATTTGGCAAGCATCATGGGAGCACGCAGGGGGGGGGTCCAAAATATGATTTTATCAGAAAACTTTAAATATATACTGTGGCATGTATACACTATAGTGCAAATGACCACCTTTTTTAAGTGAGTATGTCCTAAAAGGCAAACGAAACTCCTAAAAAGTTCGAAAATGAATTTTTATTCAATCATTTCTCCCCTTTAATAATACCTCACTGTAAAGACTAATCAGAGGCTTCCCAATGGTATAAAATACAACATCAATCGGTATCATTAAATGGGAGAAACTATTTACTGAAATAACATTTCCAAACTGTCTTTGAGGGATTTTAGCACTTGTTTGGGGGCGTTACCCACACGTTTAGCTGTGTTGCTCATTCCATGAATGCAAGATCCTTACAAGTCGTACCTTGTTTTAAAGACGAATAATCAGGCTTTGCAATGGTATCAAATACAACACCAATTGGTATTATTAAAGGGGAGAAATGACTGACTGAATTATCGTTTTCTGATGAGTTTATAATATCAGAAGGTCAATATTTGGTTCCTAAAGCACACTTTTTTATCTAGAGGTAAAGGTCGATTTTCACGGCCGGTGTAAAGTGAGTAAGTAAATGACTCCTGAATGTTTTTTGTACCTTTGACGTGGACTCTGGGAAGAATGTTCTGGAAAGGAGCAGCATGCAGCAAGTCACAAACTTCTTCCTGTGACTGGAGGAGACGATACCAACAGACAAAGTTATAACAGCACCGTGTGACAACATCAGCCCAAACAAAAGTTGGTCTGACACCTACCAGACTCTGCTCGCTCAGCAGGCAGAAGAGCAGAGCGTTGCCAACCTCCCTCAGGTTCTGGAAGCACACGGTCTTGAGCTCGGCGTACTCCACAATGTCCTTAAGCTGGTGGTGAAAGAACTCCAAGATTCCTGAAAGACGTGCGGCGTGATTTAATAAGCAGCACACACTCATCACGATCGTGAGCACTTCAGTTGTTCCGTTTGTACTGAAATTTCTGCTGTTAAATAATTATTTTTTCATCGTCTTGTCTTTCTCTGCCACTTTTACCCTTGAGACTCTCTGAGGAGCTCTTTTGCCATTGAATGCAAGAGTATTTAGGAACTCTTAAAGGGTAAGAAGATAGAACACTTTGAATTGACATGTTCAGTCTTTCAGAGAAATAAAAAAAAGCTTTCACAGTCTGACAAAACAAGAAGGAAGTGTTGACACTCAAGAGAAAAGTTTTCACTTCCTGTCGACTTGT
>CAESWR010000295.1:170637-183262 GCA_903171835.1 Mullus surmuletus
ATTCATCCCTGTAACATAGTGGGATAGGGTAAACGTATATATAAATTCATGAGTGAGTGACTACCTAGAACCAAACATAAAAAATAAAGAGAGAGGATTTGCTTTAAAATAGAATTCCTCACCAATTTGGTCTGGAAATGATTTATCCACTCTAAAAAACAAATGTGCATTTTGCGTGAGTTATTTTCAAATATTTACTGCGGGAACCGAGCGTCGCATTGTGCATTGTTGCCGTTTGCACTGATTTATCGACGCTACGAGGAAAAAAAATAGAGTGACGTCAGCCTCATTCTGGCTTTAATTTAAGCAATTCAAACAAGACATGGAGTCTGTGAAGTTGAAAACTAATTTGAGGAGAAGACTCACTACAATATTTTATGTCAAGTGAGGTCAAGAGGCTATGAACTCTTACGAGTTCCTTAAAAATACTTTCTCTGTCGTCCCTCAGGACAAAAGATGTCCCCTCCCTAAAAACTACTGTAAAAACAAAAACATGTCAAATGTATAAACATTTGTTTCTACTTTAAATGGGTCAGTCTTTTTAATCAAGACAATCTGACAGATGGGTCAATGATTAGCAGCAACATTGAATTTGAGCCATGTTTATTTTTTCTGCAGCCAAAATGGGTTAAAAATAAAAAGCGGTCTGGACCAAAAATGTCCCCAGGAACTCTTAAGGGTTAAAAGCATATCTTTGTTTGTGTTTTCAGGGCTTTCCTTCCATATTTCATAATATCCACGTCCAAACACGGACCAGGCAGGTCGCCTCATTTAATCCTGTCTCTTTTCTTTCGGCGGCACAGAGGCACTGGACGGCCCTGATTAAATCGGAGGAGGAAAAAATCTTTACGGGATGCAGGAGCAGGGACGGGTCAAGAGAGTTGATGAGAAAAAGTAAAGAAATGCATTTTTGTGAAGCTGAATCTTTGGGAAGCAGATAGTCAACCAAAGCCCCCATGTGAAAGCATCTCTTATGGGATGAAGGGGGTGTGTGTGGGGGGCTTGCATTCAAGTGTGACCGTCCCATCAATGGCTGTTTCTGTGTTTAAAATATTGGAGAGCAGTGTCTCTCAGAACACTGATCATCATTGAGGTGGCTCTGAAAAAGGCCTTTTGTGCCCCCGCTGAATGCAAAAAGGCTTCTTGACCGTCCTTTTTCCCTCTCGCTGAAGGCCTCAGTGCTTTGTGTGTTTACTGGCAGGCACCGAGAATACTTTGACAATATTACAATTCTCCCGAGAGAGAGAGAGCGAGAGAGAGAGAGAAAAAAATCCCTCAGTATTCAAAGAGAGCTTTCCTGAGGCGCCGGGCTCAGGTCTGAGCCGTGGAGGGAGAAAAGAAGCTCTGCTGCCGGAGTGCTTTGGCCGCAGCTGATTGAAACAATATTTGAAGGAATGTAGAGCTTTTTTTCTCTCCATCAGCGCCAGAACATGCTCTCTTGAAAAATATTTGCAGAGGAAAATGTATAAGCGAGGTGCGACACGAAGCAGCTGGCGTGACCGTGTCCAAAGGTACCAAATCAGCTTTCCTAGATCCACACCTTTGAGAGCGTCACAGCAGCTTCTCAGATGAAAATAAACGGATCAAATTGAATAACATCGTCGACTGAATCCCCCAACCACGCAGCCACGTCACCACATTTGTGCCTTCGTCGCCTCTCTTGCGCTTCATGCCGTTTTTAAAATGATCTTCCTATCTGCGGTGGATATGCAGTGACGTGATGGAAGGGGAAGAAAAGCCATCTCCTCTGTGGAAACCCACTTACTCACATCGTAAGTTAGACAATAGTAACACTTGGGGTGCTGCGCCGCCCAAACATAACAAATCAGGACGCCTCCGCAATCTTGTTTTTTTTGGACGCAGCCAAGCTAAGGGCTCTGGTCCTGGTGCAGAGCAGAGCTAGCAGCTAAACACACACAACTACAGGAAGTGTTGGAGTGTTCCAGTTATGTCTTCGTCTAAAAGACCACTTTTTGAAGGTCTCATCTCGGACTAGAAGGCATCTTTACTGGATCCGGCGGTGTCTGGGACTGAGTAGAGCTGTGCTTTGCTTTCCACAAAAACCAGTCACTTTCAATCACTACAGTAGTAGAATGATTATTTCCCCCAAGTTGCAGCCTCTGCCTTCTTATTAAATGCCCTCATCCCATAAATGATTCACACATGTAGTTCCGGAAAGCTGCAATCCCGCTGACTGTGTTGGTCCTCAGAGGTTTTTCACAATGTGTTTTTTATAATTGCACACATTTCCATGCATGTTTGTACTCCCATGAATCTCGGAAACAGTAGTCATTTTTTTCTCAGATGGACAGATGCACGTTGACGATGGTGGGAGAAAATGTAGTACTTCAGGTTGATCTTGGTCTCAAAACCACCAGGTCTTGGTCTTGTCTCGGACTTAAAGGCACCTTAACTGGGTCTTGTCTGGGTCTGGGACTGAGTGGACTCTGGATTTGGGAGACCACCACTGCCAGGCTTAGACTGTGCTTTACTTTCCACAACAATCCCTTCTAATCATTGGTAGATTGATGTTTTCCCCCCAAGTTGCAGCCTCTGCCTTCTTACTAAATGTCTTCATCTGATTTCAGTCAATATGGAAGCCATATTCACCTGACAAATCCACATCTGGTTTTGGTATATCAACACAACAAATGGTTGAATTGAATGGAAACAGCTGCCTGAGTCTGCACCAAGCTACATGGATTCAGGATTCTTCGATCCACTGTCTTTGGCGTCCAACCCCAAAAGTCTGGGTCTTAGTTACCTGTGGTCTTGGTGAAGTCTTTGCCTGGCTTTGGGGGGGTCTTCACTACAACACTAATAAAGCTTCCTGATAAATATTTATTGCGTAGACACGTGTGTGACAGTGTGGATGCTCACCTCGTAGGCCTGGGGGCTGGTCAGGCAGCTCGCCAGTGGGCCGCAGTAGCTGGGCAGAGTGGAGGTGAGGGGTGGGCCGCTGTGGGTCAGGATGGGTTTAAGGTAACTGGGCGGTTGTTAAGGAGAATGATGCACAGCAGGTGAATCTTCCATGAGCTGCGACTAAAACATCATCAGCTATCCGCTAACTGTTTCTCACCTTCAAACAAGAACAAGCTGTGAAAGTCATTTTCGCAAGCAACATTCTTTTTTTTCCTCAATAAAGTCAGCATCTTAACATTTAAATATCATGGCTTGTTTGGTTGGGATGCCCTGCAGTTTCGCAATGCAGCTGAAAACTCAAAGAAAATGACGTAGTGGAGAATTTGGGGGAAAAAATCTGGTTCATAATGGCAGTCTGAGTTTATAAAGCATTAAAAAGTGAGTACAGAATAATTCATAAAGCCATTAGTTACAGGAGCTAAAACTTTGGTTGAGTGCCTCAGCAGAAAGTTGTAGCCAAACTAATAAAGGAGTTTACAGAAACTAATCCACCATGAATCCATTTAGACTCGCTGTGTACTTTAATAAAAATGCACCTTGCGGTCATTCATTCCTGACAAGACGTTCTTTCTGAAAACCCCCCGAATATAATTAGATTCCACATGATGAATTATGTCTTAATATTGTTGGGGCCGGCCGCCAGTGGGATATTTTTGGAGTTTAAATCTGCACAGGCCTCTGTGAGCTGCTGAGGGTAAAGTCGTTTTGCGATTCTTGGCAGCGGCGCAGTGTGAAACAGCAGGCTCTCACTGCCTTGTTTATAATTAGTCAGGCTGCACTGCACTGCACTCTGGGAAAACCTGGAGCCCAGTTCAACTGGTCAGGTCAGCGGTCCCTTTGGGTGGGTGGGGGGGGCGGCGTGCTCCTTCAAGGAACGCTGATGATGTACTAGCTGATATCAACACGATGGCCAATGAGTCAGAAACAAAGCTCCTTACACCTACACCACGAACACACGCACATACCACACACCCATGCTGGTTGCACATGTGACCAGGGAGAAAGTCTCCAGCAGCTGCTCGGCAGACAAGCAGCTTCACAATCAGCCACCCAGGGAGTCAGCCGCTCTGCACGGGAGGAAGGAGGGAGGAAATGGGAGGACGAGCTGCTAAACGCATTTACTTCAGGCTGTTTTCAGAGCCACAGAAGACGCTGCCAAAAAGATTCTGATGGTTTTCACAAAACACGGATTACTTCTACACTCTCGGTTTACCTACAAGATCCAAAAATAGGGGCCCGCCAATCATCCCGACTGGACGTAATTTCATATTCACACACAGAGCCGTGCTGGTTTCAACAACCGAATCATCAGCATAAATGCATACACCATACAAACACTTTCATTGTTTCCGTAAAGGGCCAGACGCACAAAGGATACTTGTGATCAAAGGTGTACCACATTCTGAAGAGCCAAGCACTCTCCTGTTTGGTTTTGCTTTGCCGCTCAGCCTGGGTGCCATCCTGAAGAAGAAGAAGAAGAAAAACAACGGTAGAACATTCATCATAGTTTCATCTTCTACCCACAAAGCGGTGAAAGAAGTAGTTTGGGATAATACCGCCGTGAGTGGGGAAACCACCCACGGCTGAGACATTCGGTTGTACTCCATTAGGTTTACAGGCCGTGAAAAAATGTCAAACCGGAGCCGTTTGATGTTATTTCACATGCAAAATAACTTTTTTATTTTTTTTTTATTTCTGTGTGCTGAAGCTAAACTGATGTGACGTGAGCTGGGCTGCACGGGCCGGGCAGCTGTTTCCTTCAGCTTTCAGTCTTTAAAACAAGATAGCCATCTGCTGCTTTTTTGCTTCACATTGAGTGAAAGTGGCAGCTTCCACATTTAATTTATGGCTATAAACTGAATAAAACTCCCAACAAATAATTCTTTGACTTTTCACAGTATCACAGGGAGAGACGCCGAAACAATCTTTACTTATGTGATTTAAATGCTTCTAGTGATGTCAGAATTTAATGAGGAATGGAGTTGGAAACTGAGATTAACGCTACATTAACTGCAACAAATCGGCCACAGAGATGCATTGTGAGTTGAATGCATTATTACTATATGAGAACCGAGTACAATAATACTTTTAAGTCCACTGCAGAACTGAGCAGTGTAACTACTATCATCACATGGTGGCTCCATGGTGACCCCGCGCCCCTCCCGCTCTAATCGAGGCGTATAATCCCGAGGCCGGCCTCTCGGCGGTCCGTCAATATTATAATTACAAGTGTAGTGGGCTGCAGTTTAAATGCGACCAAGCAATATCTTTGTGCAAGCCATTCATCATCGGGTCGAAAAAGCCATTCCCAGCGTATTGCGCACCGCAAACTAATGGTGCCGTTCTGCTTCCGCCGTCGTCGGGCAAATTCATTTATCTTGACAAACTGTGCTATTTAAATGCCGGCAGACTCGCTGACTCCACATGGACGTGAAAAATGCATCAGGGGAAGAATTCCAGCTGTGTGTGTGTGAGAGAGGGAGCAGAGTGGCATCCTCACCCCTTGTAGAACCTGGAAGCTGTCCCCACACGGCTGCTGGTCTTGATCTGGATCCACACCAACCCTGCCAGACAAAAGATAGAGATAGAGACACAACAAAATAAGAAAAAAACACTTAGACCCGCTTCGCCCCAGAAAAAGCTTAACTCCCCCCGTTCGGATGACATTTTCATCAATCTATGTTATTTCACCACCTCTGACCTCAGAGACTTGCCCCCCTTTCTAAGTAGCCTACATACATAATCCTGTGGTTTTTGTGTCGACTGCACTTGCAGATTTCAGATTTGGCCTGTTTGCTAGTAGTATTAAAATTGATAAATCAATTTTGTGGACATTAAGACCCTTAAAAGTATTAAAAAGCCTTATCACCACCGTACGAGGTCTTCAATTTTTTAAGCCATTTTTCTGAATTGGCTGTCAAAAGAATTTGAGACCAAAAAAACATTCTAAGTGTGTGAGTTTCATTTATTAAAAAGATGAACCGGTGACTATTATCGGTGCGTTTGTAAATTGTCTCTGAAAGCGCCAGAACGGATATTCAGAATTATTTGAATTCTGTTGTATGTAGTGGTCCATAGTCTTTATCGTAAAACGGTGTCACTGATGGAAACTGTTATGGCTCAAAGTGGTGGTGAGGTATCAAATATATAACAATATCGAGAAGGTCTTAAAAAAGTTACAAAGGTATCGACATTAACTTAAAGACTGCTGTATGTTCCCTGGTGCTGCTTCTCTAGTGTGACATTTAGGGAAAGGCATACTTGGCAGTCACACATTCATGTTGACGCTAGCTCCAATTAGCTGCGTGATGCTAGTGCGCGCGTGCGATTGATCTTATTGACTTCGGTGGAAGAGGAAATGGGCATTTGACCAAAATATCAAGCAAGCTCATTGACCTACAGGAGAGTTTCCATAGCCGGGTATAAATAATTCTCCCCCCGGGTGTCTCTTACACACCAAGAAGGATTACATTGAACACAAGCAGATTGTAAAGGGGCACTTTTAATTCACATAAGCTCTGGAGCAGTCGGACGTAATCCTTGTGGACGCACGCCAGAGCAGACGAGTGCTTCATGGTTAAACGTGAAATTAAAAACCGCAAAGGAGACAGTGCGGCTGAAGTGTGAGGATGTCTGTGGACACTTGTTGACAGCCGCAGGGAGGGTATCGATTCCAACCCAGGGCATGGCGGCGGTTTTCTCTTTGCACCGGCAGCGTGGGACAACTCAGAAGGTTTTAAAGGACGTGCATCGCTTGGGAGTACTTTGTGTTCTATGTTTGTGAGAACATCCCTCTGCGTGCACAGAGCCATCTCAAATAAAGAGCTCCGATTCACACTAAACCCAATCCAGACGTCTCAATAAGGAACTGTTCACACTGGTTACTAATATCCCTGACATAATTATTCCTATTATTCACTATTTACATACTTATTTATTATATTCTAGATAGCAAAGTAACACTTGAAATAACAAAAATGCTGTCTATAGGGATCTTGCCTGTAAGGATTTTCCCATAATACATTTGTATTAAAATACTCGCTTTTTTATTTGGGCAAAAGCAAACTGCATATTTTATTTTTATTTTTATATACTTTTATATTTGATTAATTTTATCTTCTATGTTGTTTGTGTGTCCTTCATTCCAGAGCTGAATCTCCAAATTTACATTTTACAGGTTTTAAAATGATAATGAGGTCAGGGTCAGAAACCCCAAATCCCCTCAGATCTTAAAAAACTGCACTAGTACACACTCTTGATTGTGCAAAATTTGACAACCTTTACATGTATCCACTTATCTTAGTCGGTTTGGCTTTTTGTCAACAACAACGAGGGGAGTCCTAACAAGGTGATCAGTATAAAAAGAAATCCAAACCACATTTGGAATATCCGTCACACACACACACACTCACACTCACACACACACACACACACACACACAGGATCTTCAAAGGACAGAAGCTGTGCAGAGGGAGGGGGGGAACCAGCAACCACAAATAGGTGTGAAGCCTGCCTGACACGAGATTAAGATGGCTGGTCGGGGTCTCGTGAAGAAAGCGGCACATGTTTCCTCTGATAAAAACAGAAACAATAGTGGAGCAGCCACGTGTCTCCCTGCACTCTCCCCCTACACACACGACTTCACCCACTGACCTTTGACCCTAATCCTTTAAAGCCCCCCTTCTCCACCGGAATGAATCAAACATTCCTCACGAGTAACGACCTTCTTTTCTGCTCTTTAAGGAAAACGCATGCAATCCCGAGCAGGGTGATATTGGAGTAACCAGCTCTTATTGCCTTGCTCTTTCTTTTTTTCTTTGCACATACTTTCCAGATCAGTTCACGTGTGTGTGTCACATTGCTGCTGAGGGACAAAGTGTGTGATTTATTCTTCACGCCGCCGTGTGATAAAAGAGCAGCCGGTCCACAGGAGAAAGCAAAGGAAAGGAAGCTTTGAAGAGATGCCACCGTCACTCCTGGAGCAGCTTTCGACCAGCAGAGCTCGTGTGCGTCACCGCAGCTGCTTTCTTAAAAGTTTGATTCTGATAAATTAAGAAGCGACTCACATCCCTTTATAAATATTAGATGTTTCCCCCAGAGTCTCAGCTTCCCCGAGTCAGACGCCCCAGTGTTCACCATCACCAGAAAAGCAGAAGTTTACAGCAAGCACAAAAGATCCCCCTCTCGCAGAAAAAGCCTTTCCCAACACCATACCATCAGAGTTGGTGCACGTTCACATACAGCACCTGATGTACATCCGGTCTCCGTGGAGACGACGCTGTCCCTGCAGATCGCTGTCGTTGCCAACTCTGTCACGTCAAAAGCGAGGGCTGGTTAACCACATGGGAGCACAACAGGCAAGCAGCAATAGTGGGTCAGATTGAGATCAGAGCAGCCGAGCCACTGAAAACCGATCTCGACTCTAGAGACGATATTTCTCATGATATTTCGCATGAAAGGTTCCACCGCTTTCACACATTTCCGACTGATTGCAACATGCAAATCCTACCTTATCGTTTCCAGGATCAAGAGGGAACGGTTGGTTACATGGCGAGCGGGGTGGAGATGAGAGTTTCAGCAGCGAGTTTGGTGTTTTTAAAGAAGAATTGGCAGCAGTCTCGGGCAGATACCATGCTTTGGGGGACGAGCACTGATCCTGGCACTTGGCACGGCAGCTCACCAGATGTGCGGACAGACAAACATCCCCGAGAACACTGGATGAAATTACCAGAGCTCCTCTGTTTACATCTCTCTGACTCGTCCACTATTGAGTGCTGCTTTGATATCTGCCTTCAGCAATCGCACCACCAGTTTTGTCACGCTGCTTTTTATGTACTTTCAAAACTTTGACTGGCAATAATAAAGTTATGGCCGAGATCAACGTTAACCCCTCCAGTTCTCTCAACCCTGTAAAGTCCATTCAGCTTCTTTCATTGGATGTTTTCGAGGTGTGCTGCATGTAAAGCTGCACTGGATCACTTGGGAAGGGAAATGACAAAATGACTTCATTTTCCAGAAGCATCAGCAACACCAGCACGCAACTCAGGGTTTTCTGACCTCCTATTTGAAAAGCTGCATCAGAGCATTAAACATCAAACAACTTAAATGATGTTGCTTAAAAAGGATATTCTAAATTGATTAAGATTTCTGTAAGGCCCTGGAGGGATTTTTTTAAAGTCCTATGAAGCTTTTATTATTTCAATTATTATTTAGTTATTTAGTTGCACATGATTTTATATATAAATGGGGCATCTAATAGTGAATAAGGCTCTTTATTCTGCTCAGTCCAGTCTTTTGTTTAGATCTGCAACAAATTTGAGATGCTCATAGATTCCATCCCTCCAGAAATGTAGATTTCGTATTTAAAAATCCCATTACACAGGCCTTAGCTTGTAAAAAATGAAAATTCTGTAGATCTTGACCAAACTGTACAAATTCAATCCGTAAATATGTCTACTTTTAAAATCTATTATCTGGGATCATTTGAGTGGAGTCAAAGCACTGTGCAAAAACATGACGCGTTCTCTTCTTGGCAGAGTGGACGCCTCCGCACATACTATGGCTGCACTTGGGATTGTCTGCAGAGGAGTTGAGAGATTAGTCGCTGTTCCCCCGAACCAGCGTGAGCACAGAGGCCTCTTTCTCCCTGCTCGGCGGCGCTGCCAGGGCTCGGCGGCGCTAAGCTGCACGCCTGCCTGCTTCCATCAAAAACCCGGGAACAGAAACCCGCGGCGTCTCCTCACATCATTTGCCATCCCAACAGCGGCGGCGACCCTTCATCATATCCTCCTCATTAACATCGCTGCCTCATTCTCAGTCAGAGACGCCATAAAACAAATCTAATCTACAGAAGAAAAAAGAAGACAAAGTGCAGCAGGTGAGCTCACACCGTGTCCGGCCGCAACTCAAAGCTGAAAAATGGCCCCTCAAAATGCAAATGTATGCACATACACAGGAGGATGCTACAAGGATAACAGAGGAGCAGGGCTGATATCCGCCTGCCATACTCCCCTCGTCCCCGTTACCATGGCGATGAGTTCATGGGGGAGATTTTGGCAGTCCTCTCTAAACCGCCACCAAACACAATAGTTCCTCCTCGGACTGAGACGGCATTACTCATATTAAACAGAGCCTGTTCGCTCAGGCTGCCGCTGTCACACACACACATGCACACACACACATCATCAGCACATAATCCGCTTTATCATGACAAATAGGTGCTCCCACTGCATCACGGGGAGACAAAAATAAGCGATCCTGGACTCCAAATAGACACGAGCGGAAACACAGACAAAGTAAAGCACAGCACTGCAGTGATTACACCGCAGCTTGGTACACTTTTTCTTACCGCACACTCAGGGATTATCTTATTTTGAAGGCCAAGTATAACAGTTTTTTGGTCAACATAGGTAAATAAATAAAGAAACACGTTGCTGTGGTGGAGGTTGCAGGGACATTTCTGAAGTGGCAACATATTCTTGAAATATATTATTTGTTTGAAAAGGAAAAGGAAAAGCAGAGGAGGGGTGAACTCTGGCCCCATCTCCTGGACGACGTTGACGTGCTCCACAAGAGTGAAGAACACAGATTTGTCTCGTTAAAGCAGACACAGACCGTGATTTAAGTCTGCTGTTGCACCTCTCTCAGTCAGTCTCATTGCTTAAAAATAACCTCCCATTTCCACACATGCATAGATAAAATCATCATCAAACTGCAAATTAGATTGGACTCTCCCTCGAGGAAAAAAAAAATCGAATTAATAAGTAATATTCCGTTGATAAATATTTTAACTATCTCGCGCCTGTAGCATAAAGGACTTCAGTGTATCCCTGCTTTGCTGAACTCCACACATCAACTATCAATATGAACCTATGGATTTGATTGTATTCACTCACATTTGTGCAGATCTACAAAGAGAATGATATGAAATGATCACTACTCCGGCATGAATGTATCATCTTGGAAGGAAAAATATCCAATGATCATTCATTGATGCATTAACTATGATAAATTGACAAATCATTTGGAAGACAGTTATTGAATCATCTTTAGCCAATTCCAAATCATACATGATTTACTATTAATTACGTGTTAATTAACAGTAGTAAACTGAGTGACGTCATGACATGTTTACACATCATTAACTCTTTATTAATAACCGTATAATTGCAAATAGCCAGTAAATAATCATGTGTATGAGTCAGAGTAGGTGACACGATAAATATAATCAATAGTTTCACAAATAGTAACCTATAACATAAATACATTTCAAAAGTGTTGGCCTGGACTCCATTGTTTGATGTCTAAAGTGTGCTTTCCACATTAAGTAAGAATAAATTAATGATAATCTTTGCACCAGTATTATGAAGTCTGTTATGAAGTCTATTTGCAAAAGCATATTCTTCTCTTTCCTTCTATTTGTATTTAGTTTGAATAATGTCTCATTCATAACCCCACATCAAAAGGTTATCGTACCTGATATGCAGCCAGGACAGCATGGGCGTCGTCCCGCCTCCAAACACCCACACAGTGAAGAAGACGATCAGCAGCGTCGTGGTGAAGATCATCTGCCGGGCGTACGTTGCTGTGTCCCTAATGGCCAGGGCGAACGCCATGGCGCCGCGCAGACCTGCAAGGTGCCGCATCCAGATGACAGAACAATCAATAAATAAATAATCATCAATTAAATCAAAACACGTTGAGGTGAAAACACGAAGTCTGTACCCGCAAACATCATCATGTGCTGGAAGTTCCCCTTGATCTTGTGCCGGCGCCCAAGGTTGAGGAGGAGGGAGAGCGGGTAAATGTTGAAAGCTCTTCCGATAAATATGGCAATCTGGGAGGCGGCGGGCGGTCAAGACCTCTTTAACTGTTTCAGAAAGTGGGGCAACGTGATAATAAATCTCTCAACAGCTCACTTTTAACGGCTGAATGTCTTGTGTTTGGGCCAAAACCAGAGCCGAGGGAGAGAAACATGTAATTGTGTGCGTGTGTGTTGTGCACCACAAAGGATACAAAGGCCCCGATGATGAATATGGGGCTGAAGATGTGGTTCTGAAAGGTGAAGAGAGCCAAACCCATGTAGGAGAAGATGAAATTCTCAGCCAGGAAGTGAAGAACTTCAAAGAGCTGCGGGGGGGAAAAAAACACCACATCCGTCACGGCACAACACTAAACATTTCGGAATTGCTTCAAAAACATCTCCGCCCTCTCCGACTGCAAAGGCTTTGGGAGTCATTTTGGAGCGTGCACCTGCGGGACCTTCACCTCCCCCGCTGCACTTTCCTTGAAACACGGCAGTTGGATATTTGCAGCGATGATCCAAATGTGTCGCACTGCTAATCTGCAGCCTGTCCTTAAGACCAAGCCCCCCTCTGGGAACCTAAACGGTCGTGTCAGTGGCAACGTCCTCAGACAGCCGCGATTAAGGTCACAGCAGGCTGATCATGGAGCCATCTGGCAGCAGGGACCAGCACCCTGCTCTAATCATCGGGGGTCCGAAACTTCCCCGGTTACATGTGTGGGGAGGAAAGGGGGGGATGGGGCGGGGTGGGGGCTTAGACCCTACCTGCTTGGTGCGCTTTGTGGACTCCTCAGAGAGGTTGTTGTAGGTGTAATGGGCCTGCGTGATCCCACAGAAGAGAACAGCCACGACACCTGTGGGACCAAACACACAGTCAGGCAGAACACACAACATGGGGGG
>CAESWR010000295.1:199045-210624 GCA_903171835.1 Mullus surmuletus
GTTTTATGTGTTACCGTGGGCTGCTGCTCTCCGTGGGTGCGTGTGCTCCGGAAGCCGCCGTTGGAGGGAAAAAAAAGGACTTTGTAAACAAGCGCGAGCGTTTCGTTTCTGTAACGTCGCCGTGTGGCCGCGCGCTCCAGTGACGTCACAGCCGCTCTCAACCACAGCCCCTGAACCCAGCACCTGTATGTGGCCATTTAGTGATGTCTGTGTGTGTGTGAGTGGTGGTGGTTGTATGTCAGACAGCATGCAGCAGAGGTACTACAAGGGTCATAACATTCTTGGAGTATTTGTNNNNTTTTTTTTTTTTTTTGCTCTGAAAACACAATTGTAGTATGACTGAATGGGAGGATATGCAGAGAAGTGGGATCAGACTAGGGGGGTCCGCTCAGATACCAGCAACAACAACCAAGTATAGGCCTGGATCTAAAATCTCCGACATAAGCACTCCAATACAAGAAGTTGAATATTCCCATGTTTAAAGTTAAAATGTGTGTAAGCTATTGGTTAATAATACATGGGTCAGTTTTTCCTCATACCCACGGTTGCTGACTATTATTCTCTGTTTGAGTAATATCACTTAATTCTCAAGTTTTTGTAACATTCCATACTACAAAATAAGTAATAAAAGTATGTATGATTTGTGGTGGTATCAGATCGATATTGGTTTCGGCCAATACTCAAGGCTGCAATATCTGTATCGTATTGGAGGTGTAGAAAAAGTGGTATCGGGACACCCCTAGATCAGACAGACTAAATGTCCTGTAAAGGTTCTTGCGTCATAATCTACTACATTTACAAGTCATGTCTTCATTTCTTAATTTGCGATGTTTTTACATGTCTAAAACTTTTCAGCGTCCACCAGCAGTGTTTGTCATTCATTGAAAGCAGCATTCTGGGGAATTTGCTCGCACGTGACACACATTTGTCAAATATTTTCAAGACTGAACCGCAGAAATCTAGAAATGACTGAAGTAGCTGATGCTTTCAAATAGCGTTTGATGATGGAGGTGTAAGCAAAGTATCCGGTGGCATGTACTCTGACATTTTGTCTGTGGCACTTGGCGTAGGTTTATTTCTCTTTTCGTAATGGAGAGGGGCTGAGTTTATCTACCCCCACCCCACGCACCCACCCCCCTCCTGTCCTCATGGGGAATGTGAGGCATGTCCTGTCTGTTGAAACAGTGTACTGTATTTGGGGCTACTGTGGGTTTGAGCCCCTCAGTATTTTGAGACCTTTAATGGGTCGTCCCGGTGGTTTTGGTGCGTCCGTCTCAGCCCCGCTCCCCACCACTCTGAAATGAGAAAAACCTTCAGATTTTGTAGACTAATCTGTACATAAAACCTTCCTTCTGCTGCTTTTTTTTTGCAGGGATGATGTTAAGTGGTTGAGTGTTTATCAGGGGAAACCACTAGCATGCTATTCAATTTGAAATTTATGGTGAGTAATTGGCTGTTTACACCCTCGCTTGTGATTACTTCAATATGCAACTCAACACTACATTCTCTCAGCGCTTGTTTTGCATTGTGGTTTTCATGTCGGCTTCTCATCCGTGTCCCTGCAGGATGTGACAGGATGAAACGCCTCAGATCCTCCAGCAGCAGCGACAGTTCTGACAATGAGAGTGAGTCCTTGATACCCCACCAACACACAACCTGACATGTAAAAAGAAGTATAATACGTGTATTCATGCTGTACTCCTTTATTCTTAGGTCCCTCAACCTCCTTCTGCTCCTCCAACAAGTATGGCAGTAAACCGGGAACCCCCGCCACCAACCCAAAGAAACCAGCTGAAGTAAGCTCCCGTCGCTCCCATCAAACATCGTTGGCTCTCTGGCTATGTTTACACGCAGTCAAATAAGCCTTTTCTAACTGGAATATTAGCAATAACCTGGTCTTGCGCAGCCATGTAAAAACTGATAACCCAATTGATTGACTTACATTTTTTAGAAACCCGAAGATTACCCCGGGCGTGCACCATTTGGATATAATGAATATTCTGTATATCCCCATCAAAAGGATCATTAACTTGTGTTCTGCGCATGTTCTATTGGCACAGAATCTTGGTCTTTTGAGCCAAACTCAAGACCAACACCACACCACACTTTTGCCGTGAGGAGGAAACCAATCACTTCAAAAGTGTGATGAAAGAGTAGAATGTAGCGGGATAGACAGATCCACAAAAAGGGGAGCGGAAAGTTACGCCAAGCAGGGTTTGTAGCAGACGTTCTCCGTGCGTAGCTGCTTTGATTGGGATATCCCATTTGATTGCAATGACCATGGATACAGGAATAACCCTGTTTGCTCACGCATGGAAACAACTTATTCCCAATGTTTCAGTAACCAGACCTTAACCCCAATATAGACTGTATGGAAACATGATCTCTGACTGAATGTGTGTGTGTGTGTGTGTGTGGCAGGTGTTCAGAAAAGACCTGATCAGCGCCATGAAGCTGCCCGACTCCCACCACATCTCACCGGAAGAGTACTACCTGCTGGCTGACACCTGGAAGCAGGAATGGGAGAAGGGCGTGCAGGTGCCAGCCAGCCCCGACACCATCCCAGAGCCGTCGGTCAGGTAATGCCACTGGCAGATGAGCCTGACCCGCTAACCAGATCAGACAGGGTTCACAGAGCTTTGCCGCCGTAACAGACTTTGCTCCTCTGTGTAGAATTATCGCTGAGAAAGCCAAGGAAGTTCTCTACAGCCACCAGAGGAAGTACATCCAGTGTTCCGGCCCGGAGTCCACGGAGCCGGGATACTTCAACATTAAAGAGCTGGCGGAGGACATGTGCCGCTATGACCTGGACGACGTGGACCTGCACTGGCTGCACAGCCTCAACAGGGAGCGTGATCGCATGGGTAAGGACAACCCACACACACATACACACACACTCGGGTAGTGTGTGAAATTTATACCAAATATTGGTCCGATATCAGCAAAAAAAACAAGTATCGGATTATATCGGCCTGCATCTGAAACCTCTGAAATTAGCACTCCGATACCAGCAGTCCATTCCAGACTCCGCTCCAGCACTTCTAGGAGTTTATTTTCCAGGGTCTTCCAATTTATTTTATTCAATTGTAGAATATTCTTATGTTTTAAAATCTATGTAACCCATTGGTTAATAATAAATGGGTCAGTTTTTGTCATAGCTACTGTTGCTGACTATTGTTCCCTGTTTGAGTAATATCACTTGATCAAGCCTTTTCTAACATTCCGTACTACAAAATAAGAACTAAAAGTATGTATGATTCCTGCTGATAGGGTGTCGGATCGATATCGGTATCAGCCAGTATTCAAGGCTGCAATATCTGTATCGTATCAGAGGTGAAAAAGTTGTATCGGGACACCCCTAACACACACATCAGCCCACCATCAGCCGGGAGGCTTCTCTGACTGTCTGTCTGTCTGCCTCGCCCCCAGGGGAGGAGCCCATAGACGAGCTGACGATGGAGCGCACCATGGAGGCCCTGGAGAGACAGTGCCATGACAACATGAAGCACGCCATCGAGACGGTGGAGGGCCTGGGGATCGAGTACGACGAGGATGTCATCTGCGACGTGTGCCGCTCCCCCGACAGCGAGGAGGGCAATGACATGGTGTTTTGTGACAAGTGCAACATCTGCGTGCACCAGGTAACTGCAGCCGACCACTTCCTGCTCTGTTGCAAATTTAAGAGAGGGACACCAGGGTATCCGTGGGGTCTTGAAAAGTATTGTAAGTTGATAAAAAATCAATTTTGGGGAAATTAAGACCCCAAAAAGTGTTAAAAAGTCATATCACCACTTTATGAGGTATGCAGGCATTTTTCTGAATTAGCTGTCAAAAGAGTTTGAGTCCGAAAAAAACATTGTAAAAGTGTGTGAATTCATTCGTTTATTAAAAAACAAAGATGATCCGGTAACATGAAAAAAATAACTATACTATTATGGATGCATTCGTAAATTATGTGGGCGGAAATTCTGAATTACCGTATTTGAATTCTGTTGTTTGAGAGTGGTCTATAGTCTTTATCGCAAACTAAGTCTTTCAAGTTAAAGGTGTCACTGATAGAAACGGTTATTGCTCAAAGTGGCGGTGAGGTATTAAAAAATATTGAGAGTCTTAAAGTCTCAAAAAGGTATTGAGATTAAGTTCCTCTATATACCCTGGACAATCTACAATCTTTTTGTGAGATTTGTTCCTAGATATTAAAATCTTTAGTACTGGAGACTTATGATGAAAGCAATGGCAAGCTAAAGCAGGGGATACCGTGAATACAAAAATGCGCAACACAGCGCTCATTGAAACCGCTGCTCTTCTATTTTGTCACTCGGGAACATGGATTTATGCAAAAAAAAAGTCAGATGGGAAGTCCACCCTCGATGTTTAATGGCAATAATGAAGGCAAATCGTGAGTCTTACCATACCGGGATTTTGTTACTTTTAGATACACTCCTGATATGTTTTTAATGTAGTGTCCGGATGCTATAAATGAAAACATCAGTCACACGCTGGCAGTGTTTTAAGTGGCGCAGCGCTGACCATCTGCCTCCCCCCCCCCCNNCCCCCCCCCAGGCCTGCTATGGTATCGTCAAAGTGCCTGTTGGAAACTGGCTGTGCAGGACGTGCGTCCTCGGCATCGACCCCCAGTGCCTTCTGTGTCCCAAGAAGGGTGGTGCCATGAAGGCGACTCGTGCGGGCACCAAGTGGGCGCACGTGAGCTGTGCCCTGTGGATACCGGAGGTAAAATAATCACAAACTCAGCACCCTCTGGTAGCTTTCGGACCCTCTCGTTGACCTCTTCACTGACCTCCTCCAGGTGAGCATCGCCTGTCCGGAGAGGATGGAGCCCATCACCAAAGTCTCCCACATCCCACCCAGCCGCTGGTCCCTCATCTGCAGTCTGTGCAAAGTGAAAACGGGCGCATGTATACAGGTGAGTGAGGGTCTCTTTTTAACACAGATCTTTTGGATTTAACAAGAAAAGTTTGCTTTCCCTGTAAGCTTAGCTCCTTCATCGGATGTTTCATTCACAAATCAAATTCGTATTATACGTACAACTGTGCTGCTGGAAGGGTGAGTGACATTTTAAGATGGAAAAAAAAAAAGATATAATAAATAAATCACAAATTATGGTGTAAATTGGTTGCATGTTAAAAGGAAAACAACAAAAAGGGAAAAACTTATTTTCTAAATACTCAACCACATCCCCCACCACTATCAGCAGAAATGACCTGCATTGTGTAAAACTGGTTGGGGATCGTTATTGTGACCTGGAGGTTGCTAAGCAACCACCGTATACTCCAAGGACTCACTGTGCCAGGCCAAGGAACAGTCTGGCAGATAGCCCCTTGTAAAACCCAACTGAAGTTCTTCCAGCTTTTATGGCCTCTGATATGTTAATCTGTAGAGGAATTGGCCGGCTGCCCCCCCTTCTCCAATTTGAAAATCAAATTGAAGAAGAAACCATGTAAACTCAAGTGGAGGGGGAGCGTTTTTTTGCGTGCATTATAATCACGTTTCTCTCTCATACACACACACACAGTGCTCGGTGAAGAACTGCACCACTCCATTCCATGTGACATGTGCCTTTGAGCAAAGCCTGGAGATGAAGACCATCCTGGACGAGGGGGATGAGGTCAAGTTCAAGTCTTACTGCCTCAAGCACAGCAAGCCCAAAGCCGGCGAGCCCGGCCTGAGCCCGGCCCGCGCCAAAGCTCCTGGCGAGGCAGGGAAGGTTGGCCAGCGGGCACAGCGGCTGCAGGAGCTGGAGGAGGAGTTCTACACACTAATCCAGCAGGAGGAAGTGTCGCGCGCCCTCGGCCTGCCCCAGCGCCTGGTGGACTTCTTCTACCAGTACTGGAAGCTGAAGCGGAAGAGCAACTTCAACAAGGCTCTGCTGCCACCTAAAGAGGAAGAAGAGAACCTGGTGCTGCAGCCTCAGGAGGACAGCATCCACACACGCATGCGGATGTTCATGCACCTACGGCAGGATCTGGAGAGGGTAGGGGCTTCTCTTTCTCTTCCTTTTTTTTTTTTCCACTGCAGTGTGTTCGCTTTAGTTAGTGCTGATTCCTTGTTTTTCTGTTTACAGAGAAACACTAGAGTATTTTTCCAAGTGTGTTTATGAAAACCTTCATTAATTTTAAAGAAGGCTGGAAGGATATTTTTCAATCCCATACAGGAATTATAACCTCAAGCCGTTTTTGATTAATGAGATTTTTTAAAGCCTTTGAATATATGGTACAAGTCTGTAGACATGATGAGACTGGGGAAAATAATCATAAGACTTCTTCACTTGTTCTACATCCAGCCACATTATGTTGTCACTTTACTACGTTGAATGAAATCCCCCCAAATCCATCTGCACGCGTCAGCAGAAAAACTGCAGCAGGAGCTGGAAGCCCGTGAAGGAAGACAGCAAAATTGATGTTAAAAGTTCCAGAGCTGTCCAGGATGAACATGTGCTGCAGGCTGCAAGAGGCAGTTTAATTTCCCAGCAAGATGCCGAACATAAAGCAAAGGCAACATGACAGTGATTAGGGACACCTTAAGTGGTTCCTGACCATGAATATATCCACAAATATAAACAAGAAAAAGGGATTTAAAGAAATACGATGGAAGGATGAGTTAGAACTGGGCGATATGGACCAAAACTCATATCCAGATATATTTAGGCTGAATGTTGATATACGATATACTGTATATCTCCGCAAAGTGAGCTAAATGTTCAGTCAAAGCCAAACATGACATGTCACGAGTAGTTTTATTAAGATCGGCTATTTCAATAAACCGTTGCAAAAACAAATAAATAGGTTTCTTCACCTGGTTCAAACTCAGCTGTTCAAATAACATTAACCGTAACAAATACTTTATCACAACAGGAGTACCTTTTTTAAGTTAGAGAGCTCCATGTAAGGTGCACATAAAAAAAATCTTGAATAAAAATAACCCCAAAAATAGAATAGGCCAATCTTTTTTTGAACTAAATATAAGAAAAGAAAAATAAATGCCAATCATTTTAGTTTAGTTTGACAACTGAATGGCATATTATAATCAAATGACAGGTTTTCCTCTCCTTTATTGCAAGTATACTGTAGACGGATCTCATCGATATAAACGATATGGTCTCAAAACATTGATATATTTTATATTGATGTATCACCCTGGGATGAGTGTGTGTGTGTATGATGTGCTGACTTAACATCTTGCCTCCTCAGGTGAGGAATCTGTGTTACATGGTGAGTCGGCGGGAGAAGCTTAAGCTGCTGCAGAGTAAAGCTCAGGAGCAGATGTTCAACCTGCATGTGAAGCTGATGAACCAGGAGCACTCTGCTGGTGAGCCCCCCCCCCCCCCCAACCGATCCTGCTGAAAGTCACTTTTTGTTCCTCCTTGGTTGGCGTCTGACCTTTCTGTCTGAATGTCTGTGCTTCGTCAGGCCTCCTGCCTTCGTTTCCAGTGGAGAGTCTGCTGTTCCGCCCCCCGCCGAGGATCACGCTGAAGCTGAAAATGCCCAAATGCTCGAGCCACGGGAACGGGAATACCAGTTCCAAATCCGGGAACGGCCCCCTCTGCCCCGACAACAGCGTGAATGTGGCGGAGCACGGTGGCGAGGGGCTGGGCCTGGGGAAGCCGCAGCTGCACGGGCGCAGCCGCAAAGACGAGCGCCCCAACGGCCGGCTGCTCGCCGCCAGACACCTGGGAGGCTCCACGCTGGCGGTGAAGCCAACGGGCAAACCGCTGACGCTGCACGCCGCACTCCACGGCCACTCCTCCTCCCACAGCAACGGCAAGCGCGACCAAGAGCGAGCGTGCCCGGCCAAGTCCAACGGGCTCCTGGAGAAGTTTGTCGCTCACAAGGACAGTTCCTGCCAGACGCCCAGCGAGCAGGACGCCTCCGGCCAGGCTCTGGACAAGGCCGTGTTTCGGAAATCCGCCATGGAGCACTTTGGCAGGTCCTTCAAAGAGGCCACGCTCAACTTAGTACGGACCACAGAGGACCTGCGGGCCTCCGACAAACTCTCCCGCAAGGGCTCAGCCAAGGAGAGACTGTGGGCCGAGCACAAAGCCAAAAGCACACGCCCGTACCACGACAGTGACGGCTACTGCCCCGACCTGGAGCTCAGCGACTCGGAGCCGGAGTCCAAAGGCAAGCGGCGGCAGCAGGCGGGGCTGCCGCAGCCCGACGCGCCGAGGAGGGACTGTCAGAAGGCGCTGAGCCGCGGGAAGCAGTCGCTGGGCTCCAGACACCACATGCAGAGGTGACAGCCGTTTGCCGCCGCTGCCACCAAACTAATCGTCTTTCCAAGTTCGAGATCCGCCTCTACGAACACACCTCTTATCAGGGACCAGACCAAGCCACAGTGCCAGCTGCGGCCCCCCCCGACCCCCCAACGCCCTCCTGTCAGAGCAAATCAGAGAGTCTAATGCTCACATTTCATTGTGGTTTGCGTTAAATTTGTACCCTGCACAAGTTGCATCAAACAGCCTTGCTCACCGACACACCGGTTTAATCTGCCTTTGACAACCACAATTTGTACATAAGATTGGGATGTAAATAACGCAGGAAAGTTCCCCATCTTCCACTGTTGTGGCCTCCGTTTCACCATGGCCATAAATTAAACTAACACGCCAGATGGAAATTTTGTAGCGAACGTCCCACGCACCTGTTTTTGCTCACTATCTGTTACAGTCATGGACCTGGTGCCAAACCTTCTGTCTTATTTTCTTCATTCTTTTCTTTCTTCTCTTTTTTTTACATTTATCAAGTAGTGGAGTCATAATAATGCCCTTTGTGCATCAGTTTTACACTTTAAATAATGTTTGCAGGATTTGCAATATAAAGACAAATCAGTGTCAGTTTTCTTTTTAGATATGCAGTCAGTGCTGGGAGTTTGTCCCGTTACCTGATTTATTTTTTTTAATTCATTATTTAACTGTGCTTTTGGTTGCATCAATGGTCAAAAACACTTCAAACTCTTCAGTGTATAACGGTGTCTTCAATGAAACAACTGTGCTGGAACTTTACTTGAATGACTTTTGAGAATATGATCTCACCTGGTGTAAGAACAGAGACGTTGGCCTGCGAGCGCACGTCGACAACTCTGGGTGCGATCAGAGCAGCTACACGAAGCAGAAATATTAAACCAAAGTGAAACACTCCAAATCACTGATCATTTGACAGATAAGGCGTCGTGAGTGGTGCACAGGGGGGGGTTTGATGGTACTGAGTGCTTCGCTAAGTGGTCAACAGGGACTATTCACAAAAGGGCATCAAGTATAGCATCGCCCCCCCCCTCCACTTTCACATAATACGCGCACACTTAAGCATTTATCGTTCCGTTCGTCCTTTTAAACGTTTGTCTTGTGAGCAGCAGCACCGTTGGGACTGAAGTAGATAGCAGAGTGCAAAAAACGGGTGCACACACACACACACACACAGACATTTAGAAACATGTTTTGCAGTGAAACAATAAAGACACACATTTTACATGAAACCTTTGACAGCGTGCTCACTGTGTGGACTAATGTGATTTATCAAATGCTATCATCTGTCGGCCCGCGGCTGCTGTGCACAGGCCGCTGCTCGGGGCGGGACGGGGGGCTTTGAACATCCACTGATGTAAAGAGCTACCAGGTGAGGATCGGTTTCCGTGCTCAAATTCCAGCATTTGTATCCTGGCAAAGATAGAATATTAACAGTCAGTAGTACTCTATGTGGAAGACCCATTCCAGCTCAAAAAATGGATAAATATCAATAAAAACACGCTGCTTTGCTTCACATGGAACATTATCAAGGACCTGAAGAGTTTTTTTTTTTGTCCATGTTCGGATGCAAAGGTAGATGGCAGCATTGCTAAACTTTGGTTGTCCACTGACCTACATTCGGTGTGTGTGCTGGCACCGTCGCCAACACTACCGCTGTTGTTCAGTGTCAGTGTGTCAATGAAGCAGTCTAGAGTACCAAAGAGGAGAGCGTCCATGATTGATGCTGATGGTTTTTATCCGCCGATGGTTTATATTTTGTGATGTGTAAAGATGAGGCGAACACGGGGAGACGGGAGTGTTTTTGTAATTACCACTAAAGTCAGCAAGGCAGTTTGTCTAGTTTGCTTTACCGTCCTGGTTAGTGCTGTTTCAGACTTTATTGACCTGCTGCGGGCTGAGAAAGGCCTGAGCAACCAAAATATCTCACACAAACGGATAACTTCATTAGTTCCCTCCAAAGAAGCTCATTGGAGCTCCAGCATTGACATCTCAACGGTGTTCACTGATGTCAACCCCGGCCTGTCATGCAAAATTGAAAAAGAAAATTCAAATCCTATTTGTTCATTATTTATAATCATCTTTCATTATTTTAAAGCCACATGTAGTCACCCAACCGCACAACTACACGTTTTCTAACATTGTAACCTGTGTCAGCAGTTTACTATCTTTTGGATTGTGACCCAAAAAGCAAATCAAAAAGTCGATATGACCTTTGTCACAAGTTTCTGTGATCTGTGTTAGAGGCAACGTGTCCATTTTAAATAGTGGCGTTTTTTTGAGAGAGAAATCTGAGACCAGAGACTGAAATTACCAGTAAAGCAAAAAAAATTACATCAAACTTGGACTTTGATCCATTACAGAATGAGCATCAGGCTGGTGAAGTCGACTTGAAATGAGCAAATAAGACCATAACTCAGGAAAATGTTGACTACTTTATCTACTGTCGTACTGTATCCTACTTTGTGTTTCCACTAGGAAACCAGATACCACGTTTTAGTAACTGCTAACTTGGTTCCACAATAGCAAACTGGGCACTAATAAGCTCTATAAGACAGCGTGAATTGATAGGTTACTGAGAAACGTGACTGTTTTATTACATCATCGTTGTGAAGCATGCTGGGAGTATATCTGTAATTGACGTAAGTCTCAAAATGTGTCTGCTTCATGTCACAAAATTGAATTTTTACATTTTTTTTAGGCGAGAATGTGGTTCTAATTTAAAATCTGCCTATCTCAGGAGGAAGTTGGGATGATATCTCAGCAGAACGTTGCTATGACAACAAGTCACCCTTATCTTGTGGTGAAAACATGCACCGAGCCAACCAAGCCATGTAGAGTAGATTAGAGTAGAGCGAGTGCCATGTTGTAGAAAAGCACCATCGACGAAACATTGTTGTGAGAACAAAAGCGAGAAAGGGTCGGTTGTTCTTGCTCTCTCCTGCAGAGGCTCCGTCGTTTAACAACGTTCTTCCTGCTTCTTGCATTCACGCCTTTGTTAAGACCAACCCGCACACTTTTCATGACCGTAACCATGAATTTTGTGTTTGCAGTCTAAAGTTATATCTTAATACTTAACTCTTAATTATTCAGATTTAGGATGTGATTATTCACTCTGCCAACCATGGACCATGCTGCACCTTTGACCACGCCCCTTTTAGTGGCCAGGCATCATAGAACACCTGCATGTAGCCACGCCCCGTGAGTCTGAGGCCACGCCCCCCTCCCCTCCGCGGGGCTGTGACCACGCCCGGTGCAGCAGCAGCAGCAGCGTCTCCTCCCGTCCCGTGTGAGCTCTGAGCGGGCTCTTTAAGAGCAGCCTGCC
>CAESWR010000295.1:237156-248363 GCA_903171835.1 Mullus surmuletus
GGGGCTTTAAAGTCACTCTCCATGCGAAACAGTTTTACTTCACGTGAATGTTTGAGCTTCACCGGGCAGATTCATGTTCAGTTTCTGTTCCTGCAAGCACGATTTACGTCATCGCAGCTTGCCTGAGGTTTGCAGTCACTTGTTGCTAAATTTTTAAAAAATGACTGTGTGTTAACTCCCCATGCACACACATGAACTACAGACGCAAGAGAGATTCTTTTGGAGGGATTCATTATTTTTCTTTAACAAGGGAGAAGATTATATGATTAATACATGGTCCTTTATAATGGTACAGTACAAAATTGGTCTGTAAACCAGTAGGTGGCAGTATAGTACCACACAAGCAAGTGTCCATTTCTTTAAAAAGAAAGGAGAGCCATCTTCCTTGGCATGAACCTTTTATGAAAATTTAAAGTGAAGTGTGACTGATATTTTTTATACAAATGTCATTATAGAGAACTATTTTTCAAAGCAGAGTTTCTAAGTTGGTAAAATAATTCTACAAAGCCACGGTAATCAAACTCACCTCGGGAACATGTGTCCCGTCTCTTTGACCTCGTTACACGGAATGTGATGCTTCACATCTGGTTTGTTTATCCAGGTCTGAATGTTGACGATCTCCTTCCTGTCATCGTCTGACATTGACGAGCTGTCGATCTCATCTGTAAAAGCAGCAGGGCGTTAGATCGGCAACTTCATCACATCGTAATAAATACATAAAGTACTTTTTTAAAATTCCCCAATCGGAAAAGCTTTACCCGTGTCATACTCCTCCTCATCGCCGATGCTGAACACGGGCTTGACCCCGCGGTACGGTTTGCCCACGCGGTCACTGCTGCTCACGTGTCTGCGGGAAGGAAAAACCAGACAGGCAGAGCTCAGGGCGAACATTGAGACACAGCGAAAAAACGTGAGGAGACGCCAATGCCTGCAACGGAGAAAGTCACATTTAAACAGGCCGGAGAGCGAGCTTGCACACAGACAGCAATGACATGACGACCTCTGGGCTGTAGAACCTTTGATGTGAAAGCCCACTACTGCCACAGGCCACGCTGTTAGATACAAAGACAGAGGTTAGATGAGACATCTCTACGTAGTTATTAAAAGATCAGACAGGCCTTGCATGATATTCAGGGCTATAAATCTGTTATTTTATTGATTTATTTTTATTGTACGGTTGATTAATCTTTTCTGCATAGCCCCGACTATCATCTAGAAGAACAACACCGAAATGGCAGGACAGACTGTTAGGTGCATCTCCAAGCAAACAGCAGTGCAGCGGAGGTTCTCCTCTCTCTAAAAAGATGGAAGCCTGAGCGGGTTTGTGGATGTCAAAATGAACAGGTGGAACTCTGAAAGGCTGCGGCGGCTCCGGCAGTGCAGACTAGTGTTGTTAGTGAAAGCATGAGGAGGACACATCGTGAGGAACCATGTATCACACGGCCCGCCGGTGCTGTGGAACGTGTGGGGGGGGGGCACGTAATTGTAATCTGAGCGAGAGTTTGAGGCAGGGATGCTGAGGCATGCGTTAATGTGGCGCAGGCTAGACTCTCCTATGATCCCGAAGCCGGCGGGGGAGGGGGACTAGTGACTGGTGCAGCCAGTGGACATGCTGGTGACAAACAGCTGGATGTTGGGGGGGCGCTTACCGATCGGGAATCACCTTCTCTGGCCAGGGCAGATTGAAAGATATTCTAGCATGAAATAAGGCACAAGGGAGGGAGGGTGAACGCATTTTACAAAAGAATATAAATAATAAAAATACAACAAAACAAAACAATAAAACAACCCTAAAATGTGAGATGCCATCAAAACCTACAAAAAGGCTGAAAAAGGACAACATATTTCACTCTGGCCCTGTTCCCACTTGGTTTTATATCAAGAGTGGACAGCTCTGACTGTGTGTGTTCCTGCCTGCTATCAACATGCGTCTCCAAATGTTGCTCTGGTGCTGGTCTCAGCTTCTGATCGGATCTCACCTCCCGCTCAGTATACAAATAAAGAAGACAGCATTTGTGCAAGTGGAAGAAGGAGTAGAAGGAGAAGGAGTAAAGGACTCTTCCTGTCTGCAGGATATTAGAAGCAGAAGAAGAACTAAGTGGTTCAATGAAAACGAGAGAAATGTTAGAGGAGTTTGTTGTAAAACCCTTGGGCTCATTGAAATTAGGTCTCATCTGTGGCTATGGTTGCAGCTCCTCTCGCATTTTTATGACAGCATTTTTTTCCTTGTTTTTTTTTTATGACAGCGTTGTCACATGAATGAACACCACCTTTGCTTACACATAAGGAGAGTTCACTGAGGGGGCGGTCCTTGAGTGTGTCCCAGGACCGAATGCTGTCCCCACTGCTAAATGAATGTGGCCACAAGGGGCTCAGACCATCTCCCTCAAAGTTCTCAAATGCGTCTTGCACGTAGTTGCACCTGTACTCAAGTCTGCCGACCTCTGATCGGATCACTCAGGACCAATTTTAATACCACGTGGGAACAGACCCTTACTTTTCTCTCAGAATGCACAATATGTTTGGCACATCTCTACACACACCAAACCGTGTGCAAAATGCTAAATTTAAATTTGTAATCCAGACCAACAAAGACAGTAACAGTGTTAGGGGTGTCCCGATCCGATATTGATGTCGGTCCCGTATTGGATTAAATCGGCCTGCAGGCCTCCAGGCTCCGCTCCAGTACTTCTAGTGCTAATTTTGCACTTTAAAAATAGATTTTTTTGTTTTTTTGGATTTATTGAGGTTAGGATCTTCGAATTTATTTTTTTAATATTTCATTCAAATGTAGAATGATAATAATGGTTAATAATAAATGTCAGCTTCTCTCATACCTACTGCTGCTGACTAATGTTCTCTGTTTGAGTAATATCACTTGATCAAGCCTTTTATTCTAACATTCTATACTACACAATAAGTAATAAAAGTATGTATAATTTGTGCTGATAGAGAACGGTATCGGCCTAAGCTCACAGTTGCAATATTGGTATCGAATCGGAAGCGAAAACATTTAATTGGGACACCCTTAATTAGCGTTCCTCTATTCAATTCAGTGAAAAAAAACAATCTGTGTATATATGCGTGTCAGATGACATGCAATTCAGATATGAGCCAAAATAGTTTATCAGCAAAAAGCCAAAAATGTGCATCCCAACGTTCTTACATAATTAGCCCGATAAACAAGACAAAAAACTAATAGGAATATTTTGATAGCACTGATCAATCATTCATGATTCACACCTCCAGAAATCAGCAAGTTGCAACAAAGGGATATAAGCAAGTTGTTATTTCATCATAAGACGTGGCGCATCCTCACCTGTCCACAGGGGTGGAGGTGTTCTCAATGAAGCTGATCATCTTCTCCTTCACGTTCACCGACTTGGACTTGAGGGCAAAGGTCATCTTGTTGACCAAAGACTTGACGCCTTTGCCGTCCCCGGGGCTGCTCAGAGACTCTCCCTGTTTCGGCACAAAAAGACAGCAATCTGTGTGAGGAAGAGGAGGGCAATGACGAGAAAAGCTGGTGTTGGCGTCCAGCTTACGTCTGCGGAGCTGAGGCTGCTGTGGGACCCCGACGTGCTAACAATCCAATGGACGTATGAGGAGTCAAGACCCTCGACATTCATATCCACCAGATGCTGCTGCAGGGCTGAAATCACACACAAACACACACCTTGTTGACTCTTCATCCTCCGCCAAGTGTAAACTGCATTTCTAAATACAGTAGATGCAGGAAAATCTACTCACCCATGAAACCTCCCTTTGCAATGCTGACATATTCTTTGTTTTTCTGCAACACAAACCCTTTGTTAGCAAAAGAAAGACTCAAATGTGTGAATAGACATCAGTGTGGCGCCTCACTTGCAGGAAATGGGCCAGCACCATGTTCATGTACATGTCTTCCTCCTCCCTGCCGCTGCCCATGAAGCACAGGTGCTCCCCGCTGGCAATGGACCCCGACTCCAGAGACTGCTTCTGCGCCTCTAAGAGGGACTTCACGGAGAGGGAAAACTCAGACGGGTTCTGGAGCATCTGCAGGAGGACATGACAGACAATGGAACCTCAAGTTGGGATTTGTGGGACCGCACTGAAAAGGTTCAAACCTGATGTGAGAGAACATTACCAGTTTGTGAATGTCAATAAAGAATCTTCTCCCCACACTAAAGTTAGTCACGGAGTACCACAAGGGTCTATACTGGGACCACCGCTATTCAGTAAGGGTGCAGTCTTGAGAATTGGTCTATACCGATATAGATCATACAAACTTTTATTACATATTTTGTATTCCTTTACCGAAAAATACTTCCACACGGCCGACCTCACTCCTACTCCTTGCTATTTTGTTAGCATCTTAGCACACGTTGTTGTTGTGATCGTGTGGGCTCTGCATTCTGTATCCGGGCACTGCTGGATAGAAGGGCTGGGGCGGAGTCTGGAATGGACTGTTTGTATAAGAGTGCTTATATTGGAGATTTTGGATGCAGGCCGATATAATCCAATACTCCTTTTTCTTGCTGATATCGGACCGACATGAGTATCAGATACCTCTACTATTCAACCTATTTTTATGGGTTGATACCCCTACTATTCAACCTATTTTTATGAGTTGGTGCTATAAAAATAAAATTGAATTGAATGATCCGTGAACGTAGCCTTTTGATTTATTGCAGCGTTATCACACACCCACCAGGTCAGAGTCCAGGTGGAAGGCGGTGGACAGGTGCCCAGCGTTATACTGCTCTGCAGGCCGACAATCCACCACAAAGAAGCGCACACCATCCTGAAAGGTGAGAGCCGCTCAGTCACATTATGTTATCGTCAGTTTTTCAGCCGTCCTACGGGCTGACAGTGTTGCTGACCTGCTGCAGCTGGTTGGCCTGCAGGATTTCCGGCACGGAGACGGGGAGGCACAATGCCTGACTCAGGTCGGTGTCCTCCTCCTTCAAAGCCACCAGGCTGCTTCCAAACAGGTTTTGGTTCATCTAAACAACCAAAACACGCAAAACACGTTTCTAGCCTTTGCTTCACTCAAAGATCAAACACATTTTTGCATAAAAAGGAGTCGCACCTTTCTGAGCGACAGCGGGGTCTTGCTCTGGTAATACTGGGCCAGTGAAAACAAATCCTCAATGTCCTCCGCTTCCAGTAGTGAAGGAGACTCCTCCAGCATTTCTGTTGGAAAATAAAACAAGAAGAAAAACATTGCCTGTCAACCTTCCTCAAATCAAAAGTGCCCAGAATGGGAAAAAAAAGAAAAGGTTTTTTTTCCGGAATCCAAAAATACATGCTGACTCACAATCAATGCACTCTAGCAAATATAAGCGGTAACACTTAATAAGCATGAAGTAATAGCTAATAAACTGATTACCAATGTGTTAAATAATTATGCTGAATAATATATGATGCTAAGAAAGGTGTTAATTTACTCATTATTACAAGTGTTCCACTAGCCTAATAACCTTATTAATATGTATCAAAGTATTATTTGTAAAGTATGGAATCCTTAGTAAAATAAAGTAAAGGTATCTAAAATTAAAGATCATCTCTAGTAAAAGCCTGTCATCAAAAAATAACACTATTTCAGGAGAAAAAGACCAAAAAGCTGCATTTACTGATTATGTCTTCTTTGCTGTCTCCCTCTTGTGAAAGGATGGACTCTCTGAAGGTAGAAAAAAAAAGAAAGGAAAGACAAATTAAAACTCCACAGGAGAGATTCACAGGTACTGTGTCTCTGCACATTGACTGCTGGCGGCTGCCTACTTGGCATTGACAAGGATGATGAGCATGAGGAAGAAGATGAGGAAAGGGTCAGCCTGCTGGAGGTAGGAATCCCACAAAGTCTGGGTGACTTCAGGGAGGCAGGTGCTTGAGAAGAGACTGCCCAGCTGCGGCAGAAGGGAGGAAAAACAATCGAACGTTAATGACGCAGACATCTATGATGTACCTGCTCGCAAACCAAGGAGGCACCAACCCAGTTGATGGCGTAGGAGTCGGGTGTGATCTTTTTGGTGTCCAGGAATGAGCAGAGTTCTGGCTCGTGGTACTGCAGCAGTAGTCTGTACAGGTGGAAGGGCCGGCCGTTTGGCACACAGTCCCTAAAAATGGAGGCCAAAATGTAAAAAAATAACCAAACAAAAAAAACTGGCTCTGGCGCGTGAGGGGGATGAGGCCGGACAGCTCGGGTGACTCACCTGGGGATGTGTTTGTTCATGACAGCGTAGAAGCAGTTGTAGAGGTCGCTGCGAGGAAGCCGCAGTCCCAGCAGAGGCTTGAGCAGGTGCGGCCAACTGAGCTCCGGGGTGAAGCTGATGTTGCGGGACTTGCAGTAGAAAGTGATGACAGACTCGACATCTGACACCATGTCGGCCTGCTCTTCCTTGGAGACTCCCAGCTGGTCTGAGCACGGCAGCAAACACAGAGAAGGTGACACATTTTACATCCAGCAGAGAGCAAAACACTCACAAGCAGAAAGTATACATTTTAGAAAATATCTTCAACAAAAAGAGCTGTTTTTTGTGAACATGTGCTTTTTTTGCAGGTTCTTTTGTATGAAAAGGTTTATACATTTTCTTCTTCTCCTTGCACTGTTGTGTTTTTTTTGGTGAAAGATCCAAAACCAAATCCAGGCACCCACAGACTTTACGCTACACTCTTATTATACAAAACATCTGGGAGGCGCGCACAGAAAAACAACATTGTGTCCCTTCTACCAGATATTTAAAATCTGTTGCGCAACTTTCATCGTGCAATTTTTCTTATTTTAGTTGCGTGTTGTGCGTCTCTTGCAGCACAGATGGTCTTTTGTATGGCCTCAATATGACAGACATCCGTTGTCTGATATAGTATGTAGATCACGTGTATCCAGAAAAGGTCACTTGCTAAAGATTCCTTAAGTGAGTGTTAAATGTTAGACCAGTGCGACTTCTCCAGTTCAAACGTGGAATAATCATCAAATGACAGAAGTCAGAGGAAAACGGTCCTTTCTGTGCAGGAAGTGTTCATTTAAAAAGTGGTTGCAGAGTATGAAATTCCATTAGTAATTCGATTACTCACCAATCAGCTGCTGACTGCGGTTGTGAATAAGGGTCTGTTCGGGTAAATCCAGGATGCCGTCCCAGGGTGCAAGGCTGTCTCCTTTGCCGGAGACGTTAAGAGCGATCTGCCAACACAAAACAGCCAATCACTGCCAATCATGCAGCCATGGAGATAAAGGGACATTTCAAACACACAAAGTCAAAGACAAGGGCAGCGTCGCTCCACAAGGTAACAGCTGACCAGCAGAGATGCAGATGAACCGACTGATAATAAGATGTGTAGATTATCTTTACTTATCCAATAATGATCTATGCAAAACCACAGAGGAACTCATGAGCCGGCCTGATTTGCATGTTGAAAAACGGACAGACTGCAGACGGATCACGAATGTTCTTGGCAAAATTTTACAAAAGCCCATATTGTGTAGTGAGCAGTAAAGTAAAGTAATGTATTCAAATCTAAAAATGTATTTGTATGGATATGGAAGGCAAAATGACAATCCAATCAATGTACAGAAACATACATGTACCTTATTCAGTGCAAGGGTTGGTAAATTTTCCATCATTTCAGTGTTTTTTATGTTCACATTGACAGGGTTTACAGACTGACATTCACAGGTGTTGACTACTGATGTCAGAGTATGTGGGTGTGTGCCAGATAGAGGTGACAAACTAAATTCCCTTGATTGTGTGATGCTTGTTTTTCCAGTCGGATGACTTCTGTTTGAGAGGAGTCACCACCAAAATACCATCTCGAGTCTAATAATAGAAGCATTCCTCACATCTTTTCATGCCGTGTCATATTGTCACTCCACCAAGGATTTCTAAAATGTGGGTTTCAACAAATCCACCAACACCTGCTGTGCCTCTTTTCCTCTCCGTCTAGACTGTCTGTGTCGGGGTCACAGTGTGTGTGTGTGTGTGTGTGTGTGTACCAACTCACCTTCCACATTTTGGCCCTGTGTTGAGCTGAAGACTCCTGGACCTGCACGATGCCTCTCTCCATCTCCATGTCAGAATCATCAAAGTCTAGAGCTTCGGCGAGATCCTGGTCCCTGAGGATGCACCGACGACGCACGCTTACGACACAGCTACTTATTTCCCCCAGAGGTTCATTCAATAACTTGTGAACAGCTGCGTGAAAGTTTTAGAATTAACCACTATTTCAACATAATAACATGTATTAAGTGACTAAGCAAGAGAAATTAAAGTGATTTAAAGCATTCATCATTATATTAGTGTTTTATTGTTGTTTGCTGAGAGAAAAACGCTGAGTGTTGCTGGGTTTGTTTGTTGTTTTTGTTCTGGACGTGTCGAGGCTACAGCTGACAGACGTCACAATTAAAGGTCCAGAGGCGTGACGTGGAGGCGAGGGGGCTGCTGATGAAGCAGCTGTTGTGTCTTCCTCAAAATGTATTAATTGTGACTAAAAGCTGAGTAAAATGACCGGAACACACCGGGTTGGAGGTCTGAGCTAACAGCAGAACCAGAATCAGCACACAGCAGCTGTGCAGCTAACTCAGTGATTGTTAGCTTGCTAGCTAGCTAGCTTCGCTGGTGAAAGTGGGAATTGAAGAATAAGATAAAGAATAAATGATAAAGTGGGTCAGTTTGAGAGGTTCTGAGGCGCTGACAGCGGGTAAAAGTCGGTGCCTCGCCTCACTATCGATCAGAACCAACGTAGCTAATGACGATGCTAAGCTAAGCTAGCTAGCTAACCGCCGATCGGCAGCAGCAGCAGCGGCTCCTCCTCGCCGGCTCTCCCTCACCCACCGACCGGAACCAGCCAGCCGGTACCGACACCAGCACCTGACACTCGACAGAACCCCCGTCGCGCTTCGACGTGAGAGCGAACACTCACCAGCCGCCCTGAAGAGCTTCGTCCACGGCGTCCGCCATCTTTGTGTTGACGGAGACACGTCAAATGCCGTCAAGCGCGCCGTACTGTCGTGACGCTGCTTCGACACCGAGTGCTGAGCGACACCTGTGTTTCCCTCGTCCCAGAAATCAAACGTCTTTAAACTTTTCCCAAACAATGGATAACAGAGACTGAGTTTGCCGTAAGAGTGGGTTTTATCACGTTTGTGCATCGTTGTTGGCCATATTTGTAGTCATTTTCGTGACGTGATGGACACCTGTTTTCAGAGGCATCATCCGGGATGCTACGTCATATCATGTGACGTCACACGCTCCTCTTCACCTTCTACCTTCTTAGGCCCTAATAGGATTACAGCTAAGACACCCATATAAATGCCAGCTTTGTCAGTCTCCTGATTAGTGTTACAAAAATAATTCCTTTTCAATTTATATATATATATATATATATTATATCAATTAGGGTGCAGAGACCATAGTATAGGAAATACGTCTGCTATACAATCAGAGATGCACCGATTGTGAAATTCAGATCTGATGTCCTTTTGAAATGAACTTCATCATGCACTTCAAACAGCCTGTCTTATTAAATTACTAAACTTTATGTCCATCATCATGAAACATACAAACCTATGACTTATCACTTTAAAATAGTGGTTCTGATACAACAAATAACTGTCTAAATGAAAACCATATTTGGTGAGAGGTCAGTGGGTCGTCCAAGTTAAGTCTAATCATAAAGGATCAATTCATAAAAGACAACTAGGTCTTACCTCTTTATACTATAACATCTATCTCCGGAGAAAAGAGTATAACAATCCCATCGTGAGGCATTTTGTTATGTTTTTCCAAACTAGCAGGAATAAGAAAAGAGTAAAAAAATGAATAACCACTACAGGTACACCAATAAAATAGATTGTGCCAATTAAAAGACAAAATCTCTTCTGGGGATTTGGTGTGTGTGTGTGTGTGGGTGTAGATTGGGGGAGGGAAAGCAAACAGGCAAAGGCCTTTCCAGGAGTTATAATTTTATTAGGATTCATATTCTCTTTCACTTTGGTCACCATACACATTGTTGATGAAGATTATCGGTGGAACTAAATTTAGTGGACATCGGAGAGCTGAACTTTAGACCCAGTTGTTACAGGTTCGATGCCCGAGTTTCTGGGCATGACTTTGTTGTCAAGTAGTCCACACCAGCTGCAGCTGAAATGCATGATTTGGTTCTTTGGTATTACAGCACCTCGGCTTTGAGGAAATACGGCCAAAGACATTGCCAAATGGAGGAACATTTAGCAACACTGGGCCTTTCCTTTTGCACAGGTGCCTGGATATGCTACTTGAGAACCAAATCATACACCGTACCGAAAGATTCTCAGGGCTGCATGTGGGCTGGAAGCAGTAAGGCTTGGGTTGTGAACATTTTAAAGGAGGGCCCCGGAGGAAGAAAAACATAAAGCCACCGTCCAAAGGTTGTTCTGTCGAGATGGAACCAAATGTAGCATGAAAAATAAAAATCATACAATAGAATAGAAAATAAATCATGTTATCCATATCTGTGATCTATGAAAACAAACGAAACAACAAAAAAAAGAAAATCAATGAAAATCCCTTCCCTTGTGACATTTTCTGAGACGAGAGGCAGTTCAAAAAAATATCTTCATAGACAAAGTTCGTTAAATTTCTAGTCCAAAGTGTTCTGCCCACGTGGTTAGGCTTCTCCTAGTGTTTCAAACAGCACAAGCATTGCATTTACATTTATTCATAAAGTGAACATGCTGCACAAGATGTAAAAAACAAAAAAACAAAAACAAAAAAAACAGGCAACCCAATATTAAAAAAAAAAGAAACACTGGGGGTTCCTACACTAACCTCTCTGTCGGCCCTTATGCATGTCATCGATTCCAGCATTACAAACACAGACATTACACATTTGACTATTATTTCAAACTTGCATTTTGAACTGATACTGTATGTTACAATAAGGAACGTAGCTGGAGAAAAAAAACAAAACACTTTCAATCTGCATAAATTAGAACTATTTTAAGCTCTCACAGTATTGTTTTGAGGATTTAAAAGTGTCATAGAAGCTTAAGAGTCGGAACTGAGCACATTTCAATTCTCTTTACATGTCACATCGTTAAGTGTGGTTTGGACAGGAATACATGGCCATTCATGTAGGGTTTCTTCACTCAATGACAATCTTTATCTCTAGCCTGGGAAATAAAAACGTGTTGTGACAATGTTCTAGTTAAATTAAATGTCACAGGACTGTGTGGGTTGAACACCCCCCCC
>CAESWR010000295.1:253742-264823 GCA_903171835.1 Mullus surmuletus
AAAAAAACAACAAAAAACAACTATCACATTATATCGGCCTGCGTCAACAATCTCCGATATAAGCACTCCAATACAAGCAGTCCATTCCAGACTCTGCTCCAGCACTTCTATGTAGAATATGCTTATGTTCAAGTTAAACTAGTGGTTATTTTGCACTCTAAAAATATTTTTTGTTTTTGTTTTTATGGAGGTTATTTCTCTTCTAATTTATTTCATTCAATTGTAGAATATTCTTATGCTTCAGGTTAAAATGTATGTAAGCCATTGTTTAACAATAAAATGCTCTGTTAAATACTCTGTTTGAGTAACATCACTTGATCAAGCCTTATCTAACATTCCACACTACAAAATAAGTAATAAAAGTAGTTATGATTTGTGTTGATATCGTATCGATATTGGTATCGGCCAATACTAAAGGCTGCAATATCGGTATTGTATCACAGATAAAAAAGTTGTATCAGAACACCTCTACTGAAGACCATCACACCCGATAAAACCATAAAAGAAAGTCACAACCCTGCTGTGAAAACAAAGTCTACAAACTCTCTCTTCAGTGACAAAACAATTGCGTCACAAACTTTACGTTGGAGAACTCAAATGGAACACTCCAGAGATTAATAAGTCAAATATAAGAGAGAGAAATCTGTGTGTGTTGCCACATCATCATGGTGTGTGTTTAAAGAAAACCTGCTAAACATTGACCACCGAGGGGGGGGAAACCACAGCTTCCTGCAGGGGCATGCAAGCTCCTCTGAGGTTAAGATGTAAGAAGATTATTCTCCTCCTGTTTATACGCTACAAGAAGATACAATTGTGCACTTATAAACACCCAGCTCAGACAGCAGTGGAGTGTGTGTGGCCAAAGGTATAAGTTAAAACTGCATAACACATGTCAGACCAAGCTCTCAAAGTGACAGGTCGATTCATTTGTAGGGAAAAAAGTGCCAACCTGCTGCTCGTAGGCTGCTGCTCTGTTCTGGTAAAACGTTGACAGGTCGGTCTTTTGCTCGGTGGGGCAGAGAGCGATGGCCTCTGTGTAGCACTGGATGGCGTTCTCGTACTTGCCCGCCTTGAAGTACTTGTTGCCTTTGTTCTTTGCTGCCTGGGCCCGATCCAGAGGGCTCTGCGAGGAAGAGAAGCAGAACGTTGATTGATTTATAAACTCTCCCATTACTGCATGGAGAGGATGGAGGGCGGGAGCGGACGGGAGCATTTCGCACATAATTACTGCTGCGACAAATCAACAAATCCATTAGTTTAATGAATTGTCAGACATTCTATGGGTCTACCTGCTGTAATACAGTATCATGTCACTTTCTATTGTCTACTGTTGTGGTGAATTTTAGATGAAGATGAAGAAATTCCTGTCAGATCAATTGATTTTGAAAACATATGCAAGAAAGATACTGTTTGAAATACTTAACAAAAAATGTTGTGCAAAAATAGCATCAAGATCATTTAGCTGCAAATAAAGCACTTCTATGCGACAGAGTAACTAAAATACTTGGCTCAAAGAAGCACTATTGTCTTTCTCCTGATCCAAACACCAATTTGTGCACTGAGCAATAGAATCCCCCGTATGTGTACACACACACTTAGCCAATACAGATGATTCTGATGATGTCTGAAATGTGAAATTGTTTCTGGAAGCCAGACTAAAAAGCTGCTGTGGTCTAATGCAGACTAATGGTTACTACTGCATTAACTTCCCTCCTCGCCGTCTGATGTGTCTAATATTCTATCACTCTCAGTGATGATGTAATGACTCAGTATGGATTTGTTTAATCCACGTTTGAGAGGTTTTGCTTTCACTCAAGAAACAGAGCAATACACTGGACTCGTATACACAAATACATTACAAAACACACTTCAAAACAAACCAACAACTGTAGTTTGAGTTGAACTTCACCCTGGATGACAAAGAAACCCCCATACCTGCCTGTCAATCATCACCTGGGATCAGCATAGTATTCTAGAGTTGTTTTTTTAACTTTGACACTTCTGCATACCGAGCAACGTTTAATTTTCACTTTCTGTTGCAGTAACCCAACCCTCTTTGATGGCACAGAGGAGAGATACATGGAACCGGTTGCTGTCTGGGCTGGGAATGAATGGGAGCTGCGGTGCACAGATAAATCCACCCGAGGCGCCCAACAAACGTGCAGGATCCCCCCCCCACCTCCCCCCCACCCCCACCTGCCTGCAGCTCCCCTCCCAAGCCAGAAACACCATTAATTACAAACGCCATGTCGTCCCTCACGCTGCTCCCACGTGTGCTTCACGGCCGCGGCGGGCGACATTGTGGGAGAAGAAGCGGGGATGCAGACGCTTCCAGGCCGCTCGGCGGAGGCTCGGGCCCGGCTAACACACACACACACACACACCGCCGGGGTTAATCCAGCAGCGGTAAACCTGCAGCCAGTGGCCTGTGAGCTGTGACTGACACTGACACTGACAGCCACCGTGCGTGTCCTTGACTCCCACGTCCCACGCGTGGAGCGGGGAGCGTGGATCGGGGGGGCGGGGGGTTCTGGTCTGGTTCTGGTCTGGGTAAGAGGGTGTGTTACCATGCTCTCCTGCTCCGGGCCGGTGCGCGCGGCGCCGTCTTGGCCCTGCACGGGGCTCGCACTGCCTTCTGGGGTTTTCCGCTCCCCGCTCCCCTTCCCGCGCCTGTCCTTCGTCCGGCTGCGGTTCCACAGGTACACGGCCCCCGCCCCCAGCACGAGGGGGGTCCCGACCAACAGAGCCAGCTGCCAGCGGGGGAGGCCCGTCCCGGACTGCGGCTCCACTGGCTTCGAAGCAGCCATGATCGACGTGCGAGCAATGGAGAGGCAGCTAGTTCCAGCGCCGCACAGCGTGAGCCTGCGCCGATACTCCTTCCCGTGCTCCGCGAGGTCACACGGCAGCGAGGGATTATGGGATACTAGCGGACGGCCGTTGGCTGATGGGAGTTGTAGTTCTGCGGTGACATTTGTGGTCCAAACAGCTAAAATGAGCCGTCTGAACGCAAATTTCCCGTGCTCCGCGAGGTCTCACGGCAGCGAGGGATTATGGGATACTAGCGGACAGCCGCTGGCTGATGGGAGTTGTAGTTCTGAAGCGACATTTGTGGTCCAAACAGCTAAAATGAGCCGTTTGAACGCAAATTTCCCGTGCTCCGCGAGGTCACACGGCAGCGAGGGATTATGGGATACTAGCGGACGGCCGTTGGCTGATGGGAGTTGTAGTTCTGCGGTGACATTTGTGGTCCAAACAGCTAAAATTAGCTGTTTGACAGTAAATTTCCCGTGTTCCGCGAGGTCACACGGCAGCGAGGGATTATGGGATACTAGCGGACAGCCGCTGGCTGATGGGAGTTGTAGTTCTGCAGCGATATTTGTGGTCCAAACAGCTAAAATGAGCCGTTTGACCCTACATTTCCGTGGGGCGTGGATTATTTATTTATTTATTTATTTTTAGATTAAAGTTATAAATGTGAAATTAGAGTTAGGATTTGGATCGGGAAATTTGGATTTGGAGTCACACTTTTAAGATCAAAGGTCGAAATAATAGTGGATTCACAAAAAAAAACTGTATTTGATCAGAATTCAGAAATTAAAGTCACAATATGATAATGTTAATATTTATTGTTAATAGCTGTTCCTCAGTTCTTGATTTTATTGCGAGCTATTATCAATGAAGTGTTTTTATGGAATGCAGTCCTTGTGTTTGAAAAGTACTACATCCTGTCTCTGTATTTCATAATGTACTGAATATTCAAAACATTTTTTCTGCATGTTAGTATAAAGTATAAAACATAAATATTTATGAGACGAGTACCAAAATAAACTATTTTGATATGTGTTTATTTGAATGATATATGTGTATATTTGAATATGACATTATGAAGTACGTTTTGAGATTTGTTTTCCTTCGTCAATGTGCAGAGGCAGCCACCAGGGGGCAGTGCTGCTCATTCACCTTCACTTCATTCTTCCTCATTCACAGCATTATGATTGTACAGTATGTTCTGTAAAATAAGGTAAACATGATGAAACAGTACACTGTATTTGAAGGTATTCCTGGTGACGTATATTGTTATTTTGCACGTTCCTGCCTCGATACATGGGTTTGGTGTATCTGTGTTTTGGTCTTCGTCTGCCCCACTTCAGAGCTCAGTGCACAAAGCCAGACGGCTCAGTTTTTGCCCTTGGCTTTCTGTCCTCAGACGGTGACCAGCAATTTCCAGTTTCTAGAATCAACAGCTAATTTAGAGGAGTTCTACGTGATGAAGAGCTTTGTCAACAGCCACACAGGTCCTTGTTAGAGCGGCTCTTTGTTTGTGGTGTGGTCTACAAATCAAAAACATGACATAAATTGCTTTGCATGTTCTAAGTTATTTGTACTAACGTATTCATTGATTTATTGTGTTCTTGAAGTTGTACCAAATGCTGTGTTATAAGATTCATAACACTATTTTGTTTGTCCCAGTTGAGCATAGTTTAAAACGTTGGTGGCCTCAAAATAATCAATTCTACACTGACACAGTAGCTTGATTTGAAAAGCCACAAAGTCAATTTTGTCACTAAGCTCCAACACGTGATGAAACACAATAACCTTGTAAATTGTGTGTTGTGTACATCTGCTGCAGTGTACTGTAACACTGCTCGGAGAGCGAGCAGATATTGTCGGTTTAGAGAGAACCACTGGCAAAGGATGTCTGATCCTCAGACCATTTCTGTCTCCTGGTGTTATTCTTATAAAACATGCTACTATTGTTAGCACACACTGTCAACCTTTAGTCGGGGAATTTGGGACTCCTACTGTGTGCCTCGTAATGCTGGGGAGTGTTTCAATCAAGGGTTAGAGCACTTTGATCATGTCAATCACATAATTATTCCATTTAGGCAGTCCTTTGTAATCCCACTAGATTCTGGTGCTCTTGCAGGCCCCTTTGTCTTCATGCAATTTGTTGATCTTTTCATTTCGTAAAGCATTTTTAAGCGTAAAATGTCATTAATAACCCATAATCTCATATTTCCAATGAAGAATTTAGCACAGATTTTGTTGGACAAAATGTACACAAACTCGACTCAACTATAGAGACTAGAACATTTTCTCCTCATCATGAGACAGTGAATATGAAATATTTGAGTCTTTAAATACAATGTTTGTGCATTTTTACAGTTATCCAACCACATCATATCTGTCCTTGTAGTTTTGGTCGTTGTGTCTGTTCATTTGTGTATAACCTTAATTGACTCCCAATGCATGGAAAAACAGCAGATTACTCTAATCTGGTTTTAAATCAGGATCTGAGGTTACATGTCTCATAACAGAGTCTGCCAAGGTTAGTCACCCTCTTAACGACTGGAGTCTCTGAGATGATTAGCACCATTCTGGTCCTTTCAGTCGGTCAGGGGAGATTTTGTGGGACAATATTACACAAAATCACCCCAAACTACACTTATAGATATCATTTATATAAATATTAATAATACATAATGAATTAAAAATTTCGACACTTTCATAAACCAACATATACTGTACCTTTATGCGCTCCTATTATAATTCTGTTCAGTGCATGTGTGTGAATACACTGATGGTCTGAAATGTACACGTGTACAGACTCCATGTATGTTGGTAAATTGTGATATTAATCCCACAATAATCTGGTATCTGTTCTATAATTTGTTCCCCTTCTAACCCGAGAGAAACAACACTTTGTTATTATAAATGTATAGCAGAGTGCATACTGGCACTGTGTTTAATTTACCAGCTTTTTATCACAATTATACAATGCTAAAGCTTTTTGAGGTCAAATGATTTTCGATTTACACGGGTGTGCATGTCATCAGATTATGCAATAGTAGTGCATTCAAATAAAAATGCGCTCTGAGCCCCTGAAATGTCTATGATAAAAGAAATTAAGCCATTTTCACAGTTTATAGACTGTGAGTTGGCCTTACACAGAAATCAGACCGCGTAATATGGCCTTGAAAACATTTGCACGGCACAGTTTTGTTCCTTTCTTCCTTAAATCAAATTCAAAACTGATTCAGCTGCTGTTAAATCCATCGCACACAAGGCTGGAAGCCGCTGCCTGCGCTCCATAACTATTGACAGGTTTGATGTACTCAGCTAGTGGAAAGTATGGGCGAATTGGAGTTTCAGTTGTCTACCCCCAGGCCCAGGACTGTAATGGAAAGATTAAAAGCACTGAACCCATCACCCACTCAGTGCCCAAATACTGGCCATACCTCCCCTGATTCCTGTTTATTCCCATCGCCTCCACTTTTACTTTTCTAGCAGCCACGTTAAATAGATTATAAGGGATTCGCTTATTTTAGGACTTGGGCAAAAGCTCTGCAGTTTATTTTTAGCTCCAGCAAGAATAACACCATTGTAGATGGAGCTGGAGGCAGCAGAGGGATCTAATTGAAGCAAGGTGGCTTTGCCTTGTGGGACGGCGTGGAGCAGAGCAGCCGCACCAAGTCAGTCAGTCGCTTAGTGGGTCAGCTGAGCGCGGACCTGACTCTCCCGCAGCGCTCAGACGGGATCGCACTCATTCATCTGGTTCACCGGTGGCGCAGTGCTCGCAGCCCCGTCCCATCATGTCTCTCAGGCTGCTGCCGGCCATCGTCATGGACAACGACGAGGACGACGACGGCAACTTCACAAAGTGGATGAGCAGCTACTGGGGTCACGGAGCGGAGGGCGGGCACGCCAGGGAGAGGAAACGCAGCTTCAGGAGGCCGGCCAAAGCAGTGTCGGACCGCAGGGCATCCCTCCCCACCGTGGTAAGGAGCATCGCCATCCACTTTATGCACTTTTTCTGACATAAACAGCAGCAGAACCCTGTTGACAAAGTACAGTCTGCGCAGTTGAAGGAAAAAGCTCTATTACACACTTTGCAGACACAGAATGCAAAACATGTCAGATTACTTTGAGTTATTTGCTTTGACCTCTTCCCCTCACACGTCCTGATGCATGAAACATTTGTACAAGCTGGTTAAAAATCTTTTGAAAACCCCCCCCTGATATACCGTAATAGAGCTGCTGCAGGTAATGAGATTGAAGTCAGCTACGCTCATCAATCGTCCCTGTGTGTTCCGTGTTACATCACTTTACTGTGCAAAAGCTCCTCCACACACCGACCTAGAACTCCCCACCCCCAAAGACCTCACGGCGACTCTTGCAAAAAAAACCACAAAAAAAACCCAAAACAGACCTTCGACCTGGTTTGCAAGTCTGGTCTGTTTTAGCTCTGTCCTGTTATGATTTGTGAAGCTTTAAATATAGAACGCGGCTCAAACAAACACTCGCTCCCTTGCAGCAAACCGTATTTCTTTTATAGTATGGCCTGCTGTATTTAGTCATGAACTCCTGCATGCCAGAGCTCTTACACACACACAGATAAGCCTTCCCTGATGCTGTGCAACATGGGAATTGATTTTTATTTATATCTCAGAGGACTTGTGCTTTTTATGTTCTAACATGCATGTAAAAAAGGACTAATTAGGAAAAGTAGCAGCTCTAGCAGGGACACAGGGGTCTTCCAGGGTACATACAGGAATCTTCAAGCTAATCTCAATACCTTTTTTAAGACTTTTTCAAGACCTTCTCAATACTTTTTAATACCTCATTACACTTCGAGCAATAACCGTGTCCATCAGTGACACCTTTAACTTGACAGTTTTAGTTTACAATAAAGCCTTAGACCACTATCATACAACAGGATTCAAATAATTCTGAATTTCCGCCCGCGTTCGTTCTGGTGCTCTCAGAGACAATTTACAAACGCACCCATAATAGTCTCGTGTTTCATGTTACCAGTTCAACCCTTTTTTTGTAACAAATGAATAAACTCACACTTTTACAATAATTTTTGGGACTAGAACTCTTTGGACAGCTAATCCAGAAAAATGCCTTAAACAATGTAAGACGTGATAAGACTTTTTAATAATTTTTAAGTGTCTTAAATTGATTTATCAACTTTTAATACCTTTCAAGACTCCTCGGATACCCTGTCTTCCCAAAAAATGTTCATGGGTCCAGATCATCACGTGAGAGAGAGACGAGAAATGTTGTTTCGGTAACGCTTTGCATGCATCTTCCATATACTTGTTTTATGATGTGCGCGCCAAAAGCTTTAATAACAAGATAAATGCAGTTGCATAAATGATTAATGACGACTCTGGCCTTAGTCGAACGGTAGTAGTTCTATAATTAGTTGGGTGCCGTGCTCACATTACTTAAGGATATTAGGAGTGATTAACCTCACTAGATGAAGGCGGCCTGCAGAGGCCCGGCTTGCGTGTCCGGAGTTTGATGTTTCAACAGCCGCTATTTTTGATTTCAAAGTAAAACGTTGTACATTTGTTGCCCATCGTCTAGTCACAGTTGGACGCCATGAAGCTGAACCGTCTCCACGCCGCGACGATGGCGCCCGTGCCCAGCCACATCAAGACTCGGGAGGATAAGGGCGAGGTCAGGCCGCACCAGAGGGCACGCCGCGCCTCCTCTGACGACAACAGCCGCCCTAAGACGGCTGCCTCGGAGAACCGCATCACCACCATCCCGGAGCTCACCGAGTCCTTCGAGAGGAGGCTGTCCCTCCGCGAGAGGAAGACCATGTCCATGGTGAGGAGAGCCGATCAAATGCACGGGTGGAAAAGTTCAGGAAGCGATCCAGCCGAAGATAAAAGAGCTCTCAGGGAATTAATGGGCTTTACCTTAAAGCACTGGCAGGATAATGGACAGGTTTGAACTGCATGTTCCAAAAATCGTAATATATGTTAAGACACTGTATCCAAAAATAAATATCAAGAATTGTACGTTTTTATGTTTTGTTTTGTTATGAAACTACGCTTAAGAGATGTAAACAAGCACCCAACATCCTGAGAGTTGGATCAGCCGTCATCCATGACACATTATATTTACCCTGTTAACTTAGCCATGCAGTACAATTACTACATGGATGTGCACAAAGTTGCATTTATTATCTTAAAATTACAATAAACATAAAAAAAAACACGACAAATAAACTAAATAAGTAAATATTTTTAACCTCGGGGCACCTTTGGGGTCCTCAGAGTATCAAAGCATTTGAATATTTTGGATTTTGACAGGAAAAGCTATTATCATTTAAAAGAAAAATGATTGAACAAGGAGGACAAAATGCAGCCAGGCAAGTTGTTTGAAAACCTCCCTCACAGAATAATGATTGATCCTGACGGCCGACTCCACAGATGGACGACGACAAGCTGTGCCTGATCTGCCACGAGGAGATGCGTAACAACGGAGGGGCCGTCCAGGAGCTGCACTGCACGCACCGCTTCCACAAAGAGGTAAAACACCCCCACAAAGAAAGACCCCCGCGCCCCCCGCATGCCCCACCTGTGCCGCAAAGAGTTAAAACCGCCCCCTGCATGCTTGCAAGATAGACATCATCGCGCTCGGTGCATGACGGCAGCTCCTTCTCGGACACGCATGATGTGAGATGGTATGAGAACAACCCCCCTCGAACCCCCCGCAGAAGCATGGACCCACCCTGGTGTGAGTACTTGACGCTCACTTGTTGTCTCCGCCCGGCCCGGGTTGGCGGGGGGGGGGGGGGCTGAAGGCGGCACGCAGGCTGGAGCTGGGCCGTCCACGCAGCGGCAGCGGCGAGGCGGGGGCGGCGTGGCAGGCCAGGGGTCAACCGGACGTGCGGAGGAAGTCGGCCGACGGACCCTTTCCCACAGAAAAGGAGCAGCAGCAGAAGGAGCAGGAGCAGCAGCAGCAGCACACGCCCCGACGCCAGCTGTCCCTGCGGAGACACCGCTGATATCAGAGTGTGGAGGACGAAGGTGACTCAGTCTCAGGAGGAGGAGGAGGAGGAGGAGGTGTGATTTCACTGTGGGGAGAGAAGATGGAGGGTTCGCCCATAACATCTGCAATCATTCCTGAACTGGGAGATGATGTGATGGTCCGGTGTTACCAGTGTCATCGCCTCCATGGGTGCAGGATTTGGTTTGGGAGGTTGCGGCACAGTATTTTAATTGCAAAACGTACAAAAACTCAAATGATTTCCATAAAATGCATTCAAGGACGATTTAATTATCTATTATTATCATTAGAGCCTCAGACGGGTCAATGATTAGCAGCAACATTGACTTTGAGGCATTCGTATTTTTTCACAGGTTTTATTAGCCACCTTGGCAGGAGGAAATCTTACACACCAAGATGCGGAGCTACTTGAAATGGCTTCAAATGTTCCGTTGGCTTGGTGTTTATGCAATGAAAGTACACAGTTTGGAAACCATCATCAGGTGTGGTTGATATCAGGTGGTCGCCCCCCACTAGGCCCAAAATGCGATCCAAAGTGCCCTCTTTGGAGACAAAAATGTGCGCTGATGTGCCCCCCTGGTTGGCAAAACACACTAAAATGCCTTCTTTGCTTGTTAAAACATGATAAAATGCCCCCTTGGGAGGCAAAAACGCACATTTAAGTGCCCTCCTCATTGGCAAAACGCGCTCTAGGTGCCCTTTTATTTCTTTTGGCACCTGCCCTTCAAAAAATCTATGCACGCCGCTGATATACATGCTCAGCTTTAGGGATAGAAGAGTATATTTAATCAGAGTGTTGAAAGAATTATAATGTTACTTTACTTCAAGATATTTACTGTATACAGGTAGATACACACTCAGAAATGTTAAAAATATACTCAATGGTTTAATGGAACCTCTTTGTTTACTTTGGAGTTTTTCTTTCATGCTTCTTGGGTGTTGCACCCAGTAAAGCGTGCGTGCGTGTGTGTGTGTCCTCACCGTTCATGTGCTCCACTGTGGGTCAGCGTGTTGGAAATTTCCTCCTGGCACCAGCGGGGGAAAATCAATACCCGCAGAAGTCATAACACTGAGCGAGCGTGATGACTTCCGTGCAATAATAAGCTTTTTCTTTTCTTTTCTTTTTTTTAAAAATGTGTTTCAGTGCATGGAGCAGTGGCTGTGGAAGAAACAGACGTGTCCGACGTGCCGTGTCAGCGTGTCCATGCCCAAGCCCCTGTACTGGTCCTCGTCCCGCATCCACGTCCCGTAACCCCCCCCCCACCACCACC